>KZ111250.1:502174-986516 GCA_002120335.1 Hypoxylon sp. EC38 | reverse complement strand
TTTTATATAATTATTTTATAATTTATTATATATTAATATAAATTAATAATTATTATATTTTTTTTATATATTTTATAATTATATAATATATTATATAAGAAATATTTATATATATATATCCTTATATTAATAATTCCTTATATAGTTTAAATAAATAATTAAAATAATTTGGCAGTTTAACAAATTCTTTAATTTCGTTTATAATAAGCTTTAAGCTATTAAGTCGAATTACCTTAACGCCTAAATCCATACACCCATACTTTATTACGTAATAACACCTTAAAATCTTTTAACTTTTTAATTAAATTATATTACTTTTATTAATAATAATCCCTACGAAAAATGTTAATAAACCATATTAAAATTATATTAAGTTTTATTTTATAACTTTTAATATTTTCCTTCTTAAGGTTTTAATTTTCAAAGCCATTTATTACTTATAATTATATTAAAACTAAGTTATATTTAAAATTAAATTAAAATACTTACATCTTAACTCTTTAGGGAAATTATAACTAATAAAAGGAATAAAATTATAAACTTATTAAAGTTTAATTTTAATATAATTTTAAAGTACTTTTAATAATAACTTACTATTTATACCTTCGCAATTCTCTTTATCTTTATCTTTAATTTAAACTTTCTAATTATAATATTAATTAATATTATATAAAAACTTAATGAAAATAATTTCTTACTAACTTTATAAAATATTATAAAAGCTTTTATATAAGGACATAAAATTTATAAGTTCCTTATAAAAAGGATCGCTTCGAATTAAAAATATATATAACCTATCCATAAATTATTAATATTATTATTTAATTAAATAAAGCTTAATATAATCTATTACTTTATACTTAAGTTTAAATAAAGAATAATTTAAAACTAGTCCCTTATAAAATTTTTATAGCTTTCTTTACCATTAAACTTATAGCTTAACTAAAAGATTAAAATTTAAAAAAAACCTTATCTTAACTTAATCTTATAATTAACCTTATCCAACTTATTAACAATCTTTTATTATTACTAAAAGGCTAATATATTAAAACCAAAAATATTTAAAATTTAATAATAATAATTAAAATAAAAGTATAAGATAACTTTATAAAATATAATTACTTAAATATAAAACTAATAATATAATAAAATAAAATATATTTAATAAATTAAAAGAAATGTCAACTAAAATAATTATAAAACTTATTATTATATTAGCTATAAAAATTAATACAAATACACTTTTAATACAAACTTTATAAAGGGATATACACTATAACCTTATATTTCTAAGTAAAATAAGTAAAAGATAAGAAAGCTAAGTTTCTAATTTATAATTAATATAATTAAAAATAAGTTTAAAAAGATTAAACCTAAGCTTATAATTAAAGTAAAACCAATATTATTTATTAAATATAATAAATTAATGCATAATATTAAGAAAGAAAAATTAATATATACTTATAATAAAAGGATTATTACTTAAGTAAATATATTTATATATTAGCTATAGCTATTTTTATATGGTTAATTAGCCTATGATTTTAATAAGAAAAAGTTAAAAAAAAAAGAAAATTATTTTTAATTTAATCTTAAAATAGTTTTAAATTACACTTATTTTAACTATTATAAATATAATATAAATACCGTTAAAGCTAAAAATAATTAATATAAGTTTTTAAAAAGGTTTTATTAAAATAAATCATATTAACATTTTAAAATATTTAGCCATATATTAAATTAATATTAATAGCAATAAAATAACTAAGTAAATTAGCGAATACAATCTTAAATTAATCTAAAAATATATTTATATATGTAATATAACTTAAATCACTAGCTAAGGGGATTTTAATATAGCTATTAAATCAACTTTAATTAATTACTTAAAAAAGGGAAATATAAGTAATTAAATATATACATAATAAACTAATAGCTTAAATTAATACTATTTAAGCTTAGTTAAAAACTAGTTTTAAATTATACTTAATAAAAAAGATATACTTAAAAGGTAAAACCTTAAATTAACATTCGAAATAAACCTTATATAATATTAATAATAATTAGTAATAAAATAAGTTAAAAATATCCCTATTATATAAAACTTAATTTTATTTATAATAAAAAATAAAATAATATATAAAACATTTTTTAAAAATAAATTTAATATAATATTAATTTAATTATACCTAAGCTATTAACTTATTAACATCCAATTAATTATAAAAAGCTATAATATTAAAAATAATAATAGTTATTTACACATCTTAATATAAATAAAATTAAGCAAAGCTTAAAACTATTTTAAAATTATACTTAAATTAAAGCCAATTTAATTAAACATATATATAAGAATGAAAAAGTTAAAGAAATATTCGCTTCTTTAAAAGTGATTATATATTTAATATTAAACATAAGTAACAAGTTACATTATAAACACCATAAACATTTTAACACATTAAAAATACGTAAATATCACACAAAAACTACATAAAAATTATATAAAAGCTATTTAAATAATTTAGGATTACCCTAAATTTAATATATAATTACCCATTCTTAACTTTTCAAATAACATCACCTCTTTTTTATTTAATACACAAGCTTTTCTCTTTTAATAAATCTAAGCTTACTTTTTAACTATTCTTTTATATAATTTTATCACTTTTCTTTCCTTTTTTATAAATTAAGCTTTAGAAATCCCTTTATTTAAGTGGCCTCGCTTATATTAATTTAAGTATAATATAATTTTAAATTATATTAAAATCATTCCTTTTTTAAAGTTATTTTATAATATTTATAAAAGCTTATTTAATAAGGACATTTTAACTTTTATATTTTATATAAATGGTTATAAATCATATCCAAAATATTCCTCTTAGGTATTTTAAATTATAAAATATAAGGGTTATAAAAATTAAAACTTAAGTAAGCTTATCCTTATAAGCTAATCCTAAATTAAATTTAAATTATTATTCCCTTATAATTTATTAAAGCTAAGCTATTAATAGGTACTTATTTATTAATTTAAAAATATACTAAGCTTATTTTCAACTAATATAATATATTTACTCCTATAAGACAAATTCTTATTACTAACTTATTATAATAAATCATTAACTTTTAATAATAATTTTAAACCTAATTTAATTAATTTTAAAATAATATTAATATTATTAAAAAGATTTAAAGGATTAAAAAAAAGTAATAAATTTTACTCTTTTTTATTTATTTACTTATAATAATTTTTAACTAATAAAATATTAAATTAATATTTATTTAAGTATAACATTATCTTAATTATAATATAAATATAAAATAATCTTAACTTACTTTATTTTTTTATTCTATATATAAAATATATCTTTATAAATATATTTTTCTACTTATAATAAATTTCAAACTCTTTAAATAGCATTAACCATTTTTTATAATTATTAATAAACTTATAAAGATTAAATAATAGTTAATTAAAAATTATCTTATAACTAACTTAATATAAAACTTATAACTTTATAACTATTAATAATAAAATAAATTATTTAATAAAATTATTAACCATAAAATATTTACTTTTATTAATACTAATATGTTTTAAAGCATTTAATTAATTTATAAAATTAATTTTAAAATAAGCTTAACATAAGCCCTTTTAAAACCAATTTAATAATTTATTTACCCACCAATTAATAATATTTATAAGATATTAGTTTTATTTATTTAATAGTTAGGTCAAAATTAATATAAAAATAATTTACTCACTTAAGTAAAGCTTAACCATTACATTAATCATTTTAATTAAATAAGCTTATAATGGTAAGTTAAAAATCTAATTTAAAAATTTACTTAAGTTATAATTAAAGAACTTACTTTAAAATTTACATTATAAATGGATTTTACAAAATATTATAATATATTATAAATGATCCTTTTATAATTTAAAACTATTTAAGTTTAAAATTAATTAGCAATTTAATCCTAAAATAGTTTAAAACTATTATTATATGCTTATTCATTAAATAACGCCTTAACTTATATGCTTATTTTTTGTATATATTTAAAATAATAGTATAAATAAAAATGCTAACTTACTTTTAATACATTTTATATATATATTTAAAATATATTAGGGTTTTAAATATAATTCTAAGCTAATAAAATATATAACCAAATAGTTAATAATATAAGTCCATTATTTCTTAGTTAAAGAATATATATACAAAAATCTTAATTTTTATAAATAATTAGTATTAATATTTATAAATAAAAGGTAATTAACCTAAAATTATATTATATATTCTTTTATTTTAACTAATAATTAAATATAAATTAATCTTCTTATAAATTATCTTAAAAGATAAATCCATTTAAATATAGGCGTAATCTTAAAATACTTCCGCTTATTTCTTTATTATATAAATAATAAAATATTTGTTAATATTTTTTTTTACTTTTAAATAAGATATTTTTTAAATCTAACGCTTATTTTTAAGCTGTTTTAAATTTAATTTAAATTCTTATTAAATTCTAATAAAAGTAGTTTTTATAAGGTATTATAAAAGCCTTTCTTTTTAAATAATAACATTTATAATATATTTTATATTAAATGCTTAATAAATCTTTTAAAGCTTATTTATATTAAATTTTTAATATAGTTAATAATAATTTAATTTTGTTTAAAAGTAAGTTAAAGTTAAGTTTAATATTATCTTTACTTAACCAATATAAAATTCCTATTTGTTATAAATTTTAATAGCTTATAGCTTTTAAATATTTTTATAAGTTTTTATTTAATATTAATAAGTAGTTTTATTAATAATGGTAGGTGGTATATATATAATGTATAAATAATAAAAATTATAAATGGGAATGTTTTAAAATTATATAAAATATATATATTATAATAAATATTATAAGATTTATAAAATACCTTCCTAACTTTTTATATATAATTATAATTATAATTTAAAAGTTTAGTTATAATACATCTTATAAACAAATAAAGATTTAATTAAAATAGGTTTAATAGCTTATTAATATATAATAATTAAAGAAAAATAAGATTAATATGGTTAATATTATTTTTAATAAATATGGCGAAATAATAAGGCTTTACGTTATAATTTAATGAATATTTAATGAAAAGTATTTATATAAATATGTTAAAATTGTTAAAGATATTTAAATAGTTAAATATATTTAATTTAATCTTAACTTATTTTATTATATTTAAAAATACATAATATTTTTTATTTATAAGTATTCTTATAATAACTTAAGATATAAGAAAATTAAAGAAATTTTTAATAAAGGTAGGAAACTATATAAAATAGCTTATAGTCAAATAAAATCTTATCCCAAATAAAATTAAATTTAAGGGTTTTACTTATATAAGTATTTTATCCTATAATTTATTTATTAATAATTTTTTCTTTTCGTTTTAAAAATATTTTTAATATAATAAACTAAGTTTAATAATATTCACTTAATTAAACTTAAGATTATATTTAAACAAAATTTTATTATAACTTATAAATATCTTTAAATTTACATATTCGTAATAATAAATCCTAATATAAATATATTATTAATAATACGCCTAATGTTAATTTTTAAATCCTTTATTAATATTAATGTAAATTTCATTTATTATTTCCCTTAAATTAATTTAAAATTAATTTAAAGGTAATATTTTAAGATTTATACTTATAATAATAATTAAAAAATATTTATTTTAAAACTTCCTTATTACTTAAAATAAAATTAATTATATAATAATAATTAGTTAATAAGATAATAGTTTACAAATAATTTAAATACTTATTTTAAATATTATATTTATAACAAGCTTTTAAAATCCCTTCTTTTTAACCTTATTATTTATACTTTTCATTTCCTATGGGTAAAATCTTAAATTAACCTTAATAAAGTATATAATCCTATTAGGTTAAATATTAAGATAAGTTGGCATGTTTAAATGATCTTATATTTCTAATGTATTAATATTATACTTTTTAAATAAAGAAATAATAATCTTAAATAAATAGGTAATTATTTAAATTAGTTATTAATATAAATTAGGTATAAGTTTAATAATTATATAATTTAAAACCATATTAAAATTAATCTTTTAATATACCAAATTTATTAAAAGCTAATTATACATATTTTAAATCTATTTTTAATTAAAATCTTTAAAAAAAGGATTTAAATTTTCCTTTTCCTTTTTATTAAATACCTTTATATTATTTTAAATAAAATTTAAATAAACTTTTTTAACTTATTCATTCCTAATATTATTCCACCATGTTATAATAATTTATTAATAATTTTTTAACTTTTTCTCTTTTTTAGTAAATTTTTATTACTATTTTTTAAAAATAAAAAAGTGCTTCTTTTAAGTATAGTTAAAGCTTAATAAGTAAATAATCTAGTTAATATAAGTTTAAACTTAGTTTAATTTTTCTATTATCTTAGTTATAATTAAATTTATATATAAGTATATATAAATTTAATAAAGGTTTCCTTTTTTTCTATTAAAACTTACTCCCTTTTATAAGGCAAATATTTATTCCTTTATATAAAAAGATTAAAAATATCTTATTACTTAGTACCTTAATTTATTAAAAATTTACCCTAGTTAGGTAACTTAATAATTAGGCTAAAAATTAGCCTTATAATATCTTTTAACGATTAAATACTTAAATAGTATAATATATAACTTTCATTAAAAATTTTCACCGATTTTTATAACTTATAGATTAATTTTAAATCGATTTTACCTTAACTATAAAATTATTGGATTTTTTATTATTAATAAAAATTAACTTAAGCTAAGTTAAGCCACTTTTTATTTTATTAAACAATATTAAATTAACAAATTAAAAGGTTAAAAATATTTCCTTAATAAGAATGTTAATAAAAAGTAAGTATAAGCAATTTAAGGTTAGCTATAAACTTAAATAATATAATTGGTTAATTTTAAAATAATATAAAAAAATTACTTTAATTATATATATAAAAGAAGTTTTTTAAAGCATATAACCTTTAAAGTTAAAGATTATATTATTAACATTTATTATATTAAAGGTTAGTTTAAATTTCCTATTTTAAAAATAAAAAAATCTTATAATAAAAATAATGTTAGGTAAATTTACATACATAACAAATTATATAAACTATAATTTAATAAAGATACGATTTAATTTATAAATTAACACTAATTAACTTTTAACATAACTTAATAACCATTAGGTTTTTTATCCTTTATCCTTTTAAACATTATACTATTATTTATTTTTTCTTATAGCAATTAATATTAGCAATATATTATCTTAAAAACTATTATTTAAAAGAAACTTTAATTAAAGTATTTAACTTTTATTACTATCTTTTTTCTTTATTATAAAAACTTTTAAAGGTATATTTCCTTTTTTAATTATTAGGTTTTTTATATTTTATATTATTAACTTAATATATATAGCTTTAATATATTATAAGTTTAACCTTAGCCTTTAAGTTAAACAAATAAGGTTAAAGTTTTTACCTTTAATAATAATAATAGCTTTAATAAAAATTAATTCTATTAAATCCTTTCATTTAATTTCCCTAATTCGGCCTTTTTTATAAATTTTTTTTCATGGATATAATTAATAACATTAAAAGGGAAATATTAAAATTAACTTTAAATAAAACGCTAAGAAAGGCATTAAAAAGAATATTTTAAAAAGGAAGCCCGGTGAAAATATAAGTAACATTATCTTATATAATAAGGAGGTAAAGTATTTAAACCATTAACCTTTTTATTTTAATTAAGGGAATTATATTAATTAAGCTTATATATAAGATGTTTAATAGTAACAACCTATATTAACTTATTAAAATCCCTATTATAAATATATTGGAAAATGTTATAGCTTATAAAATTAACATATAATAACTAAGACTTTTATATAATATAATTAAAGGAAAATACATAAACAAATAAATAATTAAATATAAAGTAATATTAAATTAAGAAAATAATAATATAAATATTAATTTATTTTAATTTATATTAAAGATATTCCAAGCCCTTTTCTTATTATAATTAAACTTATACTTATAATTATCTTTAAATATTTTACATCTTAATTAAATTTAATACCATATTATTAAATATTAATTATTTAATTTTATATAACTCTTTTAAAATATAATTTCATTTAAACATTACTTAAAAAATATCCTTAATTTATAAATATTATATATAAATATTTTTATTATATATTTAATAAAGACTAACATAATTATTATAGTTTTTACCTCTTACCTTATTACTCTTTAATTATTAATATTATAAATTAATAAAAGGAGAAAAAATATAAATGTATTAAGTAACAAACTAATTATATAAATTAATTAAATATAATACTTACTAATCACCTTATTAACCAATATATTAGCCAGTTTATTAATTATTATAATTAAAATATACCTTAAATTTTATTCCCTTATATACTTCTTTTCCTTAATTTTATTAATATAAAATAATATATAAGGTACATTAATTAATTAATTACAATACTTATAAGCTTATTCATTACTTATTATAATTTAATTATATTCTTAAGTTTATTTATTATTATACCTTTTATTTTATTTATAAGTAAAAAATATGCTAATAATAAACTAAGGCCATATCTTTTTAACCCTAATAAATTTATATTAATAATAAAAAATATATTAAATATAATATATAATAATATTATAAATAATATTAATAAGTATTATACAAATATTTAAATAGGATATAAATAGTTTAATATTAAAAAAAATTATAAAAATTGTAAAAGTTAAATTAACCACCTTTTTTTATAAAGTTAATTAATATTTTAAATATATAATATATTCCTTAAAAACCCTTTCTTAACCATTAAAATAACTAAACAAAATAAAGATTTAAATAATAATTTATTTTAAAAGGATCCTCCCCCTTTATAAAGTTAATTAATATCTTAAATATATAACACACCCCCTAAGCCCCCTTTATTAATTATTAAAATAATTAAACAAAATAAAAATTCAAATAATAATTTATTTCGGGAAGATCCTTCCCTTTTACAAAGCTAATTAACATTTTAAGTATATAACACATCCCTTAAACCTCCTTTATTAATTATTAAAATAATTAAATAAAGTAAAGATTTGGATAATAATTTATTTTAAGAAAGATTAACCTTTTTTAAGTCTTATAATCATACCTTATAATTAAAAGTAACACAAATATTAAAAAAGTAATTAAAATAATAATTAAAATAATAACTATATTTTAAATATTATACTTTTAACTCATTAATACTACCATTACTAGCTTTAAGTTATAATAATTAATCTCCATTAAATAATAACTTTATTATTTTATTATAAGTTTAAAAAATATTTTAAAATCTTACTTTACCTTAAAAGTAAGGTATAATAGTAAGTATAATATTATTTTTTCATTTTTTCTTTTATCCTATTTAATATTTAAATTATTATTAATATTACTTTTTAAAAATTCTTTATTTATTAATCCTTTTATACCTTTTTAAACATTCGATTTTATAAATTTTAATAAGGATAATATTTTTAATTCTATATTTTTATTAATATTATTAAAGGAATATTTTTTTATATAAAAAAAAAATCCTTTTAAATAAAAAGGGAAAAACCATAAGTAAAAAAAGTTAATTATTTTATAAAAAAACCAGGCTAATATTAATATAAGAAATATACTATAGCTTAATTATGCTTAATTATTAATTTTTTAAATAAAAAAAATTTAATACTTTTAATAATAGCTTAAGCCTTATTAAATTATTTATAATTATAAACCAAACCTTTATTAAAGTAAATACTAAGCTTATTATATTAAAAAAAAGGCATAATATATTAATAAAAAATGTTATAAGGCTAAATATATAAATAGGTTTAATTAGTTAAGGTAAAGTATTAAAGGCTTTCTCATTTATTAACATTATTCCTAAGCTTATTAATAATAATTATTTTAAAGTGGCGGGTAGCTTATCTTTTTTATTACTTATTATTAATTATATCTTATACCATAGTATAACCACTAAAAAACAAAAGGCTTATAAAGCATTAATTAAATTTATTAATTTATTTAATAGGAATAACATTAAAACTTATAAATATAATACTCGCTAATGGTTAAATTTTTATAAATAGGAGTTTATATTAAAAGATTAGCTTATAAATACTTATATAATATTCTTTTATTATAAATTAGTTTTAATAAAAGTAAAAAGAGAATATATATTTAATTATGGCATTATAGTTAATATAAAATAAAATAATAAGCGTTTATAATAACAAATTAAAAGTAATTTTATACCTTTAATCTTTTAAGTTTAAAGGTAATATATAAGTATATTTTTTACTATTAAAACTTAAAAGTTAAAAAAGTAATAATATTTTTAAAGGTTTTAATAAATTTAATAAATAAAGTATTAATTTTTTTTTTTAAGTTTTATAATATTAAATTTTAATAGTACCTTATATTACTAGATATAAAAAGCAATGGGTTATTATTGCCAATTATATATAAATATAAAATCTTTATAAAAATATTTAAATAACTTTACTATTATTAAATATATATAATTAAAGCTTATATCTTTTAAAAAAACTATTTAAAATAATTTTAATAATATAAGTTTTATCCTAATATATTTCTTTTTAAGTATTAAAATTAATTGAAAAAATAAGTGACAACTAAAAGCCTTATATTACATAATGCCTTTAATTAATATAACATATATTAAATTAAATTAATTAGATTAAACTAACATAAGGCTTTAACTATTATTCACCTTTTTACTCGATTTATATAATTAAAAATAAGTATATTAAAATAATATTTATATTGTTAAAATTGCTTTAATTGGCTTTTCCAAAGGATAAAAGTCCTAATTAAATAAATATTATATTGTTTAAATTATTTACAATCTTATATAGCTTTTTAAAAAGAACTTAAAATATTGTATAATTAGTGGTAATTACCCACCGCTTTTTAAATTTAATAATGTAAGGTATTATTAAAATAATAAAACTTTTTTTTTTTTAAACATTATTATTCGAGCGACCCTCCTTAAAAATAAAATCCTTAAGTTTTTTTATTTTTAAAAAAAATAAGTTAAATTAAAAATGGTTAATATATTTAATAATATATTTTAATTATACAATATTTATTATAACTAATTAAATATTTTATAATAAATGACTTATTATTAGGAATATTTATAATCCATTTTAAGGCTTAATATAATAATAAAATTATAATTCATTGGTAAAAATATTAATAATTTAATTTAAAACTTAACCTTATAAATATAATTCCTATTTAAAATATTTTATTATATCTTATAATATTATCATTTCTAAATAAATTAAATATTATCATTATTATTAAAGCTTATTCTTAAATAATATTATTATTAAGTTTATTATAAAGATAAAGCTTAAAAATATTCCTCATTATATTTAACTTTTTAATAACTTTTAAAAGATTAAACTTTAATCATTAATTAAAATCTACTATTTTAATTATACCTCACTAGTTTTATTAATTATTCTTTAAACTTTTAATAATAATATATTCTTATATAATATAATTTATATTATATATTATATTATCCTTAATAATATATAAATAAATAATAAAGGTTATAATACTTTAAATTATATAAAATTATTTTTATTTATATTACCTAATTTTAAAGATGTATGATATATACTTAAAAATCGTATGGTTTTAGTTAATATTTATTATTTTCACTATTTTAATTATAAAAAAAGTTAAAACAAATATTTTATTTGTTTTATCAAATTACTAATATTTATTAATAAAAAAGCCATATCCTATTATATCTTATTTTAATTAATAAAAGTTTTTAAACAAATTATTAAAATCTTAGAAAGATTTATGTCCTAATGTTTTAATAGCTAGTATTTTTATATTTAATACTACTAGCATATTCGTTACTATAATAGTTGTTTAAGTTCCCTTAACATATAATTTTAATCGTACCCCTTACCCTTTTATAAATTAAGTTAATATTTTTAAATTAAGTTATATCCTCCCTTAAATAATAAAAACCTTTATTAAAAAAAATAATATATAATAATTTATTACTTTATCAAATAAAAATATACCTACGTATTTATATTTAAAAAATCTTATTTTCTTTTATAAGGATATTTATATTCTTTAAGATTTAAATACTATTATTTTTATCCCTAAGCTTAACTTTAAAAATAAGGAATATTTACACTTAGCTTATTATATATTAAACCTTTTAAGGAAATTTACTAACTTTAACATAAAAATTTATTCATTATATTATAATATTCCCATCTTACTTATTAAATATCCTTTTAAATTTCTTTTCGCTTAGTTTAATTAATCTTTATTTATTAATATTATTATTATACTTTTTATAAACAATAATAGTAAAACTTAATATTTTATATTTTTTTAAAATATAAATAAAGATAAAATGATTAAACAAATATTCCCACTTTAATCACTTTCTTAATTATTTAGTAAAATAACTGGTAATTAAATTAAAAATATTATGGATAAAAAGTATAACCGTTAAAACTTTAAAGCTATTTAAAACGTTAAAATCTTAGGCATAAATAACATTATCCCTAATATTAACAATAATAATAATAATACCTTTAATATTAACAACCTTAATATTAGTAATGTTAATATTAATAACTTTAATATTAATAAAAATGATATTAACAAGCTTAATGTTAATAAAAATAATACTATAAACCTTATTTATTTAGTTCGTATTAATTAAATAAAACATTTTAATAATAATATTAAGTTTAGGGATTGTAGTTTTAATTTACATTTTTCCTATAACCCCTTTAATAACCTTTTAAATAATTTAAACCCCTTTTATAAAAAGCTTTAATCTTTATTAATAAGTGAGGATAATGTTATGAAAACTTATCGTTTATATTTATAATTAAGATTTAATAAAAATAAATCCATTTCTATTAAAAATTAATCATCCTTTAAATAAAACGATTAGTTTAAGTATAAATTTAAGCTTAAAATTCCCTATATTTTTACTTTAAATTAAAAGAAAAGTAGTAAAGGCAATATATTTTCCTTTAATTAAATATTAGAATGGAAATTTTAATAAGTTTATATTATTACTTTTATAAAAGATATTATAATATATATAAAAATTTATTATATAAGATAATTTAATAAGGTAATAATTAAAGCAATATAATAAAGGTTATATGTAAAGTAAAATAAAATAAGATAAATTTATATTTATAAATAATATTTAATTAAATTTAAGCTTTATAATTAAAGTATTATATAACCTATATAAGTATTTAAGTTAAAAGTTTTTAAGCCTTTAACCTTTTTTATTTTATAATTAAACCTTTCCTAAATTTTTAATACTTTAATCTTGTTAAATTATATTTATAAAAAGAAAAAATTAATAAATAATTTTAATTTAAAGTTTTTATATTTTAAAAAATAATTTAAAATTATAAAATATAAGCTTTAACTAAAAAAAGTATTAATACCAAAGTTAAAAATATAACATACCTTATTAATATTTTAATTAAAAAAAAGATTTTAATATAACATATTAATAATAATTATTTATATTTCTCATTTATAATAAAGTGATTAATTAGCTTTATATAATTTAAATAAATATTATAAAATATTTACTTAAAAGTTACTTATAGCTTTAATTTTAATTTTATTTTCTTTAATAGCTAATATATTATTAATTTAAAATGCTTTTATTTTTAATACTTATTTATAAATATTAAAGATAATTTTTTAATACTTTAAGAATTAGTTATACTTATTTAGTATAAAAGTTTTAAATCTTTTTATAATATATTAATTATTTAACTTTTATATAATAAAAAACTTAATACTTTTAATATTTAAAGTAATATTATAAATTATATACTCTTACCCTTTAAAAACCCTTTTAATTATATTAATAATTATTACAAAATTATTAAAGCATTAGTTAATAATGTTATTTAGTTTATAACTAGTTAGCTTTACCTTTATAAAGAAATAGGGGAAGAAGATAAATGATAAAATAATATTATATAATAAGTAATTTGGTTAAAGCAATTTAAAAAGGATAGGAAATATATTTAAGCCATATTTAAAGGTTAAATTTATAACAAATATTTTTAATTTTAAAGTAAAATAAAAATCCACTTAAGGAATGTAATCTTTTAACTACTTTTTTTTAATAAATCATTTAATCTTTTCACTTATATTAAAAGTTTTACTAAGTTTAAAATAAATAAATAAAGTTAAGGTATTATTAAACTTTTATATTATATAACTTTTAATAAGTTTAACTTTATAAACATTAAAAAGTATATATATATCCTTATAATTAAAAAGTATATTATTTTTAATATTAAAAGGCATTATAATATCCTTTATATTAAAGTATACCATATTTATAATATTGGAAAATATTATACCTTTAATATTAAAAAGTGGCCTTATATCTTTAATATTTTTATTTAACCCTTTTAATATATCCTTAATATCCTTTTATATAAAATCTAATAATACTAGGCATAATTCCTTATTATATAATATAATACTAATTATTGTTAAGTATATTTTTTAATACTTTAATATATAAATAAGGTTTTTATTTAACCTTATTTTAATAGTGTTATTACTTATAAATGATACCATTAATATAAAATTTAATAATAAAAGTAAGGCATAATTTATCTTTTAAAGATTTTATTAATTTAATAAGAAATTTAAATTAATATCCTTTAATAGAAGATTTAAATTAATACTTTATAATAAAAGGATTAGATTAATATTTTTAAGTTAATTATTTATAAAATTTAAGATAGATTTTTAAGGATTAATAGAATAAAAAGGATTATTTAATTTAAGGGGATTATTAAAAGAATTATTATTAAAAGAAAAAAGGCGGTCGGAAAATAAAAGATTTTTAAAGGAATAAAGATTATTAAAATTAAAAGGCACGTTATAATTAAGCAGATTAATAGGATTAAATATATTAAAATTAAAGGAGGTATTAATTTTAATGGATTTATTAAAACCAAATGGGTTAATAAAACTAAGCGTATTAAAATTAAAAAGGATATAAGGGTATAATATATTAAAGAGGTTAAAAGATAAAAAAGTTTATATAATAAATTATAGGAATAAATAAAGCTTTTTAACTTAAGTATAATTAAAATAAAGTTTTTTTATTAACAAAGATTTATTTTTACTATTTTATTTCCTTTTAAGTTAATAATATATAATATTATTAAAAAGGGAATTAAACTTAAGTTTATTATTTAAAATAATGGAAAAAAATATTTAAATAATTTAAGTTATATTTAAAGCTTTATAATTAAGTAATTTATAATTATAAAAGATAATAAGGTTTATTTTAAGTAATAAAGGTAATAAATATATTAATTAGGGATTAGATCGGAGTTATTAATAAAAATAAACATTTAAAATAATGTAATAATTAATAAGGCTTAAATATTAAATTTAAAAAGTAATAGGGTATTATTACCAATCGTATATTATTTTAAGTCCTTTTTAAAAAGCCGTATATAATTATAAATAATTTTAGTATTAATAAATATATATAATTACAATTTATATCCTTTAAAAAAGCTAATTAAAGTAATTCTAATAATATAAATATTATTTTAATATACCTTTTTTTAATATAAAAATTAAGTAAAAAGGTAAATAATAATTAAAGCTTTATATTATATAATGTCTTTTAATTACCACATATATATATATACATATATTTAAATTAAATAGCTAATTAAATTAAATTAATTAAAATATTTTATTTTTAAAGAAAAGCTTTAAGCAAATGCTTTATCTTTTTTTTTATTTGTTTTATATTTATTAAATTCTATATTATTAAAGGTATAATTTTTTCCCACTTATTAAATTTTTTAACCTTAATTATTTTTAATATAATGGGCATAATATTTTAACCCGTTATAAAAGATTTAATTTATAACTTTTTAAAAGATAAAAATATTAAATTAAATTTAAAGGATTTTTTAAAAACCTATCCTAATTAATTTAAAATTTACTACTTAAAAATCCCTAAAGTTAATAGTAATTTTTTATTAACCTTTATTACTATAAGTAATAAAGGTATTTTATATCGTTTAATTTATTACTCTTATTATATCATTACTAGGAATTGCTAGGATAATATTAAAGATAACTTATTAAATATGTATAATAATTTTTAAAGCAATAATTCCTACCTTTAAACTTATTTATTTAAGAATGTTAAAGGTTAACCAACCTATATACTTTAAAGTAAAAATGGTATTATCCTAATAAATAAATTAATAATTAAATTATACTTTTATATACTAAAAAACCTTAAAGATTATTATAAGTTATTCTTTTTTATCATTTTAATATTTTATTAATAATATTTATATTAATAAATAACTTTAAGTTAAAATATGTTATTATTTTTTACTTTAAATATTAGATTTTTTTAAACTAATTACTAATATTATAGCAAAACTTTCTTAAGCTTATTATTAATATAAATATATTATTAAATATATATTCTTTAATTAAAAAAGTAAACTTTATAAAAAGTGGTTATATAATTCTTATAATATATAAAGTTTAATTTTTGTAAAATTTTATATAAGATTAAGCATTAAACATAAAAAGGGGTAATTTTTTTAATAAATTTTTTAATTAAATCCCATTATATATAAATATTTATAAGCTTTTTAATAATAATATACTTATATTACTTTTAAAAAAATTAGTAAAGATATTAAGCCTAAGCTATTTATATAACTAATAATAAAGTTATTTAAAAATATAGCTTAAATTATATAAGAGCTAATAAAAAAATATTATAATTATTAATATTATATAACTAATTAAATACCTTATAAATATATTTTCACTTATTTTACTTAATTTATTTTTTATATTATACATATATCATTTTTTAAAGGATTATAAAAGTTATATATAAGTTATAATTTTTATTTATTACTCTTTATAAAAAATAATAGAATAAAATAGAAAAGATAAAATATATTAAGTAATAACTTTCACTGGTTATATATTAGCTTTAATAACTTAATAAACCTAATAGGACTTATTAAAAAAAATAATAAATAGTTTTATAGGAAAGGGGATAAGTTTAACAACCTTAATAACTTTAATAACCTCGACGATTTCGACGACTTTAACAGCCTTAACAACCTTAACAAAGCTTTAAAAATGAAACTTAAATCATAGGATATAACATTAAATAAATAGTTTCATATAAATCCTAATAACTTTAATAACTTTAATAATATTAACTAAAAGTTATATAAAATAATGAAATTATAAATAATAATAATAAAGAAATAATTAAGTATAATACCTTAGTTAAAGGATAATATAAATAAAAAAGTATATAACTGTTTAATAAAATACCCTTATTTTTTTAATAATTTAAATATTATTTATAATATTAAATATAAATTAAATTTATTTATTACTTATTTTAATAATTTAAATAATTTCTAATTAACTTTATCTTTTAATAATAATAAAAGTAGTTAAATAAATAAAAGTAATAAGTTAAGTTAAGCGAATAAAAGTAACATAAATATTAATAATAGTATTAATAAGTTTACTTAAGGCATTAAAATTATATTTATAATTATATTAGGGGATTTTACGATTAATTTAAATATGTTATATTAAATGGATTTTACTTATTAATCTTTTATTACGTAGGATAATTAATTAAATAAAATTTCTTTTATAATTTATATATTAGGTTTTTAAACGTTTTATTTATTAAAAGATATAAAAGTTTGTTAATATTTTATCATTTATTTCTTTCTCATTTTATTTTATTAATTAAAATTATTAAGGTAATTTTAAGTTTAAAAAATCAAATACTTATAATTAATACTTGGCATAATATAAGTATATAATTAATAATAATATCTTTATATTATAAATAATATTATAAGTTATTTAAACAATTATGCCAAAGAATTTTCTATCCTTTTTAAGGTTAAATATAATACAATTATATTATAAATAACTTAGGTTTTTTTTACTTAAAATAATTTAATAAGATAAATGATAGGTTTTAATTAAATTAATAAATTTATTTAAAAAACTACTTTATTTTTAAGTATTAAAGATAATTAAATATCCGCTAGGATAAAAATAAAGTAGTTATTTTCTAATAATACTAAGTTTTTTAATAAACTTTTAAAAAATATATTTTAAAATAAAAATACATATTATAAAAGAAATTTATAAAAGTTACTTAATATATATTATAAGATATTATATGGCTTTATAAATTCCATAGTTACTAAGCTACTTAATTATAAGTTTAAAAGGTGGCATAGCAATTATAATAAAGAAATACCTTAAGTATTAAAATATTTTTATAAAGGATAAAATTAGGTAAAAAAGGATAAGCATATAAATATTTAAAACTATTAATTAATAATATATTAACTATACTTGTTTAAGTAAAAGGCAAGGGGATAATATTAAAAGAAAATATAAAAGGCTTAGTTTTATTTAAAAAAGGTTAAGGGACGACACATTATAACCTAACAATTTATTAAATAAAGTAATTATTATGTTATTACAATTTCCGCCCTTATTTTATAACCACCTTTTTTATTAATAATATAAATAAATACTTATTTAATTTATTAATATATTCTTTATATTTTCTTATTTTACTTTATTTCTTACCTATACTTTTTTTATAAATATTTTATTTATTATAAGTTTTTAAAATAAAAATAATATAATATTTTAAAAAGGATAAATAGTTAAATAAAAGGATTTAAATCGATCGCGCTAAGCTTATAAATATACTATTATATTTAAATATAATTTAGCTTTAAAAGTAAATTTAATAAAATAAATTAAGTAAGTAATAATATATTATTTTAAAAATTTAACTAATGTTTTAAAAATCCTAAGTAATAAAAGTAAGCTATTAATTATATAAAAAAAACATAACTAATTAACCAGTTTTATTAAAATAAATATTAAAACACTTTTTACTATTAGTAACTTTAAAAATGATTAAATATATAAATATTAAAGTATTATTTAACATAATAAATTAGGACGAATTATATTTTCTTACTTATATCATTTATATCTTACTATTTTTATAGCTTTTTATTATTTAAATAAGCTTATATATATAGTTAAATTTTATTTATATATCTTATACTTTAATTTAATAACATTTATATTAGGTATTTATATAAGAATAAATAGTTAAATAAGGTTAATTCACTTAATATACCTTACCATTATATAATATATTTTATAAAATATAATATATCCTTTAACTTAATATTAGCATTTAACAATTAACCTTATCTTAATATAAATTAATATATAATTTTAATATTTTATTAATAAAGTTAGGATTAATTTATACACTATGTAGCGGATAATTGCATTTATATATATACATTTTTAAAATATTACTTATTTATAAAAATATATATATATAAATATATAATATTCATATTTAAATAGTAACATATTAAATTTTTAATATATTAATATTAAGTATTAATGCTTATGTTTATAATATATTATAATATATTTTTTTTCTAATATAAGTATTTAATTTAAATTTTTTTAATTAGGTAGGAATTTATAATTTTTAAATATATATTAAAAAAAACCTTTACTCCTATATTAAAGTTTTTTTATTAATATATATTATATTTATTTACTTATATACTCATTTATTTTCCTTTACTTATATATATATATTAACTTAATTTTTCTTAGATTTTATTATAAAATTAACCTTTTAATATTTTTACCATATTTAAACTATTTAAAATATACTTAAAAAAGTTAAATAGGTTTAAGTTTAATCTTAATTAAAATATTATCTCTTAAAAGCGAAAAATTAACTTTATTAAGTTAAACGAAAAAAACCTTTATTTTATCCTTAAACTAATTTGTAATAGCTTAAGTTTTAATTAATTTTAAGTGAATAGTTTTAATTAAAATCCAATGGAATAAAGTTATTTCTTAGTTTAATTTAAACTATTTATTAAAAACCCCTTTCTTAAAAATAATGATAATAAGTTAAACCTAATAAATAATATAAACCTTACCTAATATATATTTTAAGTCTTAGTTAAAGTGAAAAAAATGCGTATAAACAATATTATTAAATTAATAATTAATAACTTAAATATATAAATATATATCTTTTTTATATTTCATTAATTAAAAAGGCTTACTAATAATAATTTTAGCTTAAAATAAAATAGGTTATTTTTTTAAATAAATATTATAAAGATAAAATATACCATTACTAAGAAATTAAACTTAATTTTTTACCTATTTTAAATTATAAAGGTAAGTTTAAATTAATTATTTTTTAATATAATAATAGGCTTTAATATATTTTAACCGCTTATATAATAATGGTTGGAATTATCTTACCTTTAAAATATACTTGTAAAAATTGTTAAGTAAATAAAAGCATATTTTAATATTATATAGTTATATTAAATTATTTAAATAATACTTATATTATATGTTATTATAATAATAAGGGTTATAAATATTCTTATAAATTAAATATATTAAATATTTTAATTAAATATAGTTTATTAAAATATTATGATTATTTTAACTTTTATAAATGTAAAAAAACATATAAAGGTTATTAAACCACTTATAACATTAGTTAAAAAATAATAATAGTATATTTTTAACATATTATCATATAATATAAGTAATATTTAAGCCTATTTATTCGTTATTATAAACGAAATTAAAGATTTAAAACATTAAATTCACATATAAGTTATATTATATCCTTTTTATTACTTTTACATAATATATTTATAAAGATTTATCCTATAATTTTATTATTATCGTTATATTTTAAAAATTAAGGCATTTTATATAAAAATCAAATAGAATTAATAAACTTAAGTATTTAAAAAATAGTTTAATGCTAAATAATACTTTAAAAAATATATTACTATTTTTTTAATTATATATTAAGCAATTAAACACTAGTTTTAACCTACTTACTTCGTAATTTTTTATATCTTTTTATAATAGGCCTATCCTATATTAATTATAAAGGAAGTATAAGTAGTTATAAACGCCTTTTCATTGGATTTTTATATAAATTATTATCTATTCCAATTAATTTATTAAGTTATAAACCAATTTATACTCCTTAATAATACTTTAAAATTAATTTAAATAGGTTATAAACATATATTTAATTAATAATATTTTAATTTCCTTATATATTTATTATTTTATATTTTCTTAACTTATTATCTTTCATTTATAAATAACTTTTATAATAAGTATTATTTTTTTAAGTGGAAGTTTTTTTAATAAAACTTATATTTTATGGTATAATTAGTAAAGATCCTTTTAGTAAAAATATCCTATATTATTAAAAAAGTGTTATTTTATACTATTTAATTTTTAAAAGATAATAGCTTTTAAAAACTTAAAATAATAAAAATAAGATTTTATTATCTTTAATATAGGTTAAAATTAATAAGTTTATTTATTTATTTATCTATTTCATTACTCCCTAATAAAAGATAAGGTATAATATACCCAATAATTATTAAAACTAAGATTTAACATATTATTAATATTTAAAATAAGATAAACTTAAAATTAAAAGGATAAAGTTATTTATTTGATTTTTCCTAAGTTAAGCTAAGAAATATTTAAGAATTAATGTTTAATTTACTTTACATAATTACTATGTTAGGTTAATAATTACTACTTAATTAGTTAAGGGGTATTTTTTCATTTTTATAAAAGGATTAAAGCGATTAGCTTATTTAAGTAAATATTACGTTTTATTTATCTTTTATTAGCCAAAGGTATTTTATATATAAATTATAATATTACTAGGTTAAATAGGTTAAATAAAGGTTTATTATTTAATACTTATTCTTAATATTTAAGATATTTTATATTTAATAAAAGGGATATAATTAATAAGGCTTTAAGTTAACAATATAATTATACCCTTTTAATTAATAAAGCTTTAAAGTATAAGATAAATATTATAAAATATATATATATATTTTATAGTAAATTAAGCTTATTAGTTTAAATAAATCTTAGCTTATTATTACTTATTAATTATAATTACCTTTAATTAAAATCTTTTAATCACCTTTTTATTAAAACCTTTTAATATATAATTTACTAATGTTTTAGCCAAAGTTAATAAAGGTTATATTAAATAAATTATTAAGGTAATAAGGATATATAAATCTTAACTAAATACTTATTTTTATAAAATATTAAAAGTTTTATATACGTTATAAAGAAAGTTTATTATGCCATGTTATATTAATTAATAAATTTAGTTAAATAATAACAAAAAAAAAAATAAAAGACATAATTAAAAACATGCTTACTTTTTTATAAATACACTTAATATTAAATATATAAATTATTAACATTTTTTATACCAACTTATATTATATAATATAGGTTTAATTAACATTATATAAAAATATATTTTAAATAATAAGGTATATTTATTATAATTAAAACTAATTATAAATTAACTATATTTATTTTAAACTTATATATATATTTTATCTTTAATTATATATATAATTCCACTTATAACTACTAAAGTTTATTTAAAGGAAATATAAGCATTTTTAATAACAAATTATTATATAGTTAAATAATATGGTAGCGATTTTAATTTAAGATTTTATACTTTATATAATATAATAAAGCTCGCCTTTAATATTAATATTTTTTTAAAAAATAACTACTTTAAATATATAAGCCATTAATAATTAAGTTCCTTATTACTTACCAATTTAAAATTATAAAAACTTTATTAACATAATAAAACATATATACTTATAGTTTCTATTATTAATTAATAGGTATATAAAAGTAGTATCTTTTATTTTTAATAGTTAAATTTAATAATATTATTAAGGATTAAATATTATTTCTATTAAATTAAAAATATTAAAGGTTTTATATTTTTTAGCTTTTATAAAAAAGATATAGGGTTAAATAATATTAATATAATTTATACTATATTATCATATATTATATTTTATCATTAATAATATAACTTATTATAAATATATAACATAATATAAAATATTAACGTTTATATTTTTACCTTAACAATATATATTAATAATTAAGTTATATAAAAAAAATAAGTTAAGAGTTAATAAAAGATTATAATTATTTATAAAATTATATTATAAAATATAAATAATTAATATATATATTTAATAAGGGAATTTATATAAGAAAATATAATTATTTAATATAAAGTTAAGTTATATTTTCCTTAAATTTCACTTTATTTAATTTGTATATTATCCTTTAATGTTATTATAATAACTTTTTTAATTAAAAATAATCTAAGGTTTTATATTATTTGATTAATATATTATCTTTTAATATTATTATTACTAACTTATTAAGTTTAAAATGTTTTAAAATTAAAAAAAGGCTTTACTTTAATAATATTAAATTTTTAAATTATTTCCACTATAATACCTATATTATACCTATTATTATTATTCCTTAAAAATATCCCTTATTTATTTTATTACTTTTATTATAACTATTATTTAAAGATTTTAACCACTTTTTAATAACCTACTTAAAAGACTTTAATTAAACTTTACAATAGTTATAACAAATATAATATAAGTAATAAAAAAATTTAAAAAATATAACAATTTTCTAATAATTTAAAATAGCAATTAGATTTTTAAAAAACTTTAAGTAATTTAAAATGTTATATCCGTTTTAAATAATATAAACGTAAAACTAAGCAAGATTATTAACTATTTTAATATTATAAAAAATTAAGCTAAAGCTATATAAATCTTTATATTTTTTTTATAAGAATATATATTAATTATTAATTACTTTTATAATAATATATTAATTATTAACTTATTATAATAATTATAATATGGTTATATATTTTAATAACTAAACCATTTTATATAATTTTTATTTTACACCCTTTAAAAACCTAAATATTAATAAGATTATTAATAAACTTAAAATAATTAAAGTAAAAAAGTTTTTAAAATTACCTAGTAAAAATTTTTATAATAAAAATATAATAAATGAATATTAATATTAAATTAGGTATAAAAATAAACTGTTTTTACAATAGTTATAGTTACCTATTATAAGTAACATTTATGTTAAGCAAAAAAAGTTAATAATATATTATAGTTACATTAATATGTATTAAATATTTAATTAAAACCCCTATTAAAATTAAAAAGATTAGGATTAAATTAGTTAAGGTAATTAATATTTAATTAGTTTTAATTATTAGGTTTATAATTTTAAATAAAATAAAATATATTAATTTAGTTATATATTTAGCCTTAAATTATATGATTTATCTTATTTAAATAATTAATAATAAGTTTATAATTTTAAATTATAAGAATTTATTTTATTAATATTTTTATAATTTTTAAAGTTATTATTAACCTTATTATCGCTTTTATTAAAAGTTTTATTAGTAATAATAGCTTATATTATTAAATTTAAAAAGTAATAAGTTATTATTACTAATCTTATAGCTTTTTTAAAAAGTTATATTTATTTATAAATAACTTTAAACTTATATTATATAAATATTTAAATTTTATATCTTTTAAAAGAGTTAATTAAAGCAATTTTGCTAATATATATTTCATTTAAATATATCCTTTTTTAAGTGTTAAAATTAATTAAAAAAGTGGGTAATAGTTAAAAAATCTTATGTTATATAAAGCTAACCTTAAAGTAATTAATATAATAAGGTAATATGGTTAAAGGATATTATATAATATAAGATTTTAGTTGCTATTTAATTTTTACTTAACTTTTATGCTTTATAATGGATGTATTTAAATAAAACTTATATTATTAAAATTGCCTTAATTAACTTTTTTAAATGATATAAATTTTAATTAAATATGCCATATATTTTTAAAGTTATTTGCAATTATATATAGCTTTTTAAAAGAGTTTTATTATTTTAATAATATTAAATTTTAATAATATCTTACCTTATTAGATTTAAAAAGTGGTAAGTTAATGTTATTAATTATATATAAGTCTTAGTTTATTATAAAGATATATAAATAACTTTAATAATATTAAGTATATATAACTAAGATTTAAATTATTTAAAAGGGCTAATTAAAATAATTTTATTAATATAAATTTTATCTTAATATATTTCTTTTTAAATATTTAAATTAGCTAAGAAAATAAATATTAGCTAAAAGCCTTATATTATATATACTTTAACTACTTAACATAACTATTATAATAAGTTTAATTTAATTAATTTAATTTAATTTATATATATATATATATATAAGTGTAATAGGGTAATTAGGTTAAAGGATGTTATATAATATAAGGCTTTTTAATTATTACCTAACTTTTTAACTGGTTTAAATTTTTAAAAGGGGGTATATTAGGATAAAATTTATATTAATAAAATTACTTTAATTAACTCTTTTAAAGAATATAAATCCTAATTAAATAAACCTTATATTATTTAAGTTATTTACAATCTTATATAACTTTTTAATAAGGACTTAAAATGTTATATAATTGGTGGTAATTACCCATTACCTTTTAAGTTTAATAATATAAAGTACTATTAAAATACACTATTATTAAAATAGTAATTCTTTTTTAAAAATGACTTAGGGTAAATAGCAATTATTTACCACTTTTTAAATTTAATAATATAAGGTATTATTAAATTTTAATATTATTAAAATAATATTATTAAAATAAAATTTTAAAAGTAACTTTTATATTATTACTTATATAATACTTAAACTTATATATAAGTGATTTATAATAAACTTATATAATATCACATTTTATAAATTATTTAATTTATTTATTTTATTTATTATTATAATTTTAAAACTAAGGAAATATTTTAAAAAGTTTATTTATTTTACTTATCCTTTTTAATTTCTTTTCCTTAAATTTTTATCTTTTCTTTTTTTAATTTTAAATTATATTTTTACTTACTAAGCTTTTATATTTTACTTTATTTATTAAAATATAACTATTTAAAATACTTATTTTAATTTTTCTATTATAACTAATAATTTTATTAGCTTAAATAATTAAATATATTTTTTTAAAAATTTACTAAGTATAATTAACACATAATTAATATTAAACCGTTTTAATACCCTTAACTAACAATTATAATAAAATAATAACGCCTTAAATAAGCAAATTAACATTTTTAACTAATAATTACAATAAAATAATAATACCTTAAATGGGTAAATTAACGTTATAAATAAGCAAATAAACATTATAAATAAGCGGATTAATAAACTTACTATTAATATCGAAACCTTTAATGGCATTGTTTAAGGTTTTTAAGGTATTATTTAATAACTTAAAAACCGTATTTAAAACATATAAACGCATTTAAAGAAAGTATAAGTTTTAATTATTTATATCTTTATATTTTAATATTAAATAAATACTTATTTATTTATTATAAAAATATTAATGGTAATACGCGTAAATTAAACGTTATTATTACTAATAAAAACTTCACTTTAACCTTATTAAAAATAATAAATAATGAAATTCCTTTAAAATTATATTATTAATTAATAATATTAATCTTTAAAAACTTTATTAATAAAATTTTACTTAAAAATTTATTCATTAATATATTTATAAATATTAGTTAATTAATTAAATAGCATTTTAAATAATTATTAATTAAAAAAAGGCAATAATAAATAAAAAATTATAAAAATAAATAAATTATTACTTTTTTTAAGTATTACTTATATAGCTAATATGGTTTAATAATATATATATATTATAAGGCTTTTTTTTAATATATAATGAAATAATATTTATTAGGAATAATAAGCTTAAAAAATTAATAAAATTCTTATATATAATTAACTTTTATAAATAAGTTTACTTATATTTAATATATTCTTTTAATTAGTTTAATAGTTATATTTATTTTAATATATATATTTCTTTAACTTTTTACATAGTTATTATTATTAATATACACTTTTTTTATTTAAGCTTTAAATAGCTTTACTTTAATCATTTAACCTTATTTTAACCGGAGGTTTTTTACGTTAAAACTTTTCGAAAATTAATTCTAATACGAAATAATAAAGTAATTAATAAAATAATTAATAAGAAATTAATAAGTAATTAATAAGCTTATCTTATTTAATAATTGGTTAAATTTTTTTATTCACATTTACACTAATTACTAATTAAATATATTCACATTATAACTTATTCCTTAATACCTTATGAAAACTTTTCCCAAATTTACTTAATAATAATTAGTATTAATATATCCTTTTTTTATATATATTAATTTTATCATATTTAAAGCTATATTATTCATTATAAATGACTTTTACAGGTATTATAAACGTTAAAATATGTTACTAAATTTATTAAAAATGTTATAAGGAATAAAATATTAATTAGTTTATGTTTTAAGGTAACATTTCTTATAATAATAATAATAACGAAATAATTAACTACCTTTTATACTATATTATAGCTACGTAATAAGTATATTTTATTTAATATATTTTTAAGGTTAAAGTTTAATTAACTTTTTTTTAAGAAAATATAATATTAGCCTTTTACATTGTTATATAAGGTGTTTTAAACGTTAATAATATATCCTATCCTATTATATTTAAAATACCTTTTACGCCTTTTTAACCATGCTATAATTTCACACATATAGTTTTTTTAAAAATATATTATTAAGGTAGTTATATTGTAATAAATATAATATAGCTTATAATAACCTATTAAAAATTAGCTACTATTTAATAATAACATTAAATTAAACGTTATAATAGTAAAAATTTATTTTAAATTTTTAACTTAAAAGAATTAATTTAATAATAACCTATAAATGATAAAAAAAGGGATAATAAAATTTTACCTTTTCCTAAAATATCACTTAAAATTTAAAGCTAACCTTAAATTTACTCCCTTTTAAACAATTAAAAACATGGCTTTAACTATCGCTTTAAACAACCTTTTATTTATTTACTACTATATTAAGATTAACGCTTTTTTAAATGTTATAAATAACTTTATTTAAATTAAGTTTTTTCTCGATTTACTAATTAATCTTTTATTATAATCCCTTATAGTTGTTTATGTGATTATTCTTTTATACGTTTTTTTAAACATTTTCTTAAATATTTTTATAAGTGTTTTTATAAGTATCCTTTAATAATAAAAAATCCTATTAGGTAATTTTAAGGTAATTATTTATAAGGTAACTAATCTTACATTAGTTAACCTTAAGGTAGTTATGTTAATTAATCTTAAATAAATATAAGCTTAACCGTGTTTAATAAACCACTTATTTAATTTATTAAAAATAATTAAAAATATTTTTTATTAAAAACTAATATAACTTTGAAAAGGAAATTTAACATTACATTAAAAGTAAATAAGATAAAGTAATATCCATGCTATTAAAAAAATAATTTAATATAAAGTTAAAAAATAATAATATTTATATAAAATATTATAGCAAAAATAATAAAAAGCGTTAAGAAAAGCCTTTTTTTTACTTTATAAGTAATAAGTTTAATTTTAATAGTATTTATAATAACTTATTACTATTAAAGCCTTTTAAAAAGCTTGTTATTATTAAAATCTATGTTAACGTTAATGTTTTTATAATGTGTTTATTACTTAATGGGTTTTTTATTTAATTAGCGTTAACTTTAAATATTTAAGTTAAGGGATAATAGTATAAATATTATAACCATATCGTTTACTTTTTACGAGATATTAATAAAATATATATTAAATTACCCCTTTTATTTAAAAATTTAAATATAATAATACTTTGTTTTCCTAAGTTATAATAAATAAAGGAAATAAACCGTTAATTTCGTTATAAGTTTTATATTAAAAGATAAGCGGTAAAGGTGTGGTTAAAATATTTAATATAAAATTATATTAAGTATTAAAACTTTAAATAAAATGATAATAACTTATTTTAACTACTCGAAAATGTTTTTATATTTAATAATTTAACCATTTATAAAATTAAAAATTTTAATAATATACTTATTAACACTAGTTTTAGTTAGGATAAGTAAGGGGAAAATAAAAAAAACTATGATAAAGTTATTATCTTTAACTTATTTATTAATTAATTAAAACTTATATAATTATAAAATCATTTTAATGTTAATGTTAATACTTTTATATTAAAAAAGCATATGCTTTTACATTATTATAATTTGTAAAAGGCTTATTAACTTTATATATTATTAATAAAGTAAACTCTTTTCGACAAGTTTAATTAAAGTTACACTTTATTATTTTTAACATACTTAACTTTATTCCCTTAAAGTAAGGCTAACTTTATTAAGTTATATTAACAAGCCATTACTTATTAAAGCTATTTTAAATATATAATAAAGTGGTAAAATAAATACTTTACTCGTTATTATAACTTTTGTTATATTACCTTAAATATGCTTATAAAACAATAGGTTAAAACATATAATAAATATTTTATTAAAAAATAAAGTTTATTTTTTACAAAGGAATAACTTAAAATAATATTAAAAGATTTTAATAAACCGGAAATATAAGCCTTATTTAATAATATTTTATGTTATATTAGTATTTTTAAAAGTACACATCCTTTTTAATACTATTAGTGTAAAAAGTTAAAAGTGTTTACCTATTATTTAAATACCTTGTTTATTTTTTTTATTTTAAACTTAACAGATTTTTATTAAAGAAGCTTATATTAATATATATTAAAGTTTAATTAGTAAAAAACACTAAAGGAATTAGCTTAAATAGTTTTATCCTAAAAACTATTAAAATAAAATCCTTATATTATAAGTTAACACTTTTACTTTAAATTTAAGCTATTTTATAACATTATCTTACATGAAAAATATAACTTAAATAATTATTAAAATTGTTATAAATGGTAGGATTATAATAACCTTTATAATTATAAATTAATATGGTTATAAAATTACCTTATACCTAATATAAAAACTAAGGAAAGTTAAATTAAATTCACTAAACTATAAGGATATTATATTTTTATTATTAACTTTAAGCCAAAAATAATTAATTATAAAAACAGTGAAAACCCTTTAAATATTAACCTATTAAAAATAAAGGTTACTTAGGAATAATTAAATAATATAATTAACCGTTACTAACGTTATTAATACTTATTAAAATATTATTTAAAAATAAATAAAAAAAAATAAACTAAGGCCTAAGAAAAAGGTAAACCCGTTTTTAATTTTAAATGCCATTTCTATTTTTCGTATAAGCTTTTTATATTAACTATAATAATAGTAAAAAAAGGTAAGTTATAATTTACGTTTAAAACGAAAAGGAATAATATGTAATTAAATTAGTTTAATTGTATAATATTATTATATTAACTTACGAATATTAACATTTTATCATGTACTTACATTAAAACTATTATTAATTACATTATAAAATATTATAACAAAGGTAAAAGTTTATTAACAACTTATATAAATATTACTTAAAACATACTTCCTTATATTTTTAACTAAAACTTTATACTTTCTTTTATATTTAAATTAATAAATAAGCTAGTTAATAAAAAAAACTATTTAACATAAAAGATTTACTATCTTTTACTAAGCCTTCCCTTATAAAAAAATAACTATATAATTTAAAATATAAATTATTACCCTTTTAACTAATATTTTTAATCAATTTATATCACACATAATAAAAAGCTAAAAAAATTAAATATGTTATATAAAAAGTACCTTTTTAAATTAATATATATGAAGCATATATTTTATTTTTAATTTTTAAAAATATAAAACTTCACATCCTATAATTTAAACCGTTAAAACCATTAGCAACCTTTTATATACTTTTACATACTACTATATTTCCTTTAATATAAGTTAATACGTAAATATTTATAATATTTAAAATTTTATTAGGTAAAACTTATATTAAATTACCCTTATTACAATTATAATTAATTTTTATTAATTAATAAGGAATAATTCCATACGTATAAAGTTATTTTTAAGCGTTATTAAAAAGTACATAATTACCTAAATAATTATTATAACATAATAAATAATAAAAGGCCCGAATAAAAGGAAAATAAGTTTAAACGTTAAAGCTAATTTATAAATAATAATAATTTAAAAGATTAATATAAGATTATATATTTAATACTTAAAATATATATTTAATATAAACCTATTATTCTTTTAAGTTATTATAATATTAACATTAATTATAATTAAACCGCGCATATTAGCCATTACATATATAAGTTATTTAAAACTAACAATTATTAAAGGTATTTATAAAAAAATAATTTAAGTAATTATAACATTATAAAAATAACATTAAAATTATAAGATATTTTAAATTAAAAACAACAACTAATATATAATATAATTATTAGTTATTATAAAATAAGTATTAAAAATGATAAAATATTATAACCTTTTCGTATTTAAGTTAATAATGGTAAAGGCATTAAGAAATTATATATAATAAAAATACTTTTTATACACTTTTAAGCTATTAAGCTAAAATAAAAGTTTTTTATCGTTAAGTTAGTTTTAACTAAAGTCGCTAATAATTAAATAAGTGGGTAAATATTACATTTACTACTTTGTTTTTAAATCGATAATAATTATAAACCGTTAATTAAAATCTTTACGACATTAAATAACTTATAGCGTTAATTTAAAAACATTTATTATTTTATAATTAATAAAAAAAGTATATTAAGCTTAAAACTATTAGATTAAGTTAATAAATGCTTAAGAAAAATATTTCCCAATTATAACAATAAATTTTTTAAAAACATAAACATTATTTTTATTAATAACTTTTTTTAGTTTTTTTTAATATTAAATAAGTTATTATATATAACTACTAATAACACCACTTTAAAAAAAAATAAAATTATTAGCCAAAATATATACTAATCTTTTTAATATTTAATATTTTTAACTATTATTTAATAATAAGTAAGCGATAAGTAAACCTATTTTTACTAAGCCTTTTTTAAGTTATAAATGTTAAAAATCTTAGTATCGTTGTGAAAATTACTTATGTTTAAATATATAATAAAACTTTTAAAAAAAAAAGTTAATAACTTTTATAACATGATATATATTTACTTAATAAAGGCTTAAGTAAACTAGTTTAACTAAAAACATATAAAAAACTTTAATTATATAATTATCTAAGTTAAATCCATAAATAAAAGTAATAATGTAATAAGGGTAAAGTTTTAATAAGTTAAAAACCTTTTAAAATTTTTCCTTATTTATATTAGTTATAAAGTTATACTAATATGTAATATTTAAAGTAGTGTAGGCTTTATAAATAATGCTTAAAAAATTATATACGATATAACTTAAACCAAGGGTTTAAATATTTATAAAAACCTTTCCTAAATTATTATAATCGCTTAAAATAATTATATTAATCCCTTATTTAATTTTCCTTTTAATAAAAAGTTAAGAAATACCTATGGTAAGCTTATAATCCTAATTAAACATATATACTAGGAGTTTTTAATTAGCAAAAATATATATTAAAGGTAACAATTCTTATTAATTATAAGCTATATAATTATTATATATAAATCTTAAAATATAATACTTAATAAGGTCGTATATAACGTTTTAAAAGTAAAGTTTATATTTAACTTATTTTATATTATCGTTTCTTAAATATTTAACTTAAGTAATTTATTATTTAATATACCTTTTAATCGCGTTTAAATCTATTAAAAATTCCTTTTATAATCTATATAAATAAAAATAATGAATTAAAAAAGTTGTAAACTTTAAGCCTTATATAAACTATTATACATACCTTTAAATTTAAATTACCTAAAAAATAATGTAAATATAAATATATATAATTAAATATAAATTTAAAAATTAATACCAAATAATTATATAATAACCTTTAATACTTATTTAATTAACCCCACATTTAAATTCTTCCATATTTTAAATATAATTCTATATAATTAAATAAGTAAATATAACATTATTTATAATATTTACCATATATTTTAAACTTACCTTTTTAATTAAAAATATTTTAACCTTTTTAATATAATATAAATATACAATTTAAAAAACCATTCCTAATAATTATATAACCTTTTATATTATATTATTTAAATATAATATTATTATATAAATGTATGCCTTTTATTAAAATCTTTTATCTTAGTTATTCTTATAAATATAAGTCGTTATTAAAATTTTTTATATTAAATAATAGTGGTATATATTATAATTTAGCTTATAATGTTAATTACATATTAATTAAAAATATTTAAGTTAAAAAAAATTAGTTAAACCTTTTTTTTTATTACTCTTTAATGTTAACATTATTAATCACTATATTTTACGGTTAACTAATAATATTTTACTTATAAATAATTATTATTTTTATAATCCCACTTATAACTTAAATAATAAATACTTTATAATTACCTCTTTTATATTACCTTTTTAATTATATCTTATAAAACTATATTTTATTACTTTAAACTTTACCCACTAATAATTTTTATATAATAACTTATTAAAGCCGTAGCGTAATATTTATATCGTTAAAATGTTTTAATTAAAGGCTTAAGGCTTACATATTTTAAACCAATTTATAATAATATTATAAAATAAATACTACCGCTTAATAAAGGTTATAATTAATATAAAAAAGGCTTATATTATTCCTTTAACTAAAAAACTTTAATTTAACGTAAATAATATAAATTAATATATTTAAATATAAAATAACTCTTATAAAATTAATAATTTTAATAATACCTTTTTCCTTTATGTTAATGTATATAAAATATTTAATAGTAAAATATTTACTATCTTTTTTAAGCTATATAATAATTAACATATATTAGTTATATACGTGTTATATTAGTTACTTATAACACTTTATAAGTTAAAAAATATATTTTAAAATTGTTTATTATATTAACTATATAATATATTTCTTAAATACCTTTTTACCTATTTTATTTAAAGTATTTTAAATAATATTATAATTTAACTTTTTTATATTTTAAAGTTATATAATATTATTATATACATTTATAAAAATATATTAAGTAAAAAGTTTATAAATTCTTATGTGATATTTATATCTTTAATAAATAATATACCCTTTACTAAGGCTTTTACTTATTTATTCTTACCTTTTACTAATAAATGTTTTTGGTTTAGTTGTAAAAAAGTTACTAAGGATACATATAATATTAATAATACAAATATATAAGATTTTATCATTAATAAAAAGTTATTAATTATAATAACAACGATATTAATATTAATTTAAAGTTTAAAAACTTTATTTATTTGTTTAAAAGAAATAAAAATGGTTATAATAATAATAATAATATTAATATTAATTTTAAATTTAAAAACTTTAACTATATATACTATAAAGTTTAAAAAGGTCGCTCTTTAACTAAGCCTTAATTACCTTTTATAGCTAACTTATTTAAACTAAACTTAATAACTAATTTTATAATTACCTTTTTAAACTAAAATAATATAAGTTTAATAATATTTAAAATTAACCCATTTATTAACTTAAAGGGGTTAAAATTAAACCTTAATTTTATGGAAATTATTCCTTTAAAACTAATAGATTAATATATTATTATTTTATATAATTAAGTTAATTTTAATAACTTAAATATTTTAAGTAAAGTAATATTAATATTATTTTTTAATATATTATTTAAGTTTAAATTGGCTTAGCTTTAATATTTTAAATTAAGTAATATTAAATTTCACTTTTTTATTAAATTAATATTTAAATTTAAATTAACTTAGTTTTAATGTTTAATTTAAACAATATTAAGTATTACTCATTTATTAATATTAATTAATATTATTATTAATATATTATAATAATATATTACTTATAAAATATTATATTTAACTTAAGCTTAATTAATTAATATCCTTAATAATTGTAAACTTTACCTTTAATTAAAATACTACCTTTTTTACTTACTTTTTTTTAACTATTACTAATATTGTCGTTAAAAACTTTAAATATTAATAACACTTTTAAGATTTTAACTACTAATAACATTTATAGCTTTATAAGCCTTACCTTTTATAAGGAAAAATTTTTAAAGCCTTTTTTATTTTAATTTATTCCCTTAAAAAATGTAAGTTTATAATTATAGTATTATTAAGTTTTGTTTTAAAAAAACATAAAGTTATAAGGGTTAATAATACTATGATTATAAGTTAAAGTTTATAAGGCCGTTAACAAATTTAAATAAAAAAGGCTTTAAAAATTTTAAATCTTATAAATATAAGGTAAAAATTAATAAATAAGGGGAGGAAATATAAAAATACATTAATTTTTCATTACTTATAAGGCTTAACTTTAATTTAATAAAGGCTTAATAAAGGCTTAATAAATATTTAATAAAAACCTAATAAAATTAATTACACGGGTATAATTTAAAGAATGGTTTACGTTAATAATTATATAAATTTAAAAATTAAAAAATTAATATAAAGGCATAAAATAAAAAAGAAAAGTTAACTATTTATAATTTATATAAAAAGAATTAGGGATAAAACTTTAATAAAAATAATAATTTAATAAAACTAAAGTTAATATTAAATTAATATTTAACTATAATTAGGAATAATCCCTTATTATTATAAGTAAATAAATTAAAAGGTTAAAAAGTAATAAAGCAAAAAAATAAATATTAAATTATAATTAACGTATTTAAAATCTCCTAGGAATATAAGGATTATTAAGCTATTATTAAATTTATATTAAGTAATTATTAAACCTTTATTAAATTTCCATTAATTTATTTTATAAAGATTATAATATATATTTATTCTTTTATAAATCCTAATATTTAAATAAAGATTCTTTAAGATATTTTAATTAGTTTTTAATATTTTATATATAATGGGTTAATAATTAATATATTAATAATATATATATAATAGATTAAATATTCATATTATTATAATAAATTTAAATAAAAAATAAGTTAAGGGTAAATATTACTTTTAAATTAATTACCGTTTAAATAATATTAATAGTAATAATATTTAATAATTACCTTAATTTAATATATAGAAAATAATAATGGGATAAATATTTAAAATATATCCTTTTAATTTATTTAGTTTATATGAAATATAACTTTATATTAAAGCATATAAAATATTTTTTTATTAATAAAATAAGTTATTTTTAAAAAGTAATTAATAAAAAATTACCTTTTATAATAACTTATAAGGTTAATATTAAACTACCACTTAATAATAATTAAATAGTAATATTAATACCCCTTAAATTAATAGCCAAATATCTTAAGCTTGCGATTTAATTTAAAGGGAAGAAAATATTTTAAATAATATTAGTTTTAATCACATTTAAAAGTTTAATTTTAATAATAAATAAATAGTATATATTAAAAAATATAAATCTTAATAAGGTATTACATTTCGAAAATAATAATACAATTAAAAGCGGTTAACTTTATTAAATAATATACTATTATAAGTCTTTTTAACTTATATTAAACGGCGGTTAAATATAAGGCTAACATTAACTTAATATATATTAAAAGTATATATTAAAGATAAATTAAAAAAGTATAAGGTTAAATTAATAATTGGGAATTAAACTTAAAAATATAAATAAGGATTTAAATAAGTAAATTTTTATTATATATTAAACTACCATTAAACCAATATTAAGGTATTATATATTTTTAATAATTTACTAACTTTTTAACTTTATTAAAAGATTAAAATAAACTAACATAGCTGGCGTTAATATATATTTACTTTAATTTTAATAATTATTTAATATTAAAGGAAAAAAAAAACAATATATTTATTCTTCCTTAATTTATAAGGTTGTTAAATATTCTTTCCTTTTAAATTATATTTCCGTTTTAATTATAATAGTAGCTTTTTTTTTTTAAAAGCTAATTACTTTATATTACTTTGGCTTTTTTTACTTTATACTTACTAATAAATTTTATATAAAATAAAGATTGGAAAAGGGTGTAAAATATTTTTAAAATTACCTAGGTTAAAAAGAGGTTAAGTAGTAATTAAAGGATTAAAATTATTATTAAATTTAATATTTTCTAATGGCTCTTTAATTTTATTATTCACATTAATAGCTTTAAAGTTATTATTATTATTAAAATTTTTACTAACTCTTTAATTAACTTTATTTTTATTTAAATTGTTATAACCTTTAAAAACTTTATTAATTATTTTCTAATTAATTTTGTCTTTATATCCTTCGTTAATAATTTCGTAATTAGCTTTTTTTTTAAAGATTTTACCATATATTTTAACAGTGTTTTTAACTATAACTTTAACTTATTTATTAGTAGGATTAATATAAGATTTGGTTAATATTTTAATAGGAAAGTTAACTAATATATTTGAGATAAATATTAACAATAATAATTTTTTAAAGCATAGTATAAATTCTTTAATATTTAATCTTAGCTTAATAAGGGTTAAGTTAAAATGAAATATATTAAGAAAGTTTATTTTAATTAAAAGCTAAGGCTTAATAAATAATTTAAGTAAAAATATTTAAATATTATAAGGATTAATAATCTTTTTAATATATATGGCTATTAAAGGATTAGGGAAATAAAATATATTAATAATAATAAATAAGCTTATATTTAATATTAGTTAAAGCTTTATAAAACTAATGTTTAATATTAGTTAACATATTATTAAAGGGAATATAATTTGTAATTTACATATTAAATAATAAGGATTTAGCTTTAACTTTAATTCTTATAAATTTATATTATCCTTTAATGTATTATTATTATTAAATTTGTTATTTTAAATAACTATTAAAGTTATACGCTATAATTATTATTTTATAATAATTTTAAAGCTTTTAATATCCTTAAAAAGTTAGTAAAGTTAAATATGTATAATATAATAATTTAATATATTTTATAATAGAAAAATAAGCCTTATATAATTATAAATTTAAGATTTTTATATTTATAAAAGAATTAACCTTAGCTTAATATATATTTAATAAATATTATATTTATACGATAACCTTTAATTAATTTATAATAGAATTAATTTTAAAAAGAAATAAATATTATAATTTATAATTAATATAATTTAATAATAGGATATATTATTAAATGTTATTTTACTTAAGTTTATAAATAAATATTATATCTTATTATTCTTTTATTAAAATAAATTTATAAAAGGTGTTATAATATTAGTTTAACTTATACTTAACATAAGATAAATATAAAAACATATAAGTTTTTTATAATGTTTTTAATTATTAATATTATTATTAGTTATAAGGACTTAATTATAATATAATTATTAGAATATTTAAAATATATTTAACTTAAATGGATTTATATATACTAGCTTTAATATAAAAGTTTTATTAATGTTACTAAAACTAAATATATTAGTTTAAAAATATTAAACTTATTATAAACTTATATTAACATTATCTTAAAAAATAATCCTATATATAATACCTAACTTAAAAACGTTTTTTATTATATAATTATATAACAAATATTAACCATTATTTAACATTAATTAAATAATAAAAACTTATATCCTATTATTACATTTAAAAATTATTATATATTAATTTAAAAATACTATTATATTTAATAATAATTAAATATAAGTTAAACTAATATACTTATATATTAGCATTTATTATAATTATTATGTTAAATAAGTCTTTTTTAATATTAATATAATTTTATTACTTTAAATAAATAGTTAATGCTAATTTTACTTTAGCTTAATATTTATTTTATTAAATAACACTTATTTTATTATATTTTAATTAAATATAAAACTTATAATATGTTAACAAATCTTTTACATCGTTAATTATTATTTAATAATAACTTAATAATAATATTAATATTATAAAAATAATTAAATTTTAAATGTAAATTTACCACATTTAATACTTTAAATAAAGCTTAATAATTAATTAATAAAAATTAAATATATTTTTAATATAAATTACTAGTTTATTAAAAGTTATAACCATTATTTTAATTAAAAAAATAACTTTTAAATAAGGGTTATTAAGTAAATAAAGCCTTTAATAAAAATATTAATTAAAATATATATTAAATATAATAATAATAGTTTAATTTTAATTTTTTTAATATTATTAATAATATTATTATTATTAAAGATTGGATTTTTATTATATATAAGTTATTACATTAATTTAAACTGCCATTAAATTACCATTAAATTATTATTAAATTATTATTAAACCGTTATTAAATTATTATTAAACCTTTATTAATAATAATTAAATTTATATTTAACTTTATCTTTATTTTTTTATATTAACTAATAATAATTTTTTATTTAAATATACTTATATTTAAATTTATTATTATATTTAAATATAATATAAAGTTTATTTTAATTATATATACTTATATTAATATTTACTAGCTTTTAAATGGTAATAATGCTTAAGGTATTATCGCTATAACCATTTTTTAATGATTAATCACGTGATAAGGTGGTGGATTTAAGCCTTTTAGGTAGCCTAACCAGAAACCTTGTAGGCTTCCATGGTAGTAGGTGATGTTATAGCACTGTAGGACTATGAACACAGCAAGCACCAGCTGCTAGGAAGACGATATATATCCGAGTCACTTGATTAGTGAGAATGGGTGACTTGGGCAATGGATGATGGCGATCACAGTATCAATATTGGAAGGCTAGTTCTTTCGTCCCTGGGGAGTATTATCAAAGACACAACTGGTACGGCGGTAATACTAAAACCAATGCGTAGTTCTCGTCGGGAAAGTATCAAAGCTGCCGCGATGCCCCTCGTCGCCCCAATCGTCAATCCAGCTCTGATAGTGATACTCAGCCGCTATCCGATGGCGTTTTTTGGAGGGCCTCACCCCCACGCACCCCCGTAATAATCAGCGGCGCGCTCCAGTAATCCCCTCCCGTGTACCCCGATGTGCACCTCTCTCGTTACAACTAAGTCATCAGATCTAACAATTTGAACACCACCATTTTCTAAGGAGAACCGTCCTGATGGAGTATGGCTATCTACGTGGGTCTGAGAAAGCTTTGGGGGAGACGTGTGGTTGAGCTGGTGTACACTCCCTAGCTGACGACTCGACGGGGTCCCCAAGCCATTCGGCAGCAAGGCTGCAGACCTCGCTTATTCCCACCTATTTTCTAGAGAGGACACATATTACGATCGTTCTATGGTTCTCAAACTTACCTGTAATAGGGCAATGCATTTCACACATACTCAGCGCGATAACTAGAATGAGCCTCCCAAAATGAATACCGGCAGAAAAGGTGCTTCCGAAAGAATTTCTGAGCCAATTGAGGCTCTCCTCGGATTCAGCTCTCCCGACAACCGACCTCTAGGCAATGTGCGTATCGCAACTTTCTTAGCTTTACAAGACTTGCTCATGTTTAAAAAGAGCTGACCTCTTAATGTTTAGGAGACTAAATTCTTTCTCACTCAGCTATAATAGTGATGTAGAAAGTCTCGGTAATGACACAAACGTGCCGCTCATATAGCACACGGGCTGGAGCACCAATACTTTCCTTGTAACGAACACCGCGATTTCCGATTATGAACTACCGCGACGACGCCCCTCGATCGTCTTCGGGCTCCCGCGCCAATCACATAGGGTTAAAAGATAAATGGTGATGGTCATAACGTGTAATGCAGTAAAGGTGCAGGCTCGAAAAACTAGGTGTCTACCTAAAGAGACGGAAAAACTTCGTTAACTCGTATTTGCTTACAGCTACTAAGGAAAAAGCTAGTCACCGGTGATCCATCTTTACTAGCCTTTCGAATGCCTCGTCGCTCTCATCGTCTAGGTCACCACCGCCCTCTGGTAATGACGATCGCAACTTTCTCGCTTCCAGTCGCTGCCTCTCTGATTCCTGTTGTCTTGAAGGATCCGTCGCTAGTGCCCTTGAGTAGGCGTGAACGCATCTCGCAAGAATACCTGTTGGCACTTTCACGAGTTTCCCAATCGCTGTTGATCTTTCTGTTTCCTCGCTAAAGACGCGTTTAATAATTGCCCAGCAAGAAGGAATGTGTACTTACATGGCCCCGTCGAAGTGACCTTGCTTCATTGCCACGTTTCCAGCACGGTATGCGCAGTATGAGCTAAGCCAACTGAAGCGGGCGGCAGTTCCGGATGCCTCTAGTATCTGCTTAGCTATGTCAACGTGTGTCTTTGCTTCTTCGAGATTGTCCATTCTAGTATAGAGCGAAGCAAATGCAAGGTGGCCGCTAGATATTGTAAGTGGAAGTTTACTTTATGTGCTGATAGACATGGCATACTAAACCTGCATATACCAACTCTGAAGCCTGTCTGCAATCCCCAATGCTTCATCTAGCTTCTTTCTAGCTTCTTCGTATTTGTCCATACAGTAGTAGTTCCGTGCGATATTGTATCCCCAGACTAATTTCCTCGAAAGGATCTCTCCTGCTGGCCCCTCATAGATCTTATGAGCTTCCAGGAACCACTGTAGACCTTCTTCATAGCGTTCTTGACACCCGGCTGCCATGCCGAGGCCGTTATATGAGAGAGCTACAAGGAGGTCGTCATGGTGAAGCAGTTCCAGACGAATATCAAGGCTCTCTGTCATTTCTTTTTCTGATTTCGTAAATTCAGAGGTACAAAAGTGGTACATACACTTGAGATACTGCAACAGTGACCATAGCAGCCTATCTTGTTCTTCCTCTGTGCAGGTACGATAGGCCGAATTAGCAGTTTCAAGCATTTCAGGGACGATATGCATGGTATCATTATCATGTATTGCGCTACTAAAGAGTTAGCCAGGCAGATACCTGCTGTAGGGATGAGGGGAGTGTTGACGTACTTAGAAGAGTTCGTAAGAAGTCTGACGAAGTCCATGGTGGGCTTTAGGGGCTTCGGCTTGGTTTGTGAGTCATTGTAGTTCTTAGCAAGTGCTATTACCTGAGGAATGTAGCGCTCATATAAAAGCCATTCTTCGTTGTCAAATTTGCTTGAGCGCTGAGACGGAATCTTCAGAAGCAATAACTTGATGGCAGCTTCGAATTCTTCTTGGGCGTTGTCCATTCTCGCCCGGTATTCTGCTTGTACTAATCGGTGGATACGAAAGCTACCTTGTTCAATATTCTTCCTTACCAGTGCATGATGGGTTAGTTCTTCTATGGCTTCTCCAAAACTATATTCTGTTAACACGTAGAATCAGGTACTTCAAAAAGGTAATGACATACTTCAATTCATCACTGCAGAAAGAAAGTATATCGGGTAGCTTATCGGGCTCCGGAGCCGTAAATACTTCTGAAGGTACCGAATCGGGGGAGAAATAGCTCAGGACTCCAAGACAAGCACGGGCTTCGTGTCCAAGATTCGTGAAAGACATCTCCCACACCGTGTCAAGGGAATGTTGGTACTTCAAGTACTTCCATCCGCTCTTCTTCTGCTTATGCAGACGTTGATCGTATTTGGCATACATTGTATGAAAATCCTCGACGGAGTAATTTCTTGCATTAATTAGAGCAGCCATCTGGTTAAGAGCGAGTGGTAGACCACCTAACTCTGCCGCTACTAGTCGTGCCGACTCTAGTTCGCTGTCAATGCGTCGCCTGTTAGGTGTCATATGGAGGAGGAACTTAGCCCCGTCATTATTATCAAATTCATCTACTTCTAAGCCGGCATCAATAGGGAGTGTGGCGACAAGAACGTCTCTGGTGGTTACGAGAATAGCCCCATGCTTGGAAGCAGGCCAGCAGTCGTCGAGAACATTATGATCATCGACATTATCGAATATGAGTAACCATTTGGCGGCTAATTCGTGGTCAATTTTGGATAATTGGTGTTAATCATTGCCACTTACTTGTTTTTTGTAGCCAGTCAAGAACCAGTATCATATTCTCTTGGTAAGCTTGGGGGCTTGCCTTTGGAAGCTTGAGAGCGTCGAGAGCCACGCGACTAAAGCTTTGCTGAATAGAGTAAGCATCTTCAGCAGATATCCAAAACACTGTATCGAGATCATCTAGCCTCTGATATGCATAAGCGAGTGCTATTTGGGTCTTTCCGATGCCACCAAGGCCATATAGCGCGATTGAGGAAAGACGACTCTTGTTATCTGTAGGCCTCAGATGATTTTCTAATTGTCGTAGGATGTCTCGACGGCCATAAAATCGATTGTTCTCGGGTACAGGAAGAGTGTTACATGGTGTAGTCACACTTTCCTGCGGGAAGTCTCTCAGAGAAAGCAAACTCTGCAGGATTGTGATTTGTTCCATAGCACGAGCCTGTCTTTCTGCCATCTCGGCAACTTTTTCAATGCGCTTTACAGCTTCTGTTATGTTCTGGTAGACCGCATTGTACACAGCTGTTAGAGAATCCCATGCACTATCGTTTAGCCAGACTGCAACATTAGCACTACTTGTTCGCCCCTGAATGCTTGGCCTCGTGTCTACGTACTTTCGTGTCCTTGGCCTTTAGTGCGAAAAGTCATTATAATGTTCAGCCAGAGGATGACAATCTCCTTGTTTACCTCTACTGTGTCACTCTTGACTTTTTCAAGGTCGGTTATTCTGTCCCTACAATTGTTAGATTCTCGAAGCTCATGACCAATCTTCTCTAGCCATCTCGTAATACGACACAAAGGGCTAATAGGCCCCATGCTCCCTAATGCGAGCTACCTAAGTTCAGCATCGCGCTCTTAGCTCACTGAAGTTATCCCTCTTACCTTGAAGACTAGGAACAGTAGCCCCCACATCATTGATGTATCCACCGGGTTGGCCATCATGTTAACGAAATTTCGGGCGAAGGTCTCGTAATGATCTAGGGTCGGATAGATCAGGATAATGGCTTTCTTCGAAGCCTCGTCGGTATACTCGATACAGAGCTTCCCTAGTTCGTCGCGAAAGTTCTGAGGCGACTTCACCTCCAAAGCTCGCTTATAGTCATGTGGTTCTAATATCCTTTCGCATTCCTTTATGGACTCTTGCCAGGATTCGGTGTATATCTCGTCGCTGAAGTATGCCCAATGTATCAGTCATTAGTTATTGAAGTTTACTGGTGATTTACTTACTATGTGGCCATATCATTGTTCTCATTATAAAGTGGATTGGGTAGCTGCATGCTGCTATTATAGAGCTACTAGGGGTTTAGGTATCTATCCGGATTGTAAGGCAGATCGTGATTAATCAGAGGCAGATTGAGGGGCAGACAGCGCCGGAAACGTGCTAATAAATATACAGCTGACGCCCCTCTTTCAGTGCTATGCACCGGGCAGATAGGTATCTGTAAGACACCCTACCACGTAGCCTGCTTCTAAGTGTTTCATCCACACAGCCTGCTTATGCGGTATATAGTATATTTCTGCTCATTCAGCGTTTGCCTGATACTGCTCGAGAGGCTATGAGATAATTGCGAGTACATCTGAAAGACTCGATTGCCCTAGTAGGACAATGTCGATGATTATAGAACTCCTCGATTTGAACGCGTGTGTTCCCCCCTTATGTTACCCCCAAGTTCTTCGTTGAACGCGTAGTCATCCGATGCCACACTTACGAAGTAAGCAACCACAGTAACCATTATGTATTACAATACTTTACCCAGAATAAAGCTACGCACCTCGAGGAGTGATACAATCAAGTTAGACTCCTTGACCGAGACGAGAGAATCATTCATCAATATTTGCTGCGGCAATAGAGATAAGCGATGCTCTCTGAACAATGGCTTAAGAATTTTTGCAGCGGTTGTGGAAATGCAAATGTTGGAATACGAAAGCGCCACAGCTGACATATTAAACATCTTATGGGGACCCCAACCGGAGACTACATATTTAGAACGTCAATTTCGAACATGTTCGAAGATCGTCAGTTTGATCAGATCCTCAACGACTCAGACGACAATCGACGATATCGTAAAGCAACTCTATGATTTCTTCAAGAGACCGACATTTACAGACCATGCCCATGAGAATGTTCTACGTCATTTGATATTTGCTGTTATTGGCTGGTCTACTATGCTGTACACGCCAACGTTCGAACTGGCAGGTTCGGACTTCTCCACGACTACGAAATATCAGAACACCCAGGGGTTCAAAAAACATCCCGTTACACACGTCACAGACTCGTCACGGAGGCCAATTGGAGCATTGCTTCGTAACTACGGACTTATTCCGATAATTTGTCCACTGGGAGCGAAGTCATCCGGAGGGTCACCAACTCTCCTTTCCGTCCCACACATGAACTTCTACTCCTTATCTAAAATTGGGGATGTCACAATTGCGTGGGTTGATGATCTTTCTGAGCACTGCAAATTCGATAGATACAGTAGGACGAAACAGTTGAAACTGTTTCGTTTACCTTCGCTCTGTGCTACGATTTGCCTTAACAAGGGTGATGAAACTCTTATTGGCCGGTAAGAAGACACCCGTTTCTTTGAAACATACGTCGATCTAACTTCATATATAGTTTATTTAAGAATCATAGTTGCCAGCATAAATGCCAAGCTCGTTCCGAGACTGAAGCGAAATCGTACCTTAATGGGGTCCTTCTGAGTTATCGTCTGATATTCGGACAACATACCCTTTCTCGTCGAATCTTTCGCGACAGAGAACGAGAAAAGGCAAAATGGAATAAAGCCATCGACCCTTTACTTGATGCACTCTGCGGCCAAGAATATGTGAATGGTTTCGATGGTGCAGGGGATCTCCTTCGGGAGCGTGGCGTTTATGATGCGCACATCAACTTTCCTCACCTCGGGGAACGACTTATGGATCTAGCTGATTATATTAAGACTCAAAGACCAAGGAATCTTCTCGAGGTTTGGAACGACCAAAGAGACCCTGAGAGGCTCTTCACGTTCAAGGCGGTGATCATAATAGGAATCTTCACCATTGTCTTAAGCGTCCTCCAGGTCTTCGTTGGAGTTGCACAAATCGCAGTCTCACTCCATAAGTAGACATAGAATTTGAATAGAAAATTTCAATTATAGAGAATGTCATAGACTTGTTCTTCTCATTCAGAGAAGCTCTTCAGATAAATTTGGTCCAATTCATCCCCATCATAAAGAAAATAATTCTGTACCTTAAGTCAAACCGCCAAAAATAAAAGGGCCATTCCATCAACATGTTTATTATTAATAAAAAAACAAAAAAAAAAAGAGACTAATAACCTAATAGTAAGAGATATTAGAAGACACTGCAAAAGAATGTATTTTAATGACAGGATCTGTGCGTAAATAAAGTAGAAGGCGAACCGGAAACTAGCGCGTCCAAACAACGCTCTTGAGATAGCTCCCTAGTATATAGAAAACTCATTATTACTGCCAGTACCTTCATCCAAAGAGGTTCAATAGGTAGCTGAAGACCTGAGCCTATACCCATCCCCCTTTCCATATAGGTTTCAGCCAAATGATTGATACTGAGGCTTTAGGTAGGGTTTAGAATACTCTCTCAACGTAAAACTACTCTTCTCTCACTGCCGGCTTTGTTAGCATGTGTACCTTAATGATGTGACCACATGATGGCATACTAACTAGTAGGGACAAATGACTGGCCTAATCAGCCCCTTGGGCCAGTTCCCGTGCCAGCAAGGTAGATTTTGCCTCCACGGACAAGGCTTCTGGCTGCCTCTAGCTCTGGTGACTCTATATCTTGACGAGGCGGGAAGGCAAGGTGGCTCTGTGCGCGCCAGCCTTGAGATTTGTATTGGATTGGAGGATATCCGGAGCGATCCATCACGGTACGCATATCAAAGTCTCGATCGAGACGAAGCAAGTTGAGAACCGCTGGGTCGCTAATTTGAAGTGGGCTCCCAGACATTGTCACACTGAGCTGAGATCAAAGCTGAATTAATGTGAATGGATAATGGTTGTAGGCTGTGTTCTGTAGGACTAAGCTAGGTAACTATCCGGGCGTAGAGGGGATTGGGCCGCTATTTGTGTGGAAATTCTCGTCAGGCTATCTGAATAGTGTGTGGTAACGTTGGCATAGAGTCCGCCTCACCAACTTGAGACCTTTAGGTATGCTTACCGCCTTTCTTACTCTCTCTCGCCTCAGAATCAGAACCCGGTCTTCATTTGTGTGTATAAAAATGCATATAAGGAGCTCCGAGCATCCCCGAGTGGCTGTGTTGAGTCTTCATTCAGACATAGATAAGATCAATGAGGCTCTGCTCTGCGAATCAAACCGAGCCGGATCACCTCTTCATGCATCTACGTTTATTACAACCATGATATATTTGTGAGAAGGCAGTAAGAATTTAGGTACATTTTGTCTAATTGGTTTAAGATGCGGCGCAATGTCACGTAGAAAGTCACGCCGTGCTACAAGGTATGCAGACTATTCACGTAGTGCACCGGCCCCGAGGTCAACTATTTGCATTCTTTTCGAAAACCGGCGTGATAGCAAGTGCCCAATATCAGGCTTTCTCCTCTACTTCCTGAGTCATACGGCATGGCCAACTCGAAGTTGGAATTGTAACACGACACAAAAGGGGGGTGGCACAGAGAGAAAGGGGCACTGTGAGGTTGGACTTATATTCATACATGCATCAATGAAAGAGGAGAGGATTCACACATAATAAAGGGAACCTTTGATATCTCTAACAAGGAAGAGTGCATGTGGAGTGGTAAATCAAGACGTTTGCTAATGGAGAGTCACACAATGTAGCTATCTACCTAGGTAGTGTATGGTGTTATGCAATGAAACCAGTCAGTAGATAATTTACTTTCACACCTCATAAAAACGTAACCCACTTCCCCTCACTCTCTACACCTATGAATTACTTAGATGAATGTCCCATTAGGTTAGGGGTTAGAGATGCCCTTCGTGTGTCTCATTATGCTGTAGCAGAGCTGAGTGTAAGCTTTCCAATTGATCAATCATTGAACAGATAACAGAGACTGCAACTTCTGCGCCTTCTTCGATATCCTGCTTGGTAGTTTTCTTTCCAGCATGATGTAGAAACAACACGCGGGGTATTTCTTTGGCCCTAAACAACGTAGCAAGAGAGGTATAGAAAATAAATTCACAGTACATAAGACCTGCATCCGTGGAAGTTTGTGTTGGCGTGTTCTTGTATTTGGCCATCAGCGGTGACCCTTCCAAATAGGAGCGAATTACTCACCGGCAGCTCTTTGTGTAGCTTCTTTACCACATGCTCGACATCGAAGACAGGCTTAAGGACTTCAGGTAGACCTTCCCATCTTCTGCCCTTTGAGCCGTTATGCTTCGGCAAAGGCACCCCATCATCACCTACCCAGTCGTAGCCGTCTCGGCGCGCTTGCTTCTCAACCTGCCAGACATCGGAAAAGTTCATGCCAAGGTGAAGCATTGCGTCGATATATAGTTTCTGACCCTGTTCACATCCAGGGTCGTAGACTTTCTTTTCGCCACTCCAGAGCTTTGGGATTATATCCATATCTGTAATGACGTTTCTGAGGTCATTGTGGTATTTGGTGATATTAATTGGAATATGTCCTTCCCGCTCGATGCGGTCAGGGAGCTTTAGTTTGACATCTTGCGTTGGGTTTCTCTCGTTTTCTTTGAACGGCTAACGATCGATCTAAGCATACGTCCTTGAATTGAAGATGTTTCACTCACAGCACATGCCGTTACAACCACTTGATATTCTTTTTCACGAAGCATTCCCCTTTCACTTGCTAGGGGACACTGTCTGTTGAGGAATGGAAGTTTACAGGGTGTCAGAAAAGGCCAGAATCGCATAAACTGAGCCATAATATAATATTAAGAGCAAGAAACCCCATAATATGCTGACTTAGGACTCTAAACTCCAAAGCCAGGTGAATAGGGGGTAAAGCTATCGTACGCCATCAAGTTGCTAGCCGTACTAAGAAACAATGTATGAAGAATCCGGCACTAACCGGTAGTTTAAAAGGTATCATACTGCACATTCAATATGCAACCATTCCGATCTCTGTGTCATCACACATGCTGGGAGGCTTATATCTTATGTCTCCAACTTCATTTTCATAGAAACCAATGCTACCCACCTAGATCATTGTATTACTTACATTAGAAGGTACCCAAATACCAATAAAGAAGAGAATTACCTAGGTTCGGAAGATTACGAATCATCGTCATCTCAGTTGAGCCGCATCATGCCATCAGTCCTAGGATGGGAGGCGCAGTGAAGTGTCAATTGTCAAAAGTGCACCTTTAAATTGTCGGTTAACACAGGGGTTGTAGTTGTCTCACCCTTATTTGACCGGCCTGAAATCCTTTTTGCAGTTTGAAGCAGGCTGTGGCGTACCCCAACCTTTGTAGGTGCTAGATTTCAATATACCAGTAAGTATTGTGAATTTCAGCTCATAGTCTCTCTAATGTTGATGATTTACAATTGGCTGCCTTTCTGTCTCTCTCCATTGACTGTCACATCGAAATTTAGCGAGGAGTACAAGCATTGCAATAGGCTGATTATTATAGGCTAGGAATGAACCACTGGATGTTGAGGGATTTATTAGTGCGGCTCTGCGGCGTCAAATCGGGCATACTTTTCTAGACATGGCGCCGGTGACTAATTATGATTCGATCAAACTCCTCATATGATGCCTACGCACATATGTTCAGATCTAAGCTCCGGCCCGGTGGACTCCGATTCATAGCTTCAGCAACATATACAGCGTGAGCCGCCAAAGCAACCTCAGAATGAGGCTCAAAAGCGGCACCAATTATTTGGGGGCTAAATACATCATTTCAAGGATGATACTATGCCTCAGTATATGCTCTTCACCTCTCCCATCCGCTTAGCTCAAGAAATAATGATGCAACAATATTGATCTGACCATGACTTCAACGAGAACTGATATCCAAACCACTATTGACTTTATTGCTGATCTTCCGATCTATGGAGAAGAAAAGCCCTTCTTTCTTCATCCCTCTGCCTCTGTCGATGTTGATATTGACGGTATCAGGACTACGAACGTAGAATGGGATAGGCAACCTGTGACCGTCTATAGCATGCGCAACAAGGACAACATCAGTCTGGAAAAGACCGGCTTCTGCTACGTCAAACATGAGTCTAAACACATTCCAAGCCAGGGCATGAATACCGATATAATCACAGAATATCGCAAGGAGAGTGAAGACTTGTTACGGTCGCTCTTCAATGCCGAATTCGTTCGCTGCTATGATTGCAAAGTAAGCAAGCCGGGAATCCGAGTCACTGGTTACTAACAACCTCCAAGGTCCGAAAGAACACGCCAATGAATCTTGAAAGATATGATCCCAGTGATCCGCTTCTTGTAGAAGAAGTTGCTGTGGGCGCGCATGGTAAGCCGTGAGTCTGTTGGGTTATAAATCAGAAGTCTAATTCATTGCAGTTGGTCTGTAGTTCAACTTAATTGTGGCTATTTTCATTCTTATTTTCTCTAGACATATCTTTGGACACCATACCTCGTCTTCTCAAGGATGTTCTAAACGAGGACCAGCTAGCAACCTTCTTCCAGACTGGTTACCGCTTCAGACTAATCAAGTACGCTGCTTATTTTCTTGAGGGGGTTATAGATATTAGTTAACATCAGATCACAGCACTTGGCGTTCAATCTTACCAGAGTGTGACGACCGTCCTCTCGCAATGTGCGATTACAGCTCAACTAACGCCAATGACCTCGTTGCCACGGACAGAGTATATCCTAAATGGAACCAAGAGATATACTACCTGAAATACAATAAGAATCAGCGATGGTATTGGCTACCTAACCAGCGATCTAACGAGCCTTTCCTATTTATGACATATGATAGTCATGCTGGATCAAACGCCAGATGTAAGTGTACTCCATGCCGTCTTCGAAGTCGCCGCTGAAACTTAGCTTCAGACTGCCCACATGTGTCTGTAGAGAACCCTATGGCACCGCAACAAGCTCCACCACGAGAGAGTATAGAGACAAGGAATCTAGTTATCACAAAGCTATGAAGCATGTACAGACTGAAGCATTTAGTGGCTCTAATTTATTTATGATATTGACGAATATTCTAGTTGACGTAAATCATACGGTTGGTGGAATTATCTAAAACCCTAGTTCGAGTTCATATGATAAATAAAATAAAACTACTATATTCCTTTTCATGATATGACTCATATACCTAATCACGGTTCGCATTGCGCCCGTCTAGAAGCTGTATAGGATTAGGAGGTACTTATTGTATACACCCATATCTGCATTCCACATTGTCCTGGTTCTTGGACCAAGAATCCCAAGCTGCTATGCTGAATCGGTAACCATTATTTATATATTTTTGCGTAAAGGGGCTTTTTTTTGAGGGGCAGACGGTGAAGAGTTAGTCGTATAAGGGGTATAAAAGTGGACCACAGGGGAAGTAACTGTACCTTATAAGGATGCCGCGCAAAGGAGTTTCCCCTTCGCTACCTCCTAGAATCATAGAAACGCCGTTCTCGGGGAGGTCATGAAACGTACTTAATTCATCAAGTTCAAAGTTGCAATTGACTTGATGCGCTAGAACTGGGGTAGAGACATAATGTAATGAAGTTCAGTTCCTGTGATCTTTCGTATTCGGGTTTGCACCTGCATTGAGAGGAGCCTCATGAAACCTGGGGCGCTTTTTGTAGTCTAAAAAACAAATCTGGTAGGGTTGTAAAGGTCTTGGCAGATAGCTGAAGAGGCCCAGGTACCGCTGCAGCGATGCTGAGACTCAGGATCCGACATTGGCGTTAAGCTGTACTATCATAGGAAATCTGACTTGAAAAAGAAAATTATACTTAAGGATAGATAGAATGTGATTTGGTATTCAATAATAACTCTATCGTGTTATAGAAAAGGTCACCTTAGACTAGCAGGCAGCACTCGGCCGGCATAATTTGGTAACACAACAGAGTACCTACTTATTCAGCCACTCGGCCACGGGGGCCAAATACCTACATATACCACATGGATGTAGGCCTAGGGAAGGAATTTCAATATTCAACATTGCAGAATATTGATTATTTGCAGGCGAGACGGCTACAATCATGGCTGAAGTTCCATTTCGGCCGCTCCTGTAATATCCACGCAGAACCATTGTCAATGCCGCTCCTGAGAGGTCTGCTTCGTCATGGGGGTTTTGGCCCCGATTTCGTAGAACGAGATCGACGAATACCATCTTCGCACACAGGCACTAAGTGCATCGGCTTCATCAATGCGTTTCCGATTGATTTGATAATCCGGATCGGGAACCCAGGTACCCTCAATATCGCGAACGACGACCTTGGTTTGTTCCTCAATACTAATGTCGGTTTCCCGCTTGTTAACAAGCATTAATTCCGATTCACTATTGACCAGGGCGTCTCGCGCCTCTACCAGCTTTCTATTGACGATTTTGGTTTTGTGTACCGCGTGCGTCCTCGAACTCTGATCATGTACGCTTGACGATCCTACGGAACATTCTCCGAGACCAATAAATCCCGCAAAGACTCGTACACCCAGCACGACCGTCGAGCGAAATGACGCACCCTAACTTTGGCCCCTTCGAGAAGTTTGGGTTGCCCTCGGATGTCAACCATTCAACAACGCGATATTCTAGCGCAGCTCGAACACACTAAAGCCGATCCCAAGACAGAACTCATCATCAGCCTGATTCAAGAAGTCTAACACCTCGAATAGTTCTCGGCTTGCAGCGAGACACAACCTGAGGTTGCTGTCTTTCTCGAAATCATACCCACCACATGATTGTGTGAGCCTTGCTTCTTCCGCGAGTGGCCATAAAACATTACAACTGCCCCAGCAAAGATATGAGGGATGGTGGGGGCTTCAATGCCGCCATCGAACGTATGTAGACGTGAAGATAAGATCGACTATTCTTGTTCCACATCTTAATAGGTTGTTAGTAACTTGAGTTTATAATTTGTATCTAGTGCTATGAAGGTACCTAATTGTCTTTATATTTTACCTCCCCTGCCTCCTTATGGATTCTTCCAGACAATTCAAACGGTGTTACATTAGGTACCGCGCAATGTGGATCGCAGATAGCACTGACAAGACCCGACCACTAGGTTAGGCACCTCCTAATTCGACCCCTAACCCCCCCCTTAATAACTTGCAGATGAATCTAGTATTCTATGAAAGACAATTGTCGATTCTATTCACATCTAGCATACTTGCACGGTGAAAATTTAGATGATATCCTAGCTACGAGAGCTCTCCCATTAGAGGAAAAAAATGGCTCAGATCGTTAGCTGGGCAAGATTTATATTGCGAAAATGGCGTTGCGATGCCTTAATAAGGTAATTCTTTGCTCTTATCCCAGTCCTTCTGTAGAAGCCACGCCACGCCGTCTAAAGTCGTTTCCTTGATGACCTTTGTGTGACAAGCTGGCCAATTTGGCGTTACCCACGCTGTGTGAGCCTCGCCTGGAAGCACCAGGTATCGACTGTCTATCCCCGTAATGCTTTTTAGCCATTCACCGTACACGATAGTATCGTCCCGGAAGGGGTCTTCCTCGCCACCATAGGCGAAGACTCGTTTTGGGTGATATTTAGCAAAGTCGTCTTTGTTGATTGGCAGATTGGTAGGAGAACACCACGGCGAGAGGAGATCGATCTTCGCGATATCTATCATAGAGCGGATATATGCTGACTGCCGGCCGTTGGGGTCGTCGTTTTCCTTCCTCGATCGAAATAGGGCCTTGAGTTCAGCCGGTACTGTTTCCTCCTCTCCGAGGAAGGGTATCCCTGCGAAGATGCCGGTTACTGGGCTCTTCAGCGCCGGCAAGTCTCCAAGGACGTCGGTCATCCCTGCGGCTGATGCGGCTATGACACCTCCAATAATAACCCCTAGACTCCCTCCGGCGCTTACACCACCGACTACAAATCCAAGGTCCAAGTCAATCTTGGATTTCGCGTCCTTCAGCAACCCATTGTTCAGATTCTCAGGCTCCGACAGCCAGGCACAAATCTCCCAGCTGCTCTTCATCGGAGCCGGAAAGGGATCTTCGGGAGCCATCTTGTAGGTGGGACACGCCACCACGCATTGAAGGCGTGATGCTAAACCTCTAGCCGGAGCTAGGACTATAGTTGGACTACCCGTTATGAAGCCGCCGCCGTAGAAATAAACAACGAGGGGAAAATTCCGTGGCGAAGATGACTTGGGCCAGACGACCTCCGTTCGGCTTTTCCAGCCGTCCTTGAGTTCGATGTCTATCCACGCCTCGTCAAGGTCATCTGGACACGGGCCCATTTCTTCAACTCCAGCAGTTTCCGCATCCACAAGCTGGGCGCGCATAACTTCAACTGACGGAATCGCAATTTGATCTGCCATGTTTGATGCATATACTAGAGTCGGGATGTTACAGAGAAGATGATTGTGTTTGTATCATTCACGTTCTCTCAACCACGGAAAAATCTTGGAAATATATATCCATCATAGCTGCCTGGAACGGACATGTTAATGCTCCGGATACCGGGCATCACCCTGCAAGCTTATCCTACCTGTAAATGAGTAGATGGCTTCGCGTGGTGTTCTTAGACCAATCAATAACCAAGAAGTCCAGTACACAACACGATTCACCATATCCCATTATCTTCGGTGACAATGGGCATCAGAAATCAGTTGTGTACGAAGCCGGCTTACGCACGCGATAACAAGAGTGAGTCCCATATCGCCTAGCGATAATGCCCCTATCTTTGTCATCTGTCAGCAGCTGTTTCATCAATTTTACTTGATCTAAATACCTAGGTATATTAAAACAACTGTATTCTCGATAGCGTTTTCCTAATAATAACTGACTTATCAAACTCAATAAGCTATTATCGCATTCATTTTAACGAGGATGCGATATTATACGAGAAACCGCCTCGTTGTCAGGTTATTGTGCGTCGCGAGAAAGAGAGAATAGGTTCTCGCGCTGTACGGAAACCTCAGCCACTAATACACTGACGGAACCCACCAAAGCCGCCTCTAGCTGTAAGCTGGGGGTAGTGGAGGCCCATAAATCATAGGGGTTTGGGGCTGTAATAAATCACGGGCCCGAAAATAAAGGGCGAACATCATCTGAACAAAGTCGTAAAGGGTTATTTTCGTGATAACTTATAAAACCATGTAAACAGATATACTACATTATACTTTTTTTTAATTATGAAAAATGAATTATGCAAATTTCGAATAATGTATTGTCGACTGACTTAACCGGAAGAGCATGCTCCTTCTCAAAAATGCCTAGCACCAAAAATACCGCCCTATTCGAACAATCTGGCCAGAGCCTTTCAATGCGCAGCCAATGGTTCCCAGGGATCTACTAAGGAAGTCCAGTTAGTGCAGATGCCGATGCAACCCCCGTACAAGCGCCCTAGCTAGATTCCAATTCAGCCGAATGTCCCCTAATTGCCAAGGCTGCAACACTGAGACCCTACAATTCGCATTCTAGACAATCGGCCACAATTGTCGCAGACAGGGTCCTGCAAGGGCAGCTGTGAATATGTTTATCTAGGCTGGGTGGTATTTTCTTTCGCTCGTTCTGATTATGAAGGAATCTTTACTCTAGCAGTAACCCAAGGTGAGGGAGCAAGAAAGAGAAAAGCAAAACAAGTCGAGTTCGCGTCGCTAACAGATGTCATTATTTGGGGATTGAAAAGTCCAATTCCCCGTATCAATGGCTCTTGCATTCGCACCGCCATCAACAGTTGATACGTGAATTAGGCCCCGCGAGCGAAGCCTCGTCCGGGCCGTTCTCGAATCGTTATGACGCCGTTCCTTAAGAGCTTCCCACGGCGGCGGCGCTTTCTCATTGTCATCCCGGTGCTAGCGCTGCTAGTCTGGGCCTTGCTCCCCCCTTCCAGGTTGAATTCTCCAACTACATTATTGTATGCTATCAAGGGCTCACCAGGGACATCTAGCGACTACATACTGCGATACGTCGATCCCCTCATTGGAACGGTAAATGGCGGTAAGTACCAGGCCTCATTCGAATTCGTAGATTGAGAACTCATACTAAGACTATCTATCACAGGCCATGTCTTTCCCGGGGCAACTTTGCCATATGGTATGTGATTCAGATTAAAATGCGCCTAGAACTTCTTAAGTGCTAATCAATTGCCCAGGCATGGCAAAAGCCGTGGCGGACGCGAACAACAACGGCGAAATAGCTGCCGGATTTGTCTCAGACGATTCGAAGATCCAGGGTTTCTCCCATTTACACGATTCAGGTACCTCGCATTCATAATCATTTGACCCAAACTACATGCTAATTTATCTGTCATAAGGCACCGGAGGAGTGAGTTGAGTAAACGTTTAATAGTCGCGCAAATCTAATTAGAAACAGAGCCCCTCGCTAGGGAATTTCCCTCTTTTTGTACATCCCGGATGTCCTCATGATGACTTCTCCAAGTGCTCATACACCAACATAGGGAGGGCCGTCGCGCGAGTGGAAGGCTCCGCAACAGCACGGCCCGGTTACTTCGCCATCGGCCTCAACAACTCGGTTTATGCCGAGATGACGGCAACGGAGCATGCCACTCTCTACAAGTTCAGCTTCTCCAAAGATGCAGAAGTAGAGTCTCGGAATGTTATGGTGCCTACTAATCCGTTAATCCTCGTCGACTTGATGGATCTAGGCGGTAGTCGGTCCGGAGGGGACATCCAGGTGAACCCCGAAACAGGTAGGATAGCGGGAAACGGGTCTTTTAACCCGTCCTTCGGGACCGGAGCGTATACGGCGCACTTCTGTGCAGATTTTAGGGGCGCCGAAATCCGAAACACGGGCGTTTTCTTGCACACCAATGTGACTGACGAGGCAAATGCGATGGGCCACCTAGGAAGCGACTTTTTCATCCCGTCTGGCTCAGCCGGTGCATGGATACATTTCGCGCGGCCGTCTAAGAATCAGATCATGGCCCGCGTTGGCCTCTCATTCATATCCGTGGCCCAAGCCTGCCATAACGCGGAGACCGAAATCCCAGACTTTGGCTTCGACAGCGTAGTGAAGGCGAGCGAGAAAGCGTGGAAGGAGAAGTTATCCGTGGTTAAGCCCGACTATTCGGGCATGAGCCAAGAGTTCTTGACGACATTTTGGTCGGGCTTCTACCGTGCATTGATCTCGCCTCAGGACTATACAGGAGAAAACCAGCTATGGAACTCAACTGAACCGTATTATGACTCATTCTACTGCATTTGGGATTCGTTCCGCGCGCAACATCCTCTATTGACCATCGTCGATCCCACCGTACAGACTAAAATGGTGAGGTCGCTGATCGACACGTACAAGCACGAAGGAAAATTGCCCGACTGCCGGATGAGTTTTAGTAAAGGTTACACGCAGGGTGGATCTAACGCGGATGTCGTTCTCACAGACGCGTTCATTAAGAACCTTACAGACGGCATCGACTGGAACCTGGGATATGAGGCCGTCGTTTCTGACGCCGAGGAAGAGCCCAAGGACTGGTCCACGAGCGGCCGGGGCGGTCTCACTAGCTGGCATGACGTCGGGTACATACCATACGACGACGTGGACCGCAATGGCACAGGGCCCATGAGCCGAGGTATATCGCGTACAGTAGAGTACGCATATGACGACTTCGTGATCGCGCTCATGGCACGGGGTCTGGGGCGCAAAGGCGACGAGACGAAGTACTTACAGCGCAGTCGCAACTGGAAGAATCTCTTCAACCCGGAACAAGAGGACCGGTACCGCGACGAGGCCGGCACCGTGCTCAAGACGCAATTCAAGGGGTTCCTACAACCGCGCTTCCGGAACGGCACGTGGCGGTACCAGAACACGCGTCTCTGCAGCCCCGTCTACCAGCAGCACAGCTGCTACTTCGACACGCAGTACGAGACGTACGAGGGCAGTCCCTGGCTCTACACTTTCTACGTGCCGCAGGACATGGCATCGCTCATCAAAGCTCTCGGCGGCCGCGAGGCCTTCGTCGAGCGTCTCGACTACTTCCACTCCTCGGGCATCAACTACATGGGCAACGAGCCCAACTTCCTCCCCACCTTCCAATTCCACTACGGCGGACGCCCCGGCCGCAGCAACTACTGGTGCACCAGTACATCCCGAGCCAGTTCAACAGCAGCATCAACGGGATCCCGGGCAACGACGACTGCGCCATGGGCGCCTTCACGGCCTTCGCGTTCATGGGCTTCTACCCCGTCGCCGGCCAGAACGTGTATCTGCTCACGGCGCCGCTATTCCGCGAGGTCAGCATCCAGACGCCGAGCGGCCAGCCGGCGACGCTGCGCAATGTCGGCGGCTTCGACGCGCCGCGCTACCGCAACATATATATCCAGAGCGCCAGGCTGAATGGGAAGCCGTATACGCGGAACTGGATTACGCATGATTTCTTCGTCGATGGCGGTACGTTGGAGTTCATACTAGGACCTGCGGAGAGTGATTGGGGGACGAGGGATGAGGATCTACCGCCTAGTTTGTCGACGGGGTTGCAGGACTAAGTGGAAGAATGCGCCATTTTCGTGAGAGAGAACCTACTAAGGCTCAGTTACATCTGAAAGGTTGATTGAATCATTCTCTGAATGTTGAGAATTTGATTGTATATATGAAGGTGTGGTTGCTAGTTAAATAGGAAGGACATACATACATGCAGAAACTCATTCTGCTAATAATCTTACGCTAAAATCATCTAAATAGTGTCAATAAACCAACCTCATCAAGGAGTTCGTTCCTTGAATTATGAGGGTACGCTCTTTTTGATTACGATTCGATAAAAATAAAAGTGAGCGATGATTGCGAGTAGCTTTGGAATGCGTTGTAAAAAGAATGCTCTCGATCGGGGAATCGAACCCCGGCCACCTGCGACTTGTCTTTGGTAGATGACAAGCAGGTATCCTGACCACTAGACCAATCGAGACTTATATGCTTTCACATGATTGGTTACTGTGTACACAATGGGCTCTATATAGATTACATGTATTTATTAGCTGATAGTTCGTAGGTGGTTGCGGGCTATCTCTTGATAGTGTTATCTCAACTAGTTCATTTCGGGTGGAGCTAGATACAATCGTGGGTCTTTGATCAGAGAAAGCGAACCATCTGATAGAAAATAGTTATTCCTGTAAGAAAGCTGGGGAGGGTCCCGCTAAGCCGGTACCTGAAGTTCGTGAAATGCAAAGCGAAAGAATTCTGAAATTTAGGCGCCTAACAAATAGATCATTATACCATGTATTTGCAGTAGCTTTACGTGGCGGGGAAGCGGGCGGCGGGCAAGTATCATAGACAAACGACGCCTAGCATGTACAGTTCCCTATCAAAGGTGAATTAGTTCCCCTAATATAGCAAAATGTCACCCATGTCCACCGATATCATTCTTAGTAGGTGTTCTGGCTCCTCCGGTGGACACATTCGCTTAGCCTAGTATATACTACGATACTCTTACACACCCATCCAAGAACAATAATACAAGGACCGAGACGTCACACACTAGACCATCCAAGCCCCAGACCAAAGGGCCTAAGTTTAGCCGCGGAAAGGGCTTGCGCTCCCCACCCACTCAGCCTTGGCGATAACAAACGTTCCTGATCTACAAGTCGTCGCTTTCATCATCATCACCCTCCTCTTCCTCCTCCTCCTCCTCTTCCCCGCCCTCAGCCTCGTCAGAATCGCTATCGAGATTAGGATCGGGCCTGACGACACTATTGAGGAACGTGACCTATAGTTACGCCAAAGTAAGCTAACGCAATGTACCTACCAAGTTGGGGGAGATAAGCACTACTCACAAATTCAACCATAGCCGAGATGATGCTCATAACTCTATCCTGCGCATCCTCAGCGAGCAGGTCCTTGTCGTCAAGCTTCTTACCAATAGTGTAGTTGCGCAGCTTCAAAAGCTCGATGTCCTTGTGCTCCGGGTGAAAGCCCTAGGTTACTTTTAATCAGCATACTCCATCCACGCTTAATGAGGGTAACTACCCAAGGCACATGTAATAACGAAGAGGGGTAAAGAAGGAGTAAGTAGGTAGGTACCTTCGGCTTCGTCTTAAGCGCATTCTCCTTATTCGCCGCCGCGAAGGCCGATAGCACGGACTTCTCGTTGGCCTTAGCGTGTGGCAGAAACGTTTTCCGAAACGTCGGGTTCATCAGGACGCGGCGGATGCGGTGGGGCCTCTCGTCGATGCTCGCGCGTAGCCGAGCCAGGGCTTCGTTGTCCGGATGCCACAGGCCGCCGCCCACCATACACCGGCCGGGGTCGACGTGGACGTAGTAGCATGCGTAAGGACCCTTCCTGCCCGTTCGTGACCAAGCAGCTGAGTAGTGGGGCTATTGATTACGTCCCTCCAGTTAGAACGGATAGTTCCCGTTTTCCAACGACTATAGGGGATGGGAATGGGAGACAGAAGGGGAGACCCACCTTATACGGAGTCGGATCTTTGCTGAACCGGATATCGCGGTAGATCCGGAAGACGACGTCCTTGATAGGAAGCTCTGGAATCGTGTCATCGGCATCGATGATCTTGGGCGTGAGTGTCTCGACGAACGACTCCCAGTCCTTGAGCGACCTCCTATATTCTCCGTCGTTGGCTACAATATTTCTGTGTTAGAATCTAATAGAGAATTGGTGGCTTGCTAATTTTAGCAGAGGGGAAGGAGCCGTGGGTATCAACGCACTTTTAAGCCAACTCCTTTTGTTGTTAGCCCTGAGATCCTTCAGGAAAAGCAGCGTGTTTTTATGAAGCCGGGTATCCTCGTAGTCGACGCCATCAGTGTCCCGCAATTGAACCGCTGCGACACATTGCATTAGTCCTATACTATCAACCTGCCCCCAATCGCGAAATGAGCAAGCCCCTACACGGCATGTACTTACCGGGAATAAAGGTGATGCGATTATCGTCATCGTCGTCGTCGTCGTCATCATCATCATCATCATCCTCCTCTTCAGACTCAGCTTTCGCCTTTGCTTTCGCTTTAGCCATAGGTTTAGCTTTCGGCGTATCAGAAGCCCGGGATTTCGTACTGCTCTTCTTAACCGGCGTAGCCTTAGCCTTAGCCTTCGCTTTCGCCGGCCTGCCACGACCGCGTTTCTTCACCACCGGCGGCATCTCTTCGCTTTTAAACCCATCCTCCTCCTCCTCATCATCATCAGATCCCTCCTTATCCTCTTCAAATCCATCATCCGCATCGCCCTCGGACCAATTATCTTCTTCTTCTTCTTCTTCTTCTTCTTCCTCTTCGTACTGCAATTCGTCGTCCGACTCCTCTACTTTACTCTTCCTCGCCTTAGCCTGCGTCTTCGCCGTCTTACGGGGCGGCGCTCCCTTATCTAATTCGTCATCCTCGTCGTTATCCTCGAAGTACGTACTCTTCTTGCCGCCCAGGCTAATCCGGTTGGATCTCCTTCGCGAGCTTCCGCCGGTAGCCGGGCTAGAAACGGCCTCGGCTGCGGTGCGCTTTCTCGGGGGCATGGTTAGAATTTCTCGGATTCAGGATTGGTTTCTTTAAGTTTCTAATAGGCACATAGAGACGAAGACATTGGGCTGAGACGATTGATGACGCGTTGAGGCAGATCGCGGGGTGGCGAAGGAGCACACGCTATCACGTGACCATTGGATTTCTAATCTAAATCAAAGTGTTACCTAAAATAGCTTCACTTGGCGTCTCTATTTTCTTATTCTCTTATCCCCGATTTCTATGGAGCATTTGTACTGGTAATTATGAATATTGGATCAGATAGATTCATAAGAGTTTGGTTACCTAAGATATATGAAATGCGTCACATAAATGGCCCTGAAGATAAGTGCAATTATCTTGGCTTCTTGACTAGGTAGTTATTCTATCGATCCCGATCTCGATCTCGACCCCTTGAATTGAGATAGTAGGGGATAGATGCACTTGGTATCTGGGGATATATTGATGCACTGCATCTAGCTGCCACCACTATATTTCCCTGCCATAGCGCAACAATTCTGCAACACTTCATCCCCATCAAATTCCCGCGAATATATTAACTTCCTAGGGTGTTAATAGCCGGGGCTTCTTGTTCCTTCCGTAAACACCACTACAATAGGCCCTTGTTTAAGGTCCTATAATATGCCTATGGCGATCCGTATCCATTCCAGTACTTTGGGTGGTGCTGTGACAGCTGGTGCTGTTATCAAACGCTTCTTTCAGTAAGCGACGCGACTATTTTCGGAGCGATGGAGCCTTCCGAAGAACAGCTAAGTAAGGAAAGCCGTTAGCAATTAGCTCCGTATCAGTACCTGGCAGGAAGGGTATGGCAATGCTTGGATATGCCTAATTGTCTAATGCCTTCACAATAGGATTCGTAGTGGCTGAATCAACCAAGTCCTGAACTGGATGCCATACGGCCCAATGGCGTTCTATCCCTTGGTTTCTCTAGCAGATCCGCATATCCTTCCAACCCAGCACCAATAACTTTAACAATATCAAATATATGCGAGCCTTTGAAAGTCTCAGCCCAAAGTCGGATTACGGCAATGGCAAGCTGACGCAGTTTTGTACCATCATTCGCAGCTATGTCCATACTCGTCGGCCCATGTCCTGGACCTCCTCCTGATAGCGAAGGATCAATTGGCACCGCGAATTCTGTTTCGTCAAGCATATGGCGCAACATCTCGAGAAGATTGCGTTCGTCGGGTTCAGGAGAAGCGCCCGTTGGACCGATCGAAGCGAGAGTCATGAGCCATTTTGAAAGGAGAATGGCGCATTCTAGATTGCATACTGCACTAAAGTTAGATCATAATTCTGCTCCCACAAGTCTCTACGTTAACAGTCTGTGACTACTTACGCGAGTGTTGCATGCTCCATTCCGACGATTTCCTCCTCGCTACGTAGTTGACGCCAACTTTGACCAACATTGATAACGCATGTATAGCTTGAAAGACGGCTCGATTAAGCCGCCCACTGCGGACTAGATACGGCGCATCGTGGAATGCCTGGGCAATCTGACTGGCATCTCTTGTTTCCAGAGTCCTACTTGGGCTCAAATCGGTGTATAGTCGAATGGAAGCCAACCGCCAAAGCGCGGTCGAATTATAAGCAACTGGGCCTCCAGGAAATACATCCGAACCGTTTTGATGAGTATTTTCTGTCACGCGTGCCTGATGCTGTTCGAAACTCATCTGCCAGATTCGTAGAGCCTGGAAGCAATCTTCGACATCATCCTGACGTAGTCCGCCAAAGAGAGAGACAGAATTGAACGACGTCTGCTTTAGAAGGAAAATATGTTGTAATATGGCATGGATGAGGATGTAATTACCGAGAGACGACATATATGCCGGAGGACCTTGTGGCGGTCGACTAAAGAGCCTCGAAAAAGCATCTTGAAGAGATATATCCATACTTGGAAAAGATTGCCGAGCATCCTGCCACTGCCAAGCTGTTTCTGCCCTCCAGAGTTTCGAGGAATGCGGAAGAATCAGGCTGAGTTCCGAGGTGAGTAGTAGAGGAGGCATATTGTAGGCAATACTGCACAGGTTAAAGAAACAGTACGTGACAAGTTTCGTGCGGTTAGCCCCTTCTATTCGCACCCATGCTTCCCAGTCGGCCGTTTGTGTCGATTCCGATAAAAATCCTTCCTCGCGGACTAAAAGAGCTAGAAGGCTCTGAAGAGATAAGGCTTCGCGAAGAATGGCTTTCGCACCCCAGAGACCAACGGCGAAAAGTAAAAGGAGAGCCTGGATGGTTTCCATGCGAGATTGGGGCGTATTAGGTGAGCTTGGGAAGAGCGTTAGTAGCCTATTAAGAAGAGACAAGAATAATTCGTATAAAATGGTTTCCTTACTATGGCTCTCGGTGCGTATCTTGGGTCATTGGGCGCTCTTGTTGGACGGAACTGAAAGAATGGCGAAACCCATGGCTCGGGGACGGTCGTGTAGAGTGTGGACTGTATGCTGCTGGCGTTGGTAATAAACCATGCACTTCGTGACTATGGCGGCGCCGGATTTGCTCAAAAGCAACAGCCTTTGCCGCGTACCATAGTGCGTTTGATCGATGGCTTTCAAACCTGTATTGTGCACCCACAGCTAAAATTGCTAACAGGAGCTCCGGAGCTAAATCGGCGGCTGTAATTGTGGGTAGATGTAAGATGGGTAGATGTTCGTGAAAGCCGCTTACATACCCCTCCAGGAAACGAGTAAGGGTATGTCTAGAAGGAAACACAAAGTCGTTTGGCAATACAGACGAGAATTCATCTAGTCGATTCTTAATCACGGTATGATCCGTAGCGGAAACTCTCATGGGCTGTGTTCTTATCGATTCATCGTGGGATCTAGGTCCATTTTCTGACGGGTCTCTCGGGTCAGGGGCTAACGACGGAAAACGGGAGGGAAACTGTGATGATGGTTTTGAGAGTCCGCCTCGGTGCATATCTGAAAGATGTCGTGGCCAGATGCTCATACCCTGATCTGCCTCGAAAACTTGTGGAAGGAAGTGAGATGAGGTCGCAAACTCGTCCAAAAAGAGATTGTAGTCGTCGAATGCCGGCGGGCCTGCTGGATTAGGTAGTCCCACAGACATTGGAACTGACTCGGGCTCACGCCCACGATCGGCGTATGGCATCCCCTCGTCGTATGACTTGATGCGTGTTAAACCACCCCCTGACTGACTGAGATCCGACATCATTGGTTGCATCGAGTTAACCTCGTTCGCAGAAGCGATCTGGGTAGCCGCGTCAGATAAAAGGTCTAGATTGCAGGCTGCAGCCCTGGCGGAATGGCGAGGGTCAGGAGCGAGAGGGGGAACTGCTACGGATGAAGACATGGAATCCGAATGGTAGTGCTGCGGATGAGGCCGAGGCACACCCATCATTTCGGTATCGACATGGCTATCGGCTGACAGCGGCGGTTGGGCAGCGCCAGCCGTCGACGGCTTCCGCGGCCGGTTACCGTCCTTGTTAGACCCTTCATTGAGGTGGACAGTTTCTCGTGACGAACGAGGAGATCCCTGATGTCCATATAAGCATATTCACAAAAAGGCAAGAAAAAGGTTGGAGTCGACGGGCCACTGATTACGAAGTATGTTGAGGGGGAGGGGACGTTAGGGCCATATGTTTGATGTATGATATGCGCAGCAGGCGCTTGGGGGGGACAACGGGGGTAATCTAGCGCGTACGAAGGACGGTGAATGGTTGGACAACTAGTGGGTAAGGCGAGGTTGACCACCACACAAAGAGCACGTAAAATTTCTTAAGTATAAAATGAATAAAAACAAATTAACTAACCGACGCCCAAAGGTCTTCCCACAACGAGCCCACCCACAGGAAAAAGGCTTCTCTTTAGTATGTGTTCTCTCGTGGCGTTGAACATGTTCCACGCGCCTAATTACGAAATCCCATGTAAGCAAGTAAATTACCAACGGAATCAGACAGAAGTTCGAGGAGATAAATAGACTATGGCCGTCTTACCTAAAACGCTTGTCGCAGAACTTACATGGCAGGGTCTTGGGCTTCTGCTGCCGGCCCTCCACGTTCTCTTCGGCAGTGCCAGTGACGCCAGAGCCTTCTATGGACGGCATGGCCTGCATCTGGGGTCAGGGTGAATGAACAATAATTAGTATGAGGTAAGTCCCTGTACGAAATATGGGTGTAATGCAGAAGGAGTCACGCAGCACCCGGAAGTGGGGGGTAACTCGGAGCGGTTGAAGGTCCAGGACCAGGAAGTTATGCCAGAAAGAGGAATGAACGTCTTGCGGGGTGGAAGATTGATGGATGAATTCATGGACGTGATAGTACGTATGTAGTATCAGTTGACTTTAGGTATACTCGGGAGGTACGTGGCGCGGACTTCCACCACATTCGTCCTCACTATCTTCCCCCAGGAGATCGACTGCTCGCCAAGTTGGCGGCCAACGTTGTGATCAACAGAGCTTGTAACCTGAGAGAAACCAGATGTTGCGAACTGTAAGAAACTAGTAGGGCTGAGGTAACCCGTCAACGGTTGGTCACAAGGCTGTGACTTGATACGTTTCTCTAAGATCCAACGAGCTCTAAGTAAATAACCAGTATAGAGAGAACTTTTACTCGCTGGTTTATTGGTTGATAATGTCGACGCGGAGAAGATCGAAGAAAAGGAGGAGCGCGTGTGGAGATGTGGGAGAAGGCCAGCTAAGTTACGTATTGTGAGACTCTACGGTTGAGAGATTTGATTGGGGTTCTGCAGATCCTAAGGAATAGAAACGCATGCCTCAAATGGGATTGTAAATGTAATAGAAGATAGTGAGGGGATAGATGAATAATTTCTTAAAATCAGGACGAGGTGAACGAGGCGATGGGATTGATGATGGTTGAATTGGGGGTTGAGCCAAATTGTTATTTGTGAGTGAGGAGTTGAGGAGGAGAAGGGGGAAGCTGAAGGAGGGGAGAAGATGGAGGAGGATGCGGAGATGGGGAAACCGTCAAGGTTAAGTTAGGTTAGTGGTATTAGTGAGTGAACAGCAGTAACGAACCGCCCTGGTGGGTGAAACCCGAGCTTCTAAGAAACAAAAATAAAAAATAAAAATAAAAATAAAAAAAGTGGCGCCAACTCAGAAACGTAGCAGGCAGAACTTGCATTTACCTATGTACCTAACCTTGCTTGCCTTTCCTTCTAAATCATCTAACTTTTAAGATATTTCCCGAGCCCTCCTTGTTTTTGCCCGCCACATCTATCGGTCTAAAGATCGGATTATGGATTGACAGATTGGTAAGCTCCTGGATGAAGGACGACTTTAATGAGGTACTGCAAGACGAATTGGTCTTACCAACTTACCACCAAGATAAATAGCGCTGTATGTACCAAAGGAAAGCGAGCTCCAACCCTTGGTCAGAAAAAGCAATACATGTATGCATGCTGTATGCGAGTATTAGAAGCCCGCACGAAACAGCGCTATGTAGATTGTGCATTCCCCGCCCCCAGACATAAACAAGAATACTGGAGCAAGCCTGTAGAGGGACTGAGCCCCCTGTCGGTATAGGTAACCCCATACTTTCGAACATCCCATAGCACCCCCCAGTACACCCTCGGTACCATCTCCGCATTGGAGAAACTGGCTGGGAAAATGTGGGGGGCGGGGGGAACCAATCAACTAATAACGACGTAGACGGGAACGTTGAAACGACTTGCTGCGTATAGGTTACAATATTGGTACTTCGTAGGATATCCTCGGTAGAGTTCTTGGGTGCCGTATGTCCAATTGCAACTATTTATGGCAAGACTACATATGTGCAGTTAGACCGATACGGGGTAAGGTAACACCTGGTGAAGGCTTTCGCCAGCGGTGAGTAAGAACCATCATCCAATAACAATAAATCATTTAGTAATTTTATGATTGGTGGGATTAAAAGCTGGAGACCTAATAAGCAAAGGCGAAAAGAAAGCAGCCGGAAGCGAATAAGAGGAATAGGTTTTCACGCTGTAACTAATGCCGTTATTGTTTCTGTCTAATGCGCCATGACCCCCCGGGTTGGAATGTCTGGATATAGGTAAGATGGTAACACGGTAACGCATTTCTTAAGCTCAATGGACCGCTACTGGAACTCAAATCAAGCCGTGGCATTCGGATAGCGTGATCTTTCTTAGATGAGGACACTCTTGTGGCAATGATCAGCGAGAACGGACCTAACGATAGGCGTGCTTTGCCGGCGGGCTAGGCAAAGAGGGGAATATTGATGGTTGTAGGTATGGATCCAGCGGGCGCTAGAGACAGCCATCGTGGTGGATCTGTGGACGGGATTCGGGTCACCTTTGGCCTTATGCGAGATGAAATGGTTGATAATCCGAGGCATTACATAAGTCTTGGTGACTGCTTAGATATATCTCTGTTAAATGGTTGAAAGCATAACTTTCAATAGTGAACGTGGATAAGTATCACATGTCACATCCTAAAAATGGCAAACTTGAGAACTTACTATTGGGTGACAGACATTTGGAAATTCTTGAAGATTTCCTTGCGCCTGGAACTCGGCACTGAGCGCTCTACTTTAAAAGGACAGCCCTCAACCTTGGAAATTACCCGAATGTGTGGAGTTGAAGAGTTGGGGTACTTGGGGGGGGGGGGGGGGGGACGAATAGTGGGAAGGGCTACGGGGGTTCTTAGAATGCGGAGTACCGAATCTAAATACCTACCTAGTCTGTGTAACAGGGAGTGCAGTCGCTAAAAAGTGCAAAGATCCCATTTGGAACTTAACCTTCTCCGACTCTAGCCAGAGTATTGAGGTCACGGACATTAAAAGCCCATTTTATTTACCTAATAATCGTCTAACCAAGGAAGTTAGACTCGTATTGTCTTATACCTCTCCAATACATTGAAGGTTTTCTTTTCCTTTTTTTTTTTTTTTCAACTTCTCCAGTCTGTAATATAGCCGCTCTCCCGGTGGATGCTTAAGTTCCGGTGACTCCATATAACAATTTTATCACATACCGTGACAACCACCATTTAGCGAACCCCGGATTTCATCAAAAGCTGCAGACCAAGAACTGTAGCGCCAAGGTCCCACCGCAGCAACGCCCATCAACGGGATCAGAGATGGTGGGCCTCAAAGCGTTATCCTTGGACGGATAATCACAGAGATCCAGAATTGAACCTTGGAATTACAACGGTGAAGAAAACCGAACTACGGCCGGATCAACTTTCACAACTGAAGCTATTGTCATCTTCAACAGTTGAGACATTCTCCCATCACCTCTCATTCCTTGGCAATTATGAGCGGGGTGGGTTAGAAGCCTCATGATACGATCTCATGATGATCTCTTGACGACTTTATAGGCGGGCGTAAGAATGAGATATTGCAAACTCATCGATGTGTTAGGATACCTCAAGCTTCTAATGTAAAAGGAGTATCACTTTTGGAGGCGTTGGATAAGGTAGGTAGACATGTCGAAGCGGAGTAAGGTAATGGAAGGAGACGTCGGCAGATGATTCTAAAGGAGGCGGATAATTCAAGCCTTCTCGCCAAGACTCCCAACCTGGACGAAAATGAAGCTTGATTCCAGCTTCTAGAAGAGGGGAAGTGCTTCGTTTGCAGCAATTCGTTCCTTAGTAGGGGAAAGAGGGCGGACGGGTGATCGACTCGCATGGGTTAGGGTAACGGAAGACACTGTGGCGAATTCAGAAGACCGGTTCTCATTTAGTCCGAAAGTTGCCCTCGAAATGAATCTGAATTAGATTGCTCTCGCGCATGAAGTGCATCAAAGGAAATTCGCGCACGAAACTTGTGTCGGGCATACCGGAAGACGGGTATGAGAGGTTCTGAATGGATACTTCCTCACCTAGAAACCTGAGAAACTTGATTTCATGTAAGACGTCGTCTCGTTCACTTTTTTTTTCTGTAAAGGAGCTAAACGACCTGAGACTATCTAGGTGTGTTTCGGGGATGAGGGTCTTGATATCTATTTTACTATTGTACTATAGAAAAGACGGAGCCTGGATCGATAACGGATTATTAAGGGGCGGAAGGATGAGCAAGGTTAGATTAGACGAGTACAGACGCCCTATCGATGGACAGTGCATTTACCACAGTCTCGGCTATCTCTGATTACTGTGGCCTATCAGGTAACAAGCCCTGCCTCTGCAAGTCATGCTATGAAACAATCTCCAGGGATGGATCCAGGGAAAACCCCCGAACTCCCCCAGATTTGACCGATTCACCACCTTCCACTTATTTAGATTGATCGAAACCCAATCGGGCCGTCCCCTGGCTTTTCCAACCCGCTCCAGGCTCGGACTCTTCTCTCGCCTCTCAGCGTCTTGCCTCTCTGCCACTAACATTAGATGAAATGGTTTAGCGCCAGGGGCAGCATACTACCGACAAGAGATGCAATGTAACCCGACAGCGACTTTCGCTCTGCAGGTGAGAAAAGCCACTCGATTTTCGGTCGGAGGTTCAAATCCCCCAAGTCGGGCTCCGATTTGGGTCTCAAAGCTCGAAATAAAATAAAAAATGCTGCAGAATCGATCACGTTTCTATGCGGCGCATAGGTACCTGTTTATAAGATAAGATTCGATATATTATTGAGTTAATACGGAAATCGATGCGGGTGGGTTCAATCGTGCGAAGCCGCGTCAGATGGTCCCAAGTCTCCATGGGATGACTTACACGCGGCTTGCCATGTCTCGCGGCTCCAACATCACATGCTTGAAACAACCACCTCTATTTGGAACACTTTAGCTAATTTAGGAGGGCCACCACATCCAATCTTCGTCAGATACGTCAACCTACCCATCACATCTCGCATGGTACCTGAAAAGACGATTCCGTTTTGAGTAGGAGGCTTCTAAACCGCCGCGAACCTGACCCCGGAGAAACTCTAGTGTAGTGTTGCCGCAATGAAAGGATGACCTTCGATGCATTCCGGCCCCACAAAGCTATACGTTAGTTAGCATCTTTCTCTTAGGTTGGGGCTTACTTCCGTGTCTCCAATACCTCCATACCTAGCAGCACCTAAGTTAGGTAGTTATGCGTCTTGTAACCTCTGAAACTCCCCACAATGCTACTTCGCTGGATCGTTTCCTCCAGCTTATGGAATGCTGTGTCTTGGTAGAGTTTAACATGTATCCAATACACCATATGTGAGTGGCCAAGTTTTCCACCGGTCAACCACCCTGGACCTTAGCTCCCGTGCTCGGTCTAATCAATTCCAGTTCCTTGGTTTGACATGGGCTTATTCGATAGCCAAGGGCTCTGGTATGGCTCTTGACCTTTGTTGTCTCTCGGCCGCCACAATCCTGTCCAATACCCTCAGAGGCTTTAATGGTGCACGTTACCTCGAGGCGCTAATGCCTGTAGTTCTACAACCGTAGATGACATGGGCAGCTGTGGTCGAGCATTGCCTTGTGACGGCGCGGAACCCTGCCACCACTTTACGTTATAAGGGCCTTGCCTCTCCGTCCCAACTTGGAATCTCTACGCATCTTGCTATTCGTGCCTTCATTACACGGATTTCAACATGCGGTTCCAGACGCTCCTTTCGGGTGTTATCGCCCTCGCCGCAACGGTAAATGCTTATTGGCTAGAAGACATCTCTCGTAGGAGCGCTCCCTGCTTTGGCCCCAAGAAGCTGTTAGCTAACTTTGGATAGATCAAGGTATTGCGCCTTTTGGAGGCGATGGATACACGGTTTTCCGTAACGTGAAAGACTTTGGTGCCAAAGGTTTGCAATACGAACACCAGAATCTCGATTACACCCGATGACTGATAATCGGCACAGGAGATGGAGTGACAGATGACACTGCGGCTATTACAAAGGCCATGAACACACCTGACAACAGGTGCTTGCAAGGATGTGTAAGTTATATCTTACATAACGTTAAACTCAACTTTCGACGATGGACGTACTGACAAACGCTCTTAGGCTTCCACTACAACGAAACCAGCTGTTGTTTACTTCCCATCCGGAACCTATCTGATTTCATCATCCATTGTTCCTCCTTATTTCACTCAGATCGTCGGTGATCCGAACAACCGCCCTGTTTTGAAGGCTACTGCCAACTTCCAGGGATTCGGCTTGATTGATGGCAACCCGTATTATACTGAGAACTTAAACTGGGTATCGACAAATGTGTTCTACCGGCAGATACGAAACCTTGTCATTGATACCACCGGGATTGCGCCTGCAACGGCAGCAACTGGGATCCATTGGCCAACTTCACAAGCGACCAGTCTTATCAATGTCGAGTTTAACATGCCTACCGACCCCAGTGTTGTCCATGTCGGTCTCTTCATTGAAAGCGGTTAGTTAGAAATACTCAAGCATTTCATCCGACCTTATAAGCTAACTTTTATAGGTTCTGGCGGTTTTATGAGTGACTTGACCTTCAACGGTGGCGCCACTGGAGCATCCATGGGTAACCAGCAGTACACCATGAGGAACTTGGTCTTCAACAACTGTCAGACAGCTATCATTCAACTATGGAACTGGGGCTGGACCTACATTGGGCTTCAGATTAACAACTGTCAGAAGGGAATTGATATCACCGCTGGTGGCTCAAGCGCAATTGCAACCGGTTCGATTACTGTCATTGACAGCACTTTCAAGGACACCCCTGTCGGCATCGTCAGCGCCTGGCAGACTGGATCTAAGCCTGACACGGCGGGAAGCATCATCTTGGAGAACCTAAGCTTGAGCAACGTCCCTGTCGCAGTGCAGGGCCCGAGTGGCACAGTCCTCGCAGGAGGCACCACGACAATCGCCGGATGGGGACAAGGTCACCAATACACACCCGACGGCCCTAAGAGTTTCCAGGGAACTATTACGCCTAACACCAGGCCTTCTTCTCTTACTAGTGGCAGCAGTTACTACTCCCGATCGAAGCCTCAGTATGAGAACCTGGCTGTGGGTGACATCGTGAGCGCCCGAAGCTCTGGTGCTAAGGGTGATGCTTCTACCGATGACGTAAGTTCTATTTTCGTCTTATGAATTTGAGAACTATGCTAACAAGTTTAAGACTGCGGCTCTTCAATCTGCTATCAACAGCGCTGCTTCTGGCGGAAAGGTCCTCTTCCTTGACCACGGTATTTACAAGGTCACCGGCACTCTGAGCATCCCAGCAGGCTCGAAGATCGTCGGAGAAGGTTACCCTATCATCGTAGCCAGCGGTTCTGCCTTCGGCGACATGAGCAACCCGAAGCCTCTGTTGCAAGTCGGTGCTAAGTCGGGCGATGCTGGTCAGGTGGAGTTCTCGGACTTCGTTGTTGGAACTCAAGGAGCTGCCCCAGGTGCTACTCTTATCGAGTGGAACTTGGCTTCGCCGGCCGGCTCTCCTAGCGGCATGTGGGATGTCCACGCTAGAGTCGGTGGATTCCAAGGCTCCAACTTCCAAGTCGCTCAATGCCCCAAGCAGCCTGGCTCCAGCGCTGTCAACTCGAACTGCATCGGTGCATACATGTTGATGCATGTTACACCACAGGCCTCTAACCTCTACATGGAGAACACATGGCTATGGTTCGTTATCATCCACCAGGTTGCCTAAGACTAGACTAACATTTTCACAGGACTGCTGACCACGATATCGAGGATGCATCTAACACGCAAATCACCGTGTACTCCGGCCGCGGTCTTCGTAAGAAAAATCCACTCCAACTACTTTGATAAATTACTAACGATAGGCAGTCATCGAATCTACCGTTGGTAACTTCTGGCTTGTCGGCACTGCTGTTGAGCACAACAACCTTTACAACTACCAACTTGTCAACACGAAGAACATCTTCGCTAGCATGCTCCAGACCGAGACTCCCTACTACCAACCCACTCCTGACGCCACCACGCCTTTCCCTGTAGTCACGGCTCTCAATGACCCCGATTTCAAGGCGTCATGCAACGACGTCTCAGGCAACTGTGCCAACGCATGGGGTCTACGTGTCGTTGATTCAACTGACATCTTCATCTACGGCGCCGGTCACTACTCGTTCTTTAACAACTACAGCACGACCTGCTCCACCGTAGACGCCGGTGAGAACTGCCAGTCCCGCATTGTCTCGATCGAGGGCTCCACCAGCAACGTCAACGTCTACGCCCTCAACACGATCGGCTCGCTCAGCATGATTGACAAGGATGGCACTAGCCTGGCTAAGTGGCAGGACAATGTGAACGTGTTCCCAGCGAACATCATGCTGTTCCGGACCGGCTAGAAGCTATCCGAGCGGACATTCCATTCTTTAGGAGCATCTCAAAGAAGCGATACGGCTTCGTTCAAGGGCGGGTATCTGATTTACGAATCTACGGGGTATATCACGGGTTATATGGGGGCTCTCGCATATATTTCGCTGTACATGGTTTTGCTTGCATAAATATCTTAGTTGTATATAGTAGGTGAATTTGCGCCACAAATTGGTTTTTATGGCATTTGGAGGTCCGTCAAAATGTTACTAGGCATATTTGATATTTGAATTTGAATTAAAATTCGAATCTCATCCAGTCAATGAATATCCCACGTCGCCGCTCTCCCGTCCTAGCTTGACTAGTCGTGCGCGCATCCCCTCGGCCCTGGACCTCTGCTTTTCATCTAGGCTGCTGAAATCACAGCTATCCACCCACTGCGATAAGAGTTAGTAGATCTTGTCCAGTTTTAGAAGGTGTCGAGGTGCAAGGAAGGCGGATTTGTGTCCATAGGATTATCTCGGCGAATCCATCTGGAGAGGTCCGACAAGAATAGAACATGTCAAAACGAAACTAAAGCATGTAAAATTTCCCGAACACTTACGCTTCCGAGCCCATGCTGTAACACATTCCTAGCTCTGAGTCTACCGCCAGCAACATGTCCGACGGACCCATGTAGACTCAATCGCTCCCGGCTGCCATCGTACCGACCGCGGTGCAGGATATTGTTATTGTAAAACACGACATCGCCAGCGTTCAGCCGCACGATTAGCTGGTTAGGCATATCCGGCTCAAATGGATCCGCGCTCCGTTCCCGCTCCGTCCTCGCTCTAGCATGTGATCCGGGCACCACGATCAGACTCTCGTCCCCGTCACACAAAGCCAAATTCCACTGCGCGTGCCAAGCCGGCTCGTCTAGCCGCTCGAGCTCCTCCTCTGCGCTCGCCGAGGCCGGGATGTCGTCCCGATGCCACGGTAACTCGAAGTCCGCGCCGTCAGACGGCCGCACAAGCAGATTGTACAGCTCCATGACGAGCTCGTCGTCGCCGCACGGCCCCAGCAATTCCTTCGCCACGCCCAGAATCTCGTCGCTGAAGTAGCTCGCCGCGAAGATCTTGGAGTCCGGTAAGGCCGGGTTGAGCAGGTGCTGCACGCCCCAGATGCCGACGCCCGGACTCCAGGTCCATGGCGGGAATTGCTTGCCTACGGTGCGCACGTGCGGCCAGGATCCCGAGGTCGCGAGCGAGAGGGTGCGCTCTGCGGCATCGCGGAGCTGCTGCACTTGCTCGGGGTTAAGGATTGAGCGGAGGACTACAAAGCCGTCTTTTTCCAGCTGCGAGCGTAGCGTCGAGGTGGGCATCGTGGATGCTGGGGATGATTGTGTGAGTGGAGCGAATGCCTCGTGCTCTTCTGGATAGGTACTTGGCCCCAAGGTTCTGGAGTAATTGGGATGGAATGTGACCTGGATTTTCTCGCGTAACGTCGCCTGAGGTAAGGAGTGCCTAGTTCAACCCCAGATAGAATCTCCTATGGCCTCGTGGTGGGAATCGCAATCTCCTGTGGAGTTAGACGTCGCGATGCAGTAGGTATTTGGCCGAAGCTATGTTTGTGAACTTATTGGAGATGGAACTAAGTCAATACTACTACTACGCTGGCAGGACTTAACAGTTGCCAGGTTACGTAACCGGCGTTTTAGCACAATGCCGTCGATCTTTGCCTTGATCAGTCGACGGTCTGGTGATGGATGATTTATCTTGGTGGAGGTGATCTCATAGCGTTGCGGGGTCGGACAGTGGTCGCCTTGTTCGAGCTATCGCTATCACTTGGTATAACTATCAACTAACCTCCACTAGGATATACAACGTTGCGCTTCCAATTCAATCGGTACGATTCCGGGCTCTTAAGTTTGGGGTAAGTTAGTGGGGTACTACTACTACTAAGTAAGTAAAGTAAATAGGGGTACATTCTATCAAAATGTAAGGGGATTTCCATGTATCACATGCTACCTAATGTATCAAAATAGTGATTTTCATCCTAATCTAAGTTTGGGGTATCATACATGATTATGTTGAAATCATACTATGTATGTTCTTTTTAAGTGAAGACCTAGGTAAATATGCCGACCCATCGATGAGGAGACGTATTGTAACCGGGACTAGGACCACAACCGAACTCCTACGCCTTCGCTCTTTGAAATAGAAACAAATAATAAATCGCCGCCATCCTTTTACACAGTCCTAATACGTTGCCAGACGTAAACATGCCCAATATGTCCATAAATATCCTACATACCCATACCCGAGTCCTTCATGCGCTGCGCTCGCGTTTCGCCCTTGACGTAGTCGCTTAGTCGCATCTCATTAGACTCATCGCCATGTCCGTCCATGAACTGGCCCCGGGATTGGCCGGGTGTATATGGCGGTAGCGACGACATTCCAGGTTGTGCTCGATGTCTATAGCCATCAGTAACCATAGCCGCTTCCGCATCCATATTTGTAGAGTGGTCTATCATTAAACCGCCCATAGACGTATCCAGCGCACCCGGAGTATGATTAAATGATCTATGCTGATGTGTAATCGGAGAAATAGGAGAAACTTGCGAGATGGGTGAAGCGGCAGAAACAGGCGACACGGGGACTGGCAGCGACTGTCTTTGCTCGTGGAACGGGTGATTTCTACGTAAATCATCGGATGCTCTAATCCCTTGAGTATGTAACGGGGTATTGGTTCTGGAGGTTGGCGTGATGACTCCTTCGCTAGATGGCACCGCACCTTCTGGGACCCTACTTGAGTTAGGGCTCTGAATTTTGGGCGTCATGTCGCTGAGTTGATAGAGGTTATTTGTAGATGCGAACCGCGGGTCTTTGTGACCATGATTCCAGCGCTGCTCGAAGATGCGCAGGATACCAAGTGTCACCGTTAACATATAGGTGAACCTATCTAAATTAGTCAATGTATACCTATGTGAAGAACTGCGGATATCGTACACTAGCCCTGCAGCGATGAAATAGAAACTTTGTTCGAGAGAACAGTATTTGTCAAGTTCCCCCTTTATATTGCCATCGCCAAATCGCTCCGTGCCATAACCTTCGGGAGGATTGTCAGAGGCATCGCCGGATTCTTCTACTCGGAAGTTAGCAACACGAGATAGACGTGGGGGTTGTAGGTTTATTACTATCACTCCGTGTCAATCCGTGGCAGTCGGCGGGAAGTCCTGTGCGAGCCAGCACTGTTATGACAGCGATCATCATTCCATTAAACACTACGTCGCCGGCGACGAAGGCTGCGATCAATGGGGTGCTAGATCTCCTTCGCGGACCCCCAGCATGTTGGAAAAGTAGCACGACAGCCGAGTAGATAAACGCGATGCAAATCTAGAAGCCTGTAAGCTCGACATCGTTCGAGAAGGGGTGGGGAATTGGTTGCCACGAACCATCATTTCCAGACAAATCATGCTACTCGCGAGGCCGAGGCCATTGGCATTGACGTATACAAGAAGAAACCCGTTCATCACTGCGGTTACAAGCGTGCCACACACCTGTAACAGCCTGGCGAACAAAAGACACCTTAATACACTCCATCTTGACGATGCCCGCTTTAGGAATTCCCATGCCATTCTAGGGCAGAGTGGTGGCCGTTTACACCGGGGGCTCGTTCGGTATGATCCGGCAACGTCAGTGTGTTCCCTTGGAGAGGGAATATGCGAACAAAAAATATGTTTCAAGATGAGGGAACAACTATGTGAATAAGGAATGTTTAGTGTGTATTTTTGTTCTCGGTTATCGGAATGAGGCTATGCCTTACTGTGACTGCAACCCGCACAGTATGCAGCCCAGCCAATATTCTGTAGGTTGGTTGATCTAACTGCCACGCCAGAGTTATTTCCGGAATGGCTTGCTACTGGCTTTACTACTGCAAATACGCCCTATTAACCTCGAAACTTCTTGGCGCATGCTCGTCGCCAAAAGTCAACTGCAAGTAGTAATCATGATGGCATACCCAAGTTTCAGTCTCATATTGCAGTTAATTTGAACAGCCTTACAGCGAAACTTTACGGAGAAGGCAGATTTGGGCATGCTGACAGGATAGAAACTGGGCTAGTGACAAGGTGATAGGCCTGCAGGCTTAGACAATCAACACATGCATGCACTGCCTCCCGGCACGGTCCACCTAACGCAACCCAAAGGAGGCGATAATCCAGAACGGGATGTTAAAGGATGAGACCTGTCCAGATAAGAATGCTCACCTGCTTCAGCGCCGATTGCATCAGGAGGCTTACCGTTCCTCTAACATCCAATGAACATCAGATCGAGGCAGTAGGTTCAATATAAGTCCTGCAACAACCGCGGCAAAACCAACAATGCCCAATACTCGTCAACTTTTAGGGGTCGCACAGCGTATTGAAGAACAGGCGGTGAGATCAGCATCACTTCAACGACCCTCGCAATATACCCAATGTATGGACGACGATGGAAGTCTGATGAGTAAGGCAGCGCGCGAACCGGCATGTGTTACACGGGATTCCTATTCGCCCCTCTGATCATCTGGAATGATCTGGGGAGATTATGGGGGTTCTGACGAAGAAAATAGCAATAGACACCGCCGCCCGTGATGCATTCTATATGCACTCTATATGCACTTTTCCTCTGGCCAACGCAACGTGAAGCCCGTGACAGTCTTTCGAACCTCCTCATCGCCCGGGTCATTCTCGAACATAGCCTTGTCCATTTTCTCTTCCAAGATCTTCTCAACCAGGAAACCCCTCTCCCGTGCGAGGTCGAAGAATGATAGGTCCTTGTGCTGCAGCCACGGGCGATAGCTCGTGAAGCAGACAAAGGCTGTGCTAGTCTTGTTGCGGCTCATTGTGGCTTCAATCGTAGATATCATGTTTCTGTGCTCGGAATGTCTGAAGAGTAAGTCGGCTAAGATAAGCACGTCGAACCTATCCCTCTTGATAGGCTTGAGATGTGCCAATAGGTGAGTCGGATCGGCTCCCCAGACGTAACCATCCGCGATGATTGGTGAGTCCTCGGATTCGCCGTCTGCCCCTTTTAAGAGTTCGCAGCCTAATATGTTCTTCTTCATGTTGACGACCAGATCCGGGTCGGGAAAGTCCGTGACCACCACTTTTTCGGCCCCCAGAATGGAGCACACGATACTAGGGAGCCCGGCTCCGGCTCCGAGCTCAAGCACAGTCCGGCCATGGACCTCGGATGGATGGGTCTCGAAGTACTTAGAGATTATGCGACTGCCATTCCATAAATGGTGAGCCTCCAATGGGCTGTGTCCTACTAGGTGAAGTGTGATAGTCTTCCCCGACTGTAACGTATAAACCTGAGACGTTGGGGGTGGCGACGGGGGATAATAATCATCCGGTTCTTCGAAGAACCCTGCCGTATCTGGTTCCATGGGGATGGATTCGCTAATGTGGGTTTCTGATATATTCTCGTTGAAGATTCTTTGCAGCTTTTTCACGTGGGTATATTAGTGGGATATGAAAAGGTACGAAAATACTTCAATGCCTTTCTTTAGAAACCCCCTTGCCCCCACATGGGGAAAACCCACACAGTGTAGATAGATGCTGACTTGGCGCTTCTCTTCACGGTACTATGGCATAGTATGATGGCATCTGGCTGGACTTGAGACTTGAGAGATAATCATCAACTCCGTTGATTGGGCATTTGCTTAGCTCGACCGCGGATTCACGGAAGGATCTATTCTCGTGCGGTGCCGCATACTTGCATGTAGTATTTCTTGCTGCAAATATCCTACTTCAGTCTGTGCCTACAGTATGTACCTAGGTACCTAAGGCAGGTAGCAGGGGAGCGCTGCGCCACTTAAACACTGCTGCGCCGTCGACTACTTGACCCCTAGGAGCGACGCTAGCATTCGATATTCTGACTTTGCATTGCCTTGTGCCGCTTTTGCCTTCTGTGGAAGAGCATATGAAGCCAACTGGCCATGTATTTAAAGAGCTAACGAAGTATGACACGCATAATCGCTCGACTTTCGCATAGCATAGACGTATCTCATCGGCAGGATAGGACATGTTCAATAGGAAACAAATGGCGAAAGCAGTCGGAATAGCGGATATTGATAAACTAGCTCGAGCAACATCACCTACCAAGATACTACGTAGAAGTACAGACAATGCGAAGAGAGGACTACATAATACTTAATATCAAAGGAGAACACTTGTATACGAATTTAGCCAAGTCTCTTAGGTTCCATCAACGTATAACTTACCCAATAACATATGTAGAAGCATTCCTTGAATTGAAACGGGCATGCCAGGATTGGTTCAGCTTACCCCCACAATGTAAGCCGTCTGCACTTACACTATACCATAATTGCGAATGACACGATCTACCGCGATAGACTCGGACCGATGCTGAACCCGTCACTCCGTCATCCATATTGGGCTGAGGACTTCGATTGATTTCTCTCTGGTAAAGAATGGTTTGATGTGTTCTGTCTATTGATTCCCTTTCACCTCTATGAGCGAGGTCGAGTCGGATAAATCAGACTATTAGTGTTCTAAGCATAATACTTGCGGGTGACGGTTCCTCAAGTGAAATATATCTCCAGTCACGCGGAGTTTAGGTAACCAACTTCAGCGATGCGCCCAACGCAAATTCTACGAGGCGGCGAGCTTCCCATTGGCAAATATGGCCAGTAAGTTGAGAGAGTTTGATTATAGTCTTCATTGCCAATTATCATATCCTTGATGACTATGATCTGACTTGCATACCTACAGTTATCTTAACAAGGACACTTGGGGTCATCTTGGTAAGCTGAGGTTTCCGCGCTCGGTCGTCTAAACTTTCGGGTTTTCTTAACAGCCTGTCTAGGTGCTATCCTGCCACATAGGGGGATAACCATATACGGAATCAGTGCGAACCAACAGAACGTACTCGCCGGCGCTGGACACGATGCCGTATTCAACACCTGGCGCCGATTCCGTAAGCAGGTTTTATACTGGGCACCACCACTCATCGTTGCATATTATGCCATGGATTGGGCCAATAAGCGGTAAGTTAATACCACCAAAAGCTCGCTGTGAAGGCAAAGAATGACAGTCCAATTATAGTAATGAGTATCTTAACAGCAAAGCTGGGAGAGCCGAGTCTCATGACAGCTGAGCAGTGACGGAATTGTATATAACCCAAATTGAAACCGATTATCACATGCCGTTGTCTTGTACCCTTCAGGTCAATCCATACTACGTCTTGTCCCGTGTGCTTCAGCTAACCAGAAGTCCCACCCCAACGGTGTACTGACAACGAATGCGTCCACCCTGGCTACTTGAGAACAGCCACAATCACTGATTCTTTGAACTGCTCAGTGTATTCCCAGACTTTCAATATCTTCAGCCCTGCTTCCCCAAGAAGTGTAACCCAGTCAATTTACGATCGTTTCCCAGCGCAATATACGGAGAGCATTGCAAGATCGGACCGGCCAGCTCTCCAGTGTGTTCCGCATTCTGGAAGCACAACCTCATCGATCAATATTTTAGACTCTTCAGTCATGGCATGGCAGCCTTGATATTCTGCAGAATTTCGACACATTCATGGTCAGGCCAGTCGTGTAGGACACTGCTGAGATAATAGGCGCGGACACCTGTGGAATGGGTCAGCGTCGGCTTTAGGATTTATCTACCCAGCTGAGGCGACTTGCCCTTAAGAGGCTGCGGCGTGAAGAAGTCATAGGCCTCTGCTTCGATGCCTTCGAAATCGGGAAGCCGGTTTGTTTTGACCTATTCCAGATATCGAAACGACTTTAGCGCGGCCCGCCGTACTATATCAAACTTACCCGCCCAGCCCGACGTGCCCTGAGTCGGGGACAGGGGGTTATGGGAACTTTCGCTCCAATCAGAAGGGGGATCTGTGTAGGTACTTACCCGTTCAATAACATCTGGCAGATCTTGAAGTACGATTCAAAGCGATACAATTATGGCTCAGAGCTCCACTAATATCCATGAATAGAACTGTGGGATTCGTCGAACTAAGAGCTATTTCTTGCTCGATATTCACTACATCGACGGAGGAAGGGAGGCCATATCTGTAGCTCTACAAATAGGAGAGGTAACGCTGCAAGAGGAGGGGATGTGTCTGCAACCATGTCCAAAAGTCCTCTTCGGTATGGTAAGCAGAATTCCAGGGACAGTGCTTGGAACCAGTGATATCGGCATATCCAGTCTCTCCTAGGAATTGTGGGAGGATATTAAATGCTGGGACCACTGTATCCAGGCTGCGGCAGCCACATGAGTATGGGTCTTTGAATGAATCCAGCATAATACTTACGAGAAAATGGGTGAAGCACGGGCTACAGGAGATGTCATAGCTCTTGTCATATCGTTGGCACAATAGGTTAGGTAGGCATCGTCACCCGGCTGGGAGACAAACCCGAATGCTTGATAATACCTCAATAGCCGCTCTATTCTAGGTTAGCTAAACGCTTTGGATAATTCTGATCGAGTGAGACGTATTTAGCAAACTAGGGCTGGTATTGCTCCTCTCAGCCAGTTATGCAGTAGTAGTAATGCCGTCGATCTTCGACAGAGTTTCAAACAGCTTCGTCTCCACGCCAATACAAGCCGGGGGAAGTTGTAGTGGCTTATCGTGTTATGTCAGCGCGCTTCTGAAGTGACGATCTATACAACCAAATGCACTGCACTGAGAGATAGATCAAAAACTTACGCTAAAAGTGACCCTAAGGACGGTATCTCCCGGTGTCTCTAAAGCCATGCTCAGCTTTCTAGCTGCCTCGCTTACCCTGTAACGATCATCTCCACTCAGTGATGTAGCCTTGCTTTGGGGTTCATCAATTAATGTCTCTAGGTATCTTCTCTGTCAAAGTCATAGCATCTGCTTCTTGGGGAGCCATAGTCTACTTTATGATAAGCTTGTATGGAGCTCTTCGAAATACCTGAAAGCTCAATCATTTACATGATATTATTCTTGCAAACCTAAAGTGCTAAAGCTGCAAGAGCTATGTTGTCGACTCCAGCAAAGATATAGCGTGAAGCGAATGCGAATTACCAGTATCATAAGGGATAACTCCCTTTATGTGAGAAGGCTTTGAGGACCCTTCCTAGCCAATCTACGGTTCCGAGCCAACCGCCGTAAGCAGGCTCTGGCTTTTACCAATCCGGGGTGCTGGCCTTAAGTAGGGATACTCTAATTCTCGAGTTGGCAGCATTGGTACCACTACAGCTTTATGTCTAGAGTGATATTTACTACGCATACGTAGCAGGTAGGGAGCCTGTAACCATGCAGACATATGGCCTCTTATTTGGTAATCGTGCTATACCGTTCTCAATTGGCATTCAATTATAGAGTCTGCTTCGCGTCGCTCTTTTGGTTGCCTAGGTACCTACCTAGCTCCCTAAGGTACCTATACGTGGACGTTAAGCTCAATGCACTGCAACCCGAATTGGGGAAAAGGTTTGGAGAAGGATCAGATGGCTGCATTGATAATCGTAACCCCTTTCGTTATATACAGCAAAAAGGCGCCAGCTAGTGAACAACCACCTTAAGGCTAGGGCTGCATGTCTCTTACTGGTGATACAGAGTGTCGGAGGGATCTAATTCCTTACAATAAGACTCTGTACTCCACCCAATCCACGCCTATTTAGCCCCTATGTAAGTAGGATGGATGTTCAATGTCTTTCTACCTAAACTGCCGAAGGAACCGTATGATTGCGTCTCGCAAAGTCTTATTGGATAGGTAGATTTTGATTTATGCGTCCGCGTTTCATTTGGATGTGTGTGATGGATGAGACATGGTCTTCGGTGTGCACTACCACCGGGTCGGGGCATTTGTGGGGTGTCCGCTCACCTGGAGGTCTGATAGCTTAAGGTGTTCTCCATCCTGTATGGCCTATGTTGAATAAGGTAGGCGATCGAAAATATCGAAAGTATGATGAGAGTGTAAGGGAACCAGTCGTTGAGACTTGGAATACAGGTATAAAATCCTGTCATCCTAGACATTCTAGACGTCAAAATAATTACTCTAAGACTAAGAGAGACTTCTCCGCGAATTAGATCTCGATTGACTTGCTAAGGGGTGGTAGGACAAGGAAAAGAAAAGCCATAGGTAGTACGGTGACGTTGCATCAATTTGCACAATTGATTCGAAAAGGCCTAGGGGGTAAAGGAAGTGAAGGAAGCGAAGGTGTAAAAAAAAGTGAAGGAAATTCTATTAGGACGTTGAAGGGATGAGAAGCGTCCCCGTCGCGACATAGCTGGCTCAACTATTATCAAACAACATCATACCACATGCGTTAGATACCTTAGGTGCCTGTATCCGTATGGCATCTTCCGATCATTTTGAACCAGACATCGACAGAGGTACCATTTTGATTGCCCTGTTTTCAGTAGAATGCAGTGTCTCTCTGCTCTTCCTCTTCCTACGGCTTTGGGCGCGATCAAGTATACGCGCTAGAGGTTGGGATGACATTTTCATGATTATTACGTGGGTAAGTAGGCATTTCGTGTCTTCGAAGCCGAAGCTCGGGCTAAGTCTAGGTATTCTGACAACGAGTTAATCAGATCTTATTTGCTGTTGCTACGGTCTTCATTGGCGTAATAGGTGCGAAAGGGGGTGCCCGACATATATATTACCTCGATCATGCTCAGGCAATATATATGACAGAGTTGAATTGGATCATACAGCCTTTTGTTATTATGGCCCTGGGTACCGGGAAGATTGCGGTCTGCATTCTATTCTTGAGGATTTTTGGGTCGACATCGAAATGGCGAACGCGTACAATATGGTTTCTGATGATACTCCCTAGTATCCTCACTATCCTGACTGTGATCTTTACATTCGCACAATGTAAAGAGGCAGCGGCCTTGTGGGATTCTGATGTTCGAAAGGCGACGTATTGTTGGGAGCCCCATGTCCAGAGCGATTTCAGCATATCTACCCAAAGTGTCAACTGCGCTGTTGACTTCATACTGGCTTTCTTGCCTCTTACCTTCATTTGGAACCTTCGACTGTCTCTTCGCAAGAAGGTCGCAGTCTTTGTCTTGCTTAGCGGTGCCCTATTCTCAGGTATATGTGCTGCTATTAAAACAAGCCAGCTCGTTCACCTTGCATCTCGTTCTGACTTTACCTGGGAGATGTTCTGGATTCATATATGGACTGGCACCGAGATCTTCGTTATTATCATCTGTGGATCTATTCCCACACTGAGCCCTCTGTGGGAAAGGTTTTCTTGTGGGAAGGTGCGTGTATTGAGGGCTGGAAGTAAGTGGTCTGGTATGAACATTTCTCACCGTAAGCGATGGAAGTCATCATCTGTGAGACGGGGGTATGATTTTGAGCTCTCAAGTGTCAATGGCTTATCGGATACTGGTTTAAATTCCAGGGGAGTCGCAACTTCCAGTGATAAAAAGTCTCGACCTCAATTATCGGTGTCTCAAAATGTGAAGGTACCTACCATAGCTGGGCAGGGTGAGGGGACATCGATACAAGTAACTCGTTCGTTTCACGTTGACTATACGGAGTTAGATGGGCTCTGAGATTATTTATCATCGAAGACAATCTTAATCAACGAACGTTTCCAAGAACTATTTCTCATGGCAGGTGACAGCTTTCACTTAGGGTAACATCTCATGGAATATTAGCGCAATGGGCTGAAAGCGTCGTAGCATATTATCTTGCAAAAATTGACATTCTTTAAACGTGCTGCCATTCTATAGGTACACAGTCACTAATATCATGAGGCGAATCTCTGCCGAGAAAGATATAAAGATATCCATCCCGGGGTTTTTGGCCCTGTTTGGCTGCGGGGTTTCATTCTGCGGGGTTTAGAAGAGAGACAGCGAGGCGCCAGACTGTGCCTGACGTTAGAAGGGGCTGAGGGTTCTCTTGTCGGATCGAATGTGAATTATCTTGCTAGATCTTGATAACTTTTATTATGCATTCTTTTCTATGTCACGGTTAACCTTGTAGTTAAACCCATGCTGCCACGTTTGAGGCCCCAGGGATTAGGTATGTACTCCGTACGTACGTGTGGTTCGTGCGTATGGTTCGTAATTCCTGATGGATACTGGGGGCGCCTCCCCGCTAGCGGGGCCCCTGTCCGGCGCTTCTTATGCCCTGAGTTTACCCCCTGCCATTTCCATTCGCACGGGCCAATATGCGACCGGTGGTTTACTTTCCTATTTGGGCGACTTTTTCGCCTAATCGGGAAGCCATTCCTTATAAAATTCCGACACAATAACCCTTCGGTAAACTCAGGGCATAAGCGGATATAATATTTCGGAATAATAGACTTACTACGATAGGGATCTTCAAGTTCACACAATTACCCTCACTCTAACAACCTCGTGGAATTCTACGATGATAATGAAAGGAACAAGAGATTGATAATATTAAGGCAATTTATAGGAAAGCTATAGACTCTTGCTCTACGCTGCTCATCTCTTCCCCAGACTTCCCCTGGCTGCGCCTCCCTATATGGCGCGAATGTCTGCCGCACCGCGTTGTTGAGCTTCAACGTCCGCTTAGTGAAGTCACCTTTGGCTTTCAGAAAATATCAGTCAAATCTGAAAGCTCGAGTTAACGACATGCAAGAACAGCTGCCCGCCCGCCCGTTATTAGCGGCGTACGTTGCGAATCTCGTGTCATTGCCTTCAAGACTGGTGAGCGCCTTGGTCACGACCCTGACGACAATAGCGAAAATCACCGGTAACTCAATCTCGCCGTGCTGGATTAACACAGTGCGCGATATCATCCACAAGCACTATGAAACGCCGTGTGATTAAACAATTGATCGGCTCAACTCAAGCACTCCTTTACACCACACCGCACGGGTGGCGACGCAGATAACCTCGGACTGAGTATCTATTAACACAATACTCCTACTTCGGCCTGGGTTCTTGTACGAGTATATCATTGACCTCCTCCGCCTGCGTTCGAACTGCCTGGTGGTAGTGTACCTCGTTGTGGCGCTCATGGATCCTGAGCTAGCCGCGACGACTGGGGGCCTATGGGCGATGCGCCAGTGCAAATCGTTGACTTACGCGAGGAGGCGAGAATGAACGCTTTCGATGATCTGGTGCTGACAAGCGAATAAAGAAAACCCTCGGCCGGTCAGCCGTTCGACAAGGAGGAAATACAGAGAGGAGTGTGGGCTGTGGAATATGCGATTTCGAAGACTTTTAAAGAGGAGTCGGAGCGAGCCTCAAGAATGTACCCGGCTGTCATGTTCATATTATGCACTGAGAAATGCTATCAGCCCCATCGACGCTGTGGAAGAAAGAGTCGAACAGTTGAAGACATGAGCAGAGAATATGCGTTGACATACCCTACGAAACACGAAAACGGATAACTACTACCTACATCGTGACGACTACGAGGCTCACGCGAGTACAGAGCTTAGCGTCCAGATCTGAATGAGCATGAGGCATCGGGACATGGCAGTGCGCTGCACGGGCCATTCCTTGCCTCGCGCTTTGGCCCAGAAGTCATGCTGGTGACCGTCGGTCATGGCTATCTGAAGAAAAGATGGACTTTCCTCGAGATACGATTTCTTTTCTATTCCTTCATATCGCAAAACGAGGGGATGCATCGGGAGGCAGAATTTTTCTACGCATTGACCTAGGTAGCTTTCGAATATCATGCAACAAGGAAACCCAAGCAGCCCGACTGATGGGAAACGAAACTCTATATTGGGCAGTTACAGAAATACTAGCCACAAGATAGGATAATAGCTTCTATTACGTGGGCACCCAAGCCACCTGGTATTTGAAAAGACGCACAGTTGGCACACGTGTTTAACTGCGTGTCACCATAATAGGGGCTACACTTTGAAAGAGGCAAGGAATAACAGCTTGGTTTTTTGCAGGCCTGGTGCTGATATGAAATCTTTTATCACCTATGGAAAGAACAGGTTGACAGACTTCGTTTTGTTCCATTAATTATCCCTTTACCCACTGGCTGTTTTCGCCTTTCATCTCTGCCCTGTTTCTTCTCTCCAACATTACCTAAACACACTATACGTCCACAATTGATAAACAACCGGCTAAGAAGTAACAGGTAGATAAGGTACCCAAATAGAATTGTCCTCGTGAATGCATCATGCTCTGGTAAGTACTGTTATACAATATTAAACACAACAGACTGATATGTGCTGGCACTGGAAGTAGGAGCAAGACTACTGAGAGGCACCTATTGGATTTGATTATGGCTTACTCTACCTAGTTGTAGCATCGAAAGCCATAATGGAACCTGATAGACACCTCTCCAAGTACTAGTCGCGACTCCGAAACTATGACCCATTCGTGTAATCCATGCTTCAAGAACTCCGACGCCGGGATAGTATGATTACAGAATAATTAAGACCGAACGCTCGAGTAAGCCGTTGCTCAATGGCACATGATGAGTTCGCTCTACCGTTAGTCAGAAATAGTAATCAATTTCTCACTGGATATAAATAGACCTTACTTTGGTAAGTTTGCGCGGCGTAGATATTGAGTAATTATCATTCCGAACCTTCAGAATATGTTAGTTGAGATATATCGACTTAATCAAATAGTGTTGATCTCGGAATACCTTCACCCTGTAATTATCCTGGAAATTCTCTCGTAGTACCCTAATAAGGTTTTCTGGATTGACCAGATAGCTCGGGATTTTGTATTCTATCATAGATGTCATACGTGTATCCGACGTCGGTACAGTTTCTGGCGGCTGTATAGCTTCCATTTTGAAAGAGAGTTCGTTTAACAGCGAAATAATAGATAAATTGTTGACTTGGGTAATGAGACGTCGACCTAGATGCGATATTTTCACTTTTGGTCGCTAAGTGCTTGGACGCCTTTTATATACCTAATCCGTTCGGATATGTAGGGTTTACTGCAGGAGTACCTAATGTACATTGGTAAGCCCGCCCATTGGCCAGCTATGATTGCTTCCACTGATGCCACAAAAGCCACAAGAGGACAATATAACGCTGCCAACAATATATATTTTCAGCGAATGTACACCAACATCGTGGACATTCCGAAATTCTTCTAGCGACAACAAAATTGAATCTAGCTACTTAGGCACCTTGGATAATTAGTATTCCAATCTTCGTCCGGGTAAAGCGCATATATGTGGCTTAATCCTCTCGCTTTTACCTGCCCATAGGAGATGGATACGCGATAGAATGAAGACAATTGGTGCCATGTATTGATGTTGTGTAACACCTCCATCCCGGTTCCGGTATGGGAGCCGGGAACGATAGGACCGAGGCAGAATTACGGCAACCATTTAAAGCTCCCCCAAAATCGGGAAAATTTGAATACCTACCTAAGGTAGGTAGGTATTTATCAATATATATTCAAGCCTTTATAAGTTGGATTATGTATAAGCCTTTGCTTTCCTCGCTGACAGCTGCGTAAAATTTTTATGCTGAGTTCGGCTCAAAGCTGAATGTACATGCTTCTCACATCAGCATCTCTGCATAGTATAGGACCATTATACACTTTGGGGTAACATGGCCTGGTGGCGCCGTTCTTGCACCATGATGTAGCATCAACATCCCGCGTAAAGGAAAGGCATTTTCGTCTTCGTACACATGGTGTGTAGCACAACTCGCCGTCCTTAGATTAAACTATGTGAGCACTTGTATGGCATGGGAGACCGGTCTTGTTACCGTGATTTCGTTGTTAGGAATGCAGACTGGAGATCCCATGGATCAGTAGGGATATCAAGTAATTCCTATGTCGGGATGTCGAGAGACATTTTAGTTTCGAATTCTGGGAGCTCACATGTACTATTACCTTTAGCGAAGGCTAGTCAAAGCAAAATTGTGAATGTGAATCCGTAAGGCTCTGAGGGCTGTGACAATTAGGCCGGCTATTATCATCCCTTTTGCATACATCGACTGCGGACTGCGGACTGCTGCCTGGGATGGTTGCCTTGTTCTTAGGATAGGGAGGCTTTACCAGCTGCCTCGTCTACGAACTCATGCGCTATTGTATATAAGTACCTACCATTGTTCACCGCGATTGCGAGGGGCTTGAATGTAATAACTTCGACCTTCACAACAAGGAACCAAATATCTATATCATTATACATTTTACCTTAAGAATTCCCATTGTTTGGGCAGTATAAACCATTACAAGTTACATTAGACCCAAACCAAGCGTTCCTGAAGCCAATTAGATCTCTCGTCGAGACTGGATAATCCCACTATAACCATATATAAAGTAAGTTATACTCTTTGTGACTTAATTCCTTACTAAAATTGCACGTTTCTCTAATCGGGAGTAAGAGTTCAAGATGGTTTCTGAGAGTCGCCCTGTGGATTGCTACGATCGCGGCGACCGCTTGCGACAGTTGTCTCAGAAGCAATATTCCTCAGGCATGGCACCGTCCAGCACGAAGACGCTGTACGATATGCTATGGGAAGCCGCAATATACTGTTCTCCAGATGGTAACAAGCGCTTTATACCCTTTGACGTCCTGCAATTGGCTCGGGACCGAAGACTCGTCCAGGAAGCCCTCCAACACAAGAAGCTTGAATTCCCCAAAGCCGACATCCCCAGAGTATTGGATGCGATTTGCTCAAGCCAAAACCTAGAAAGTCGAAGCTCATTATTCAGGGTATTTTCTGTCTTGGTATTGTGTAAAAAGACCGAGTACATTACGAAGTTTGTCGACAAAGGCATCAATGATTCTTACCTTCCACTCCCTATCGTAAGGCGAAACGGAGATGGTATCACAATTGTGCGACACAAGCATGAGAGAAATCGCCCATCAGTCTCGGAAAATGTATTAAGAGACATCTTCGAGAACTCAGATGACTGGGATCATGGCAACCTGAACAACTTCAACACTCAACAATGGTGGACCATAGCGCCATTCTTCGGCCGTCAAGACAACACGATCCTCCATTATGTCCTAGAACCCGGCGATATATTACCTTTTACAGAGAAAAAGCGTGAGGTGCTCCCAAAGATTGAGGTAGATAACCAGGAAGGAGAAGATTCACTACATTACGAGTTTGCAAAAGAAGGGGGTTTCGGCGAGGTTTCAATAGTCAAGATACACCCATCACACTATGATTTTGGAAGACAACCAGTCAGTTTGTTATACCAGATTTCCTTGAGATCAAATTCTAATAATATTATAGTATAGTGATGGTTCGCATGGATTTGCACTCAAACGGTTGAAATCACCCGACACAAACGAGTTCAACTTGGAGGTCGGTGCCCTGAGCCAATACAATCAAGGCATTGACCAACATTTGATTCCTCTGCTAGCGACAATCGAGAAAGAAGACGATGCTTCGAAGTATTACTTATTGTTTCCAAAGGCAAACGGCGATTTACTTTTTTTCTGGGAGAACCATTTCAACAAGCCTACAGACAAGTCGCTCTTAAAATGGATGGCTGAGCAATGCCTTGGCATAACAAGGGCACTTTCCATGCTTCACCAAGATCAAGATGACCATGAAAATAACGATCATCCAATTTATGGCCGACATGGCGACATAAAAGCGGCAAATATCCTATGGTTCGCTAAAGCTGGTGCCACAGGTCCATCAGGTTGGCGTCTTGTCTTGTCTGACTTCGGTCTGATGCGATTTCATCGACTCATGTCGAGGTCCGTTCAAACTGCGCGTAACATCAAAAAAACAATCACATACCAAGGACCAGAGTTTGACATCGGGAAGATTTCTAGGAAGTCGGATATCTGGGCTCTCGGGTGCACCTTTTTAGAGTTTATCACCTGTTATATCCTTGGATTTGAAGCAGTCAAGACGGACTTCCCCAGTTGTCGTGGAGAGTACGATGAACACCGTAAGTTCGATGTAGATAAATTCTATCGGACTCTCGATGGTAACAAAAAGGCCGAGCTAAAGCCAGTCGTTAGAGATTGGATCTCTGGCCTTCACTCTGATCCGAAGTGTTCTCAGTACATCCATGAGTTTCTCGACTACATCGAGAACAGCATGTTGTGTATTGAGCGAGACGAACGTCCAACAGCATCTGAGGTTGCTCAAAGCCTTGAGTCTCTCCTCAATAAATACCATAGTGCCAGTTAGGTATCTCAGCAGCAAATCTAGCTCGTCGAAGAGGCGAGATTGAGGCCTATGTTGATACACAAGCTACCTGCTAGCCCGGTTAGGAGAGGACATATCACTTGTTTTGGCACAGATCTTTTTTGACAATTCACTTATGGAGGGCAATTGACAAAATGAGGGAACTATGGTCTTATGGAATTCAATTAGAGTCAACCGGTACAAAAGGAGTATGTATACCTGGAATGATAGACACACTACCACATAGAGATCTCCCATATCATAGGTATCAATAGCAAAACCCAGAACCCACAATTAAGATGAGGGTCGATAATGCACATGCGCAGCATTTTCAAGTTTCTCTTCATCCTCCTTAAAGAAGTTAGGATCTCCGGTTATATGCAGATTTCTTGAGTCTCCTACCTTTTCTAACTTCCGCGGAGCCCATACTACCCAACGACCATTGCGATGCTTGGAATGGTCAGCCATCTTACTTAGAAGAAGCCAAAAGGTACGTACTTTAAGGATATATTGATCTGCTCCGAAGAGTTCATCTAGGCCTCGAATAATGTCTTGTCCATCGTTATACGTGCATCTCAGGACTGAGTTGACCCAGTCCGACGGTGGCTTAGGGGCTTTGGATTTATTTATGCGAATTCCGAAAATCATGGTTGTGTTTCGTGTTCTATGAAAGGCAGAAACAGACAGTGAGGTTAACTTTTCTTGATTAGGATGCTGTCGGAGCTCTTGGACATGATCGTTTTTCTTGAGGCTTATGGAGTGATCGAGATTGGAGGCTCACGTCATTCTCTCAATACTACCCAAACCGCATATTCAGTTTTATCTTGCTGTATACTATTACTCCTCCCGGCGAAGAGCTGCTGAGTGGCTTGCTCTACATACCTAATGCAAAGGCGAAACGATTGGACATCTTGCTTGATAGAGAGAGCCCCAGCCAGCGTGAGCCAACAAGACATGCAGCTCGGGGTTTGATAGTGTCAATGCACCTATGCAATGCTGACGAATAGCATAAATGCCGACTACACCTACCACAGTCAAATGAATCGGCCATCTCGAGCCAGAAATCTTTGCCCACCACGAGATATCGGGGCCAGAGACGACGTCGGATCTTAATGTGTATTTCTCTGTTTGACATCAAGTGATCACATATTAGCCATTTGGAAAGCCGAGCCACCGATTTCTTCAAAGTTGACTGCCTTGCGACAGCCACAATGGACTGGGCAAGTGCTCAGGCAGACTTCGATGATAACGACTTTGATAATTTCACATATGAACCTAGACCATTTAAGATCATAAGAAAGCTATGGTCAAGCGATGTATGTGATCCCCCATATTCAATATCCGGTTGTGTTACCATACGGGATTCGATAAAATTGACTATTATCAGGAACTCAAGTGTTGGGACATTGAGTCCCATGAGACTTTGGGGAGATGGATCAATGAGGTTTGACATACACTTCTGTATTTTACTTAGCTCATCATCTGTAGCATCAATCCTTGGTTCAAGATAGCTATGAGTACGGGACGTTTGCCGTGTAGGTTTCCGCTAAGTGCAGAATTCATGTTTACGAGGACTGACCGCAGGATCTAGTCTCTTTAGCCGTGGCAGCAATACTGAGATCTCGTGCCCATCGTATCTCCCAGTTAAGAAGGATGGGTTTAGCAAACTCATTGAAGTCTTCCATATCCACCGTAGAATTGTTAGAACGATTCGGCGGGGAATTTCATACTTTTCTCGTATGTATCATCCAAGAGAAGGTTCTAGCGAAAACAGCATCGGTAAGTCGCCGTGGCCTGTACATGGTTAAGATCGATAATAACAATTTTCCAAGTCTACACTGCAAGAATGAGCTCAACTTGGCCAGAAGACGCCATTGCCTTATCATCAACATATTTGATTCACAAAAAGCTGAACTTGTCCGTCTTCTACGGCTGTAACGAAAGGCAGGCATCCAATATTAAGAAGCATTTAGCTACGGCAGGGCCTGCGATTCATCACCCAATGTTACCCGCCAGCATCCTGGTGGAACTGGATCGAGATCGCCTCGTGGCAAGGGTGGAAGATGCCTTTGACTCATTTATCAATAAAACCGAAGACCTATGCTTTACATCGTGCGACCCTCAGAGAATTATTGACAAGGATGGTGAAAGAACTGGCGAACTGTCATATCTTTACAACGATGCCAAGGAGTTGGTGAAAAGCATCCGAAAAGTAAAGCACCAGATCTCAGACATGTCGAATCATATACGCGAGCTGCACAAACGGAAAAGGGGACCCCACAGGAGGTTACGTTCTGAGAGGCGAACCAGCGCCAAAGTCGACATGTATTCGAAACCTTCGAGTGTTGGGACACAAATTTGCGAGCGGCTCCAGGAGATTGAAGCTGAATACGATGAGAAAATTGACCAGTGCCATATGGTTACCAATGGCTTGGCCTTCTCAACACAATTGGTAAAGCGACTTACGCTTTCTCGGGTCTTATAAATCCTTTGGATTGTATTCAAAAAGAAGCTAACTCCAAATATTGCATAGGCGGCGAATCGTGCCAACATTCAGATAGCTGTCGATACGCGACAGGAGAATGTACGAATGAGACTGATATCTTTAGTCACTATGATATACCTTCCTGTCACATCGGTCGCGGTTAGTATATCTTCGGATTCTGATGTCACTGGAAGCTGACGGCCTTAGACCATCTTCTCAATGGGGGTTTTCAACTGGGGCACCGCTACACAGCAGTCCGTGTTTTCGTTTTACTTCTGGATTTATATAGCTATCGCGGGCGGCCTTACGGTATTGACTGTAGGCTCATGGTGGGTACTGACTCGGGCACCCCGAAGGTTGTCGGACTCGACAACTGACCTATCGTCAACATTATCTTCAACTGTACGTCGAAGTGAGGATATGGTGTAGACAAAGTTGTATGTGAAATCCGATTCGTTTATTTAAGCCAATCATAGACGCCGGTATTTGTATCTAGTGAAAGTTAATAGAGTAGTTTTTACCTAAAGCTACCTATGATAGACTCTGAGTATAATCGTGTGTATCAGAGATCTAGGTGATGAAGCTGATGATAGCTGAGAGAACTGTAGGTATGTAAACATAAAAGTATCGATATCAACTAGCAGGAATCTTTAGTTTGTGGATTGCATTTAATCAAAGCTAAATAGGCACCATGTGCCAAGTAGGTAAACATCTCGCTTAGACGGATTGCAAAGGCAGGTGGATATTAGGAGAAAACGACTAGTGAAGGCAAAAGGCCAAGCAGCTACTATGGAAAAACTACGAACTGGTACTACCCCCAGAAAGAGAAAGTTCTAGCCTCGAATGCCCCTTTACAGTGTGTCAGACTTTCCACTTTGGTATATCACGCTACCTTCCACTACCTACCTCCAACTTAAGCTTTGTCTGGTATGGTTTTGAGGGAAGAATGACTGTTCATAGAACCCTAATTCCACTAGGTCCAATCTATCTTTACTTTACCTACCTAGATCGTACCTAAGTCTATTTGTGCTACATCCCCTCAACAATGGTTACATCGTGTAGTTTCCAATAAGCCTATCACCAGAAAAATTATTGCAAGTATTACTAAAAGACCATTCCTCTACCATAAAATCCCGAGTTTTACAACAGCCATTACAACTCTCCTAAAGCTCCCACGCCCGATTTAATTATAATACTTCTACTCCGAGATGGCCTCGTCACCGGTTCCTTACAGGCCCAGTCCTGAAGAGAGGGACTTGTATTACTTTGGCCTAGCTGGGACGCCTAAGCTCATAGCTAGAACAAGTTGTGATCCATGGATTAAACCGGAGCGTGAGATCGGGTGGCGGACGGCACAAGCTCATAAGCGATACGCAACAATTGGTCAGCATGATATCGTTTCGAAGTGGTCAACTACTCTGGTCAATCGCTTTATCCAGTCACTAAGAGGTTTAAAATGGAGCTTCTTCGTCCCGATCCGCATTGGTCTCGATGAGGATAAGGAGCAGGTTCGAAATCACCCTGTCATTCTTCTAATTGCGGTAGAGGAGAATAGTTTAAGCTGGGAGGAAGGCATCCTAATTGCCTCTGAATGTCGTAACACTCTTCAGACGAGCCAGATATTTGATGTGGAGGTAGAAATACAGGAAGGGCGTTGTCACGACCTTGCTGCTTCAGCAGAATTGGAACGTCTAGTGGACCCCACAATGAGCTATAATAAGGAACCAAATTCTATCTTGCTACCTTTGTTATCCTTTCCGGGCTATCCAATCGCCTACTCCGAAGACCGAAGAGGCGAAGGCACAATTGGCCTACATGTAAAACTACACGGGGACGCATCGATCTATGGCTTGACTTGTCGCCACGTCGTGAGTGCGGACCGGGCTCCCAAGGACCACTACAACGATCCAGAAGAGTCTGAGTCTCAAAGCCATGTCCAGGGAAGTGTAGTGACCTTTCAGGACTGCGTTGATCGCATTGAGAGCTTCGGCAGAGATCTCGAAGCTCAGATCAAACGAATTGGGGGGCAAAAGCAGCGCTGGGACGATTACTACCACTTCGACGAAACTAAACAAGGCTTACGTCCTAGTCAAGCCAATCTACTTCGTTTAGAACGTTTTGCGAGAGAAGCCGTCTATGTAAACATAATCATGGAGGGTCTTCGGGAGATTGAAAACAAAAATGATCGAAGGATTGGCCATCTTGCGTTCCATCCGCCCATGGAATTTTCTACTCATAAGAAAGGGTATTTGAAGGACTGGGCTCTAATTAAACTTGATGAAAGCAAGTTTGTGGAAGGGCCAAAAAATACAGTATTCATTGGCAATCTTCCCCGGTGTCGACAAGTGGGGATGTCCCTTCTTGCGGATGGGATCGTAGATGGCTTCTTGTCACTCAAAGGCGAGTTTCCTGAGCGCGATCACGACGTAAATGCCTCAATGATTGTTGGGAAAATGGGGGCTAAGACTGGTCTAACTTTTGGGATCAGAAACGAGGTGGAGGCAATAATCAGGAAGCCGAGCCGTGACCTTGGGGACCTGTACGCCTGGAAAATGCTTATAATTCCGTTGGAAGGCGACTTCTCGGCGCCAGGAGACTCTGGATCCTGCATATTCAATGAATGGGGTGAGGTTATCGGGCTCCTCACTTCTAGTAACGGTGAGGATTTCTGGCCCGAGGACCCCGGGCAGAAAGTATCGCCCAACGAGGCTGCGCAAACAAATGTCAACGAACTGGGCTGCAAAAGAACTAAAGGCATGGACATCACCTTCGCGGATCCCATTCAATGGGTCTTTGATGATATAGAGGAGTTCACATCTCGGAAGGTTGAGCTTGTATAGAAAAGATGGGATTAGCCGGTCACGGACGAGAAATCCTGCTCAAGTCGCAGGCCTTCTAGATATGAGGGGTGGTCTTTTGGCTCTATTAAGTAGCAAACCCTTAATAGGTATTGTAAGTTGGATTTTGGATGATTCATTGTTATGGTCCTGCCGCGATGGAAAGCCCGATATGAGGAGATAGGGTGTCTTCAGGACCTCCCGTGGTAGTAAGCTTACATTAGGTAGAGAGGCGACTAGATTATATTGATTTTGCTTTGGTTTCCGCTCCTGTTCCCCCACAAGGTTTCTTGGTCAAGTTAATGAAGATTCCATCGTGAAACACGGTATATTGTATGTCTCGCAAAATACGTGAGTACCTCATATAGTACATACAGGTAAGGATATGTAGTATGGTCCGACCTGCTGTCTTAATATGAAATACTCACAAATGCCTCGCCTCTATACCGTCGATTAAAACAACCCTGGAGGTTCTTTTCTGCTACCTACAATAGTCTCTACCCCGTAAGCCAAGTTGAGCAATCTCTGCTCTTGATACTCAAGACCGATAAATTCTATACCGACCGGAAGACCATCTCCCGTGAATCCAGCCGGAACCGAGATGGCAGGATGACGGATCACGCTGGCGAGAAATGTGTTGGTTGGGAAATCTTCTTGCCCGTCTTTCATGAACCTGCCGTTTGTGGCATCCTCAAATCGCGGGGGTGGGACCCGCACATTTGGGAGCGTGAGCGCATCAAGGCCGAGCGAAGCAATGAGGCAGTCTATCTTGCGCTTAAACTCATCTCGCTGAAGTATCTTATCAAGATATGTCGGGTCGTCTCTGGGATCTTTGGGACCGTGTGCCATCGCACACGTCATGTTCAAGTAAGGTTTATCCGGTGTTACTGGTAGAACATCCGCCAAGTCCTGTGGAAGATGGGGTTTCGTTGCTGGGAAGCTGTTGATATCGCTGCGTGATCTCTGTAGGTACGTCAAAGGGTAGATCATGTAGTGGTCGAGATTATCGATGTGCACGTTAATAAAGGTTGTACCAGCGCTTCGGAGTTTGTCAATTGCTGCCGACACAACTTTGTTCACTGCCCTGCAATAGGGGTCAGACTCCGGGCCGAATTTCTGTCTTACGATACCTATTTTCGCTTTCTTGATTTCATCCACCCCGCCTTGGAGAAAAGCTGCGTAGCTACCCCCCTTAGGTAGTTCAAGGGCAGCTGCAGTGGCTGCGGCGCCTGTGAATTCATCTCTTGGGTCGAAGCCGACCATGCAGTCCAGCATGAGTGCGCAGTCCGTGACTGTTCGGGCCATCGGCCCTGGTGTATCTTGGGTTTTGATCAATGGACAGAAGCCCGTTCGTGAGATGAGCCCTACGGTCGGGCGAAGACCAACGACATTGCAGAATGAAGATGGAACCCTGATTGAGCCGCCTGTATCTTCGCCCACGGCTAAGATAGTGAAGTTGGCGGCCACAGCAGCCCCAGAGCCTCCAGATGACGCTCCGACATCGTGGTCGAGATTGTAAGGGTTTTTGGTGAACTCGTAATCGGTCGCACCATTTAGACTAAACCAAACGGATGCCCATTCCGCAAGGGTGGTCTTACCCAGAATCACCGCGCCGGCTTTTTTCAGCTTGGTGACCACGAAGGCATCTTCATCGGGTATGTTGTCCTTTGCCACAGCTGAGCCATACATGGTCACCATCCCTTTAGTGTCGGCCTGTAGAAAATTAATTCAATCCCTCGACTTGTCACTTTTTGACAATGCCATACTTGATCCTTTACGAGCACGGGAATGCCATGAAGTTTCCCTTTCAGGTTGCCAGTCTCTTTTAGATAGCTATCAAGCTCAGCCGCTTCTTCGAGAGCCGTCGTAGACAGGGCCATGGTCGAGTTAATCCGGGGGCCGGCTTTGTCCCATTTCGCGATACGATCAAGAAATGCAGCAGCGAGGTCTTTGGCGGAGAATCTACCGTTCCTGAATCCATCTTGTGCTTGTGCTATAGTGATCTCACGGATTTCGAGCATGTTCTGCTGTATTTCTGGTTCTGGCGGGAATAACCTAATTTTTTTGAGCTGGACTTGGACTTTAGACTCTCAATTCGTTCTGCACTATGATTTTGAAGCCAAAATGAGAGGGCATGGTGAAAAAGAACCAAACCCCCTCTTGGGAACCAATTGTGAGCTGAAGACTCTAACGTAGACGATTACAGTAGCTGAGTAGTAAGGACATTGCATGAAGGTAACCTCGTAGATCGGGTTATCTTAGTGCTATCTTTACATTCCCCCACCAGTTCCCATTACGTGAACATCGCTCAGTAAGTCTTAGAGGCGTAAAACAATGATCTCGAGAGTGTAGGCGCCTAATAACTTGCATCACAAGCTGCAGCAGATATTCATGATGCAAATGGCTAATGATAAAGATATCGACAGTGGAAATGCCAACCGCTGAGACAATAGGTATGGCGTCGCCGTGTACCGCGCAGCCCGCGTTAGGCCGAACCACGATCAAGGACCCCATGCAATTTTTCCAAACACAGGGATCAGACGGCACGGGTGGATATGGTGGGGCATGTGGCTTGGTGGGGCCATATCGCACGCAGGAATTGACTGCCGCGTCCCGCGCATCCAAGAACGCAGGGGCTGTAGTGGAGATTCGGACAGCTGAGACGGGACCGTCTATCTTGGACGCGGGCACTATTATCTTGGAACTGAGGTTTAGGGTTGAGTTGAAAGGACAACTTGGAAGTCAATGTAGCCCTCCATGCCCCAAATGGGTTTGGTTAGGTGCCTAGCTACCCGCCTACCTAAGGCTAGGGGACTTTATATGTGCCCACATCATGAAAATAACTCAAGGCAGGCTCAGCGCTGTCTGGGCTACGCACGTACGGAAATAACACACTGTGTTTCTCTTATTAATTGCATTGTTTTCACAGGAGAAAAAGAAAGTTCAGCTTAGCCTAACTAGATTGGGTATGTGGTACGACAGGCCGATAAAGTTGGGAGGAGGCAACCGCCCTCTTCACATTTCAAAATTCGAAATTTATCATTAGAGCTTTACCCAAACAACAGCTTCTCAACATAACTACCTACGCAAATAGATGAGCGGAGAGGATCCTTCTCTAGGACACGATGAGAAAATGTTTTCTCGAAGGCATCGGCTGAGCAGGTATATTATTTTAACCTTGTTAGGTACATTGTACGGATTATGTTGAACTGATCCTCTTAGCTCATCCATCTGTTGGCAATATCCATGAATCGAACGCCAACCCCCCCTATTCTCGACTAAAGACATATTGACCACCTCCGTAAAGTCCGTGATGCGCCATTAGAACGTCGGTTCTCACACGAAGAGTCACAGGGCCACTCATGTTGAATGATTATTACAGTCGCAACTACGCGCTTCATCCAAACTCAGTGTTGGGGGCTTCAAACATATCCTGTAAGCTGAACGGACCTCCCATATCGACATTGGACGTCGGCCATTGCGACGCCGTGATGAGATATTCGGCGAACTCATAAGGTTCATCAGGAAAGATGCTAGTGGGCTCGTCAGCCCGCCAAGCTGTTGTTGAGAAAGGCATATGTTGCTTCAAGGCAGTGATCTCATTGCCTAACATCGGTTGATCATTGCCCTGCTCTCTTGCCATTAACCACTTCAACGTTGCCGCCGAGAGTGTTTCAAATGCATCTCTACATCCACTTGCATCGGGAAATCTCTCGGCTAAAGCGGTCAGAGTGCTTGCGCAGTCTTGCGTTGCCGTCATTACATCCAGAACATGCGCTTTTTCCCGAACATCAGGAGATTCCCAAAGGCAAAATATCATGGTCAAGCCTGCAAGGAAAAGACTGTGGACCCATTGCCAGACCACGGATATCTTACCATCTCTTTGCAGAGTCTTGATTGCTTTGATCAATTGACAAGCCGCATCGAAACAGGTTTGCAGCGACTCCGTCGTGGGATGTGGGACCAACGGGTTGGGCCGGTGGAGCAGCAAAATTGCATTGTACCACCTCGCGTCCCACCACGACTGTTGCGAATAAATGCTGTCGGGATCCGCCTTGGTTATGTCGGGTATTTCGTCTTTCCAAGCGCGGAGTCGGGGTTGAACATCGCGAAACCACAACGGATAGTTGGCTCGTGGGTAGGCTAATGTGGCTCCTTGGAGCTGGTGATAAAGAACATGCTTAATCTCTGACTCAAGCTTATACAGGGATATAATATGGTTGGCCATGCGTTGGATATATACATCAGTCGTACCCATATTCTGTGCGGAATAAGGATCAGGGAACCCTGAATTAATACTCTGGTCGGCAATACCGAATGGCCTCCCGAGATTTATTACGAGAATGCGATCGAAACGGTAAGTAGCCCAAAATAGCCTACGTCGTTCATCGAGTATTGCTTGCGGCATAGATAAGACGGCCTCGGTCTCCCAATGTAGTCCAAGGTCAACACACAAGCGTAGTGCTATGCCAGTCAATTGCCACAAGCTGCCTTTGCTAGGATTCAGAGCGATATACTGGGCCAACAGCAATACTACTGTTAAAGTTTCGAGGTCGCTAGGCGAATACGAAAGTAGCTTGTCGACGCATCGAAGAGCTGAATTGAAACAATTTTCGCTTTGAGTATACCGGGTTCCACCCGGCGCCGGTAGGCTGCAAAGCCCAACAGCGAAGACTATATAGGCGATGAATAGGTCCTTCTCCTCAACTTCAGAAAGGCCGTGCTGATGAGATTCGAATGCGCCATATACACGCTCTAAAACTTCATTGACTTTTGATCTTGTCAGTACTGGCACATGTGGTGTTCGATACTGGAAATAGACATTCGCAATGTGTTGAGCTGCGTGGCGTGGAGGAAGTGAAGAAGAGACACTAGACTGTGGCGGCGGCGCAGTTATCCGGAGTGAGCTTCTTGGCGCGCTTGAAGATATTGGCATCGCAATGTCGGCTTTGACACAAGCGAGAACCATCTTGGCGAATGTCACCCCGCTACTTGTTCCCATGAATCTCGGTTGACTATTACTCTCTAGCATAACCAAGCCCATTGACTTGACGACTTCTTGAGGGTCCGACGCAGCCGAGCGTACTGTTGAGGCGTCCATGGGAGAACTGTCACTCTGATGATCATCTTGGCCAGCTGGAGTAGAGATACTGGCAGCGGAAGTGATCGCCGTAGATACGCTCTGCCTCCGCAGACCTTCGAGTTCAGATTTTAACTGCCTGACTTCGGCCTCAAGAATAGACACGTAATTACGTGGTACCTCGGCTTGCTTCTCGCTATCGTAGGCGAGGCAAGGCACCTGAGCTGCCTCACAGCTCGAACATTTTGGATACCGAAGATCACACTTAGAGCAAGAAGAAGGAAATAAATTTAGCTTACTCGTCTATGAGGGTGGGCTTATGAGATGTTGGCTTACCCGTTGTTTTCTCCTACGACAACGCACGCACGCGTTTGTGCTTCTGCTGAGTCTATTTGACAATGGTCTATTTGGAGTACGAGGCAAAGGATCTCCCATGGCTTAGATCGTGAACTACTACGTCAACTACGCGATCTGGGTCTTAATAGCGTTATGTCGCGTCCGACGGACTAACAGGGTGAAGTTACCAGACCGACTTATTTCCATTTCGTAAGCATCGCAATAAACCGCCCACCTTGGAACTGCTTGGGCCAAGTGCTTATCGAGTGGTCGGACGAAGCCGGGTGGATCCGCGGGGCGACATGGGGGCGACCATCGAGCCTCGCTTATTTCCATATCTGCCAAAAAGGGGTCTTGTAGCATCGTGCGCGTTTAGCCGACTAGTATCCATAGCCTAAGGCACCGTCTACACACATAAGGGTAAGGTCATGTGAGTGAATTCTAGATACCATGGAAATGCTACTCGATATATCAATCTTGAAAGCGGCAAGATCGAGTCCGCGGAATTGTAAAGGCTCGGCTTGATCAAGCATATTCACATTATGCCGCAGGCGACGAAAGAGCCCAAGATCGATATCTTCATCGACGTAAGTCTTCTTATCACTTCCAAGATCAACCTATTAGATATCACTTACTCAAAAATCAGCGTGGAGGTACTTTCACGGATTGCATTGGTATTCCTCAAAGTGGGGACAAGAATGACATCGTGATAAAACTACTTTCAGTCGACCCGGCCAACTATGAAGATGCACCTACGGAGGGCATCCGCCGGATTCTTGAAGAATTCACTGGCCGACCGCATCCAAGAGATGCCAAGCTTAGCTCTGATTCCATTGGTGTTATCCGAATGGGAACGTGAGTATTTTCGAGTTGTTGAAATTTTCTAGTACTGATACTTCCAACAGAACAGTAGCTACTAATGCTCTACTTGAAAGAAAGGGTGAACGCTCTGCTCTCTTAATTACTGAAGGTTTCCGTGATGCCTTGGAGATTGGTTATCAAGCCAGACCTAAGCTCTTCGATCTCGCTATCAACAAGCCCGAGGTCCTTTATTCCGAAGTTGTCGAGGTTGAAGAGCGAGTAACTATGGAAGATTCGACCAAAGATCCCTTTCCAGCAACCATCGATGTCGAGTCTGATCCTGCATTGAGAATTGGCCAAAGCGGTGATATTATCCGCATTCTCAAACCGCTCAACGTCGAAAGTACAAGAAAATCGCTTCAGGGGCTCTTCGAAAAGGGGTACAGGAGCATATGCATTTGCCTGGCACATAGCTACAGTTTCCCCGACCACGAGAATGCTATCCGCGATCTTGCAAGGGAAGTGGGTTTCACGAGCATATCTGCATCTGCAAGCCTCATTCCGATGATAAAGTTAATATCGCGCGGCATGAGTGCTACTGCAGATGCATATCTGACCCCTGAAATCAAGAAATACATCACAAACTTCAAACACGGCTTTCAAGACGAGCTCAAGGGTACAAGATGTCAGTTTATGCAAAGTGATGGCGGACTAGTCGATGTGGAAAAATTTTCGGGTCTAAGGGCAATCTTGTCTGGACCCGCTGGTGGTGTTGTAGGCTACGCCAAAACGTCTTGGCATCCTGATGACAAAACCCCAGTAATCGGTTTTGACATGGGAGGAACCTCAACGGACGTAAGTCGTTACGCTGGTGACCTTGGCCATGTATTCGAGACAACCACTGCTGGAGTCACGATTCAATCCCCCCAACTTGATATTAACACTGTCGCCTCAGGCGGAGGTAGTATCCTTGGTTGGAAGAACGGACTATTCACTGTCGGACCAGAGAGCGCGTCAGCGCATCCGGGTCCGGCTTGTTACCGTAAAGGTGGGCCACTGACAGTCACAGATGCGAACTTATTCCTCGGCCGACTTCTTCCCGAGTACTTCCCAGCCATATTTGGACCAGATGAGAATCTTCCTCTTGATTATGAAATTACCAAAACCAAATTCATTGACCTTACCAACTCGATCAATGCATCATCGGCGACGCAGAAGACTCCCGAAGAGGTCGCTCTCGGGTTCCTAGCCGTGGCCAACGAAGCTATGTGTCGACCTATCCGCGCCTTGACTGAGGGTAAAGGATATCACACATCAGCACACAGACTTGCGGTATTTGGTGGAGCCGGAGGACAACATGCCGCCTCTATTGCCCGGAACCTAGGAATCAACACAGTTCTTATTCACAGATACTCTAGTATCCTATCGGCGTATGGAATGGCCTTGGCCAATCTTGTTGAAGAAGTCCAAGAACCTTCCTCCTTAGTTCTAGGGCCATCATCAACCGCCGAGATTCTTGAGAGGTTTAAGGCTTTGAGGGAGCGCGCCATCCAAGGCCTCTTGCAGCAAGGAGTTTCCTCAAATAAACACATTGAAACGCAACAATTCCTAAATCTACGATACGAGGGCACGGATACTCAAATGATGGTGTCATTACCAGAGGATGGAAATTTCAAAAGGGCATTCGAAGAACTGCACCAACAAGAGTTCTCATTCTTATTGCCGTCGCGCGACATCGTGGTTGATGATATTCGTGTTCGGGGCATCGCGAAGGAGTTTGAACGCCAGTCACACAATGTCTATAAAGAATTGGCCGAAACAAAGACTAGACCAAAGCCAGCGCATGACAAGCTTACAAGGACCTACTTTGCCAATGTCGGGTGGGTAGATACCCCTATCTATTTACTACGGAACCTTCAACCAGGCGATCAAGTTGAAGGGCCGGGCATCATCATCGACAACACCCAGACGATCGTCGTGACCCCCTTCTCCACCGCTAAGGTCTTGTCCGAACATATCATATTAACCGTGGGCTCGCAGAGCCAAGCTATTTCGCCGCATTCCCTATCATTGACAGACCCAGATCCAGCCCAATTGTCCATCTTCGGTCATCGTAAGAGCCTACGCTATCCGATCATTTAATTAAGCTGCTAATTGACCATACAGGTTTCATGTCCATCGCTGAGCAGATGGGAAGGACATTACAGAAGACAGCTGTAAGTATCAACATCAAAGAAAGGTACGTTCGTATAGCCTACTCTCCAATTAGCTTTTCATTCTAACGAACTTTAGGCTCGACTTCTCTTGTGCGATATTCGGTCCCAGTGGTGATCTAGTGGCAAATGCGCCCCGTAAGTAAACCCTATGTGACAATTCATGTCGGAATCAACTTTAACTTAACTTTTCTAGATGTACCTGTGCACCTTGGAAGCATGGCATACGCGGTTAAATATCAACATGAATTGCATGGAAAGGAACTCAAACCTGGAGATGTTCTTGTTTCAAACCACCCAATTGCCGGTGGAACTCACCTTCCAGACATCACCGTCATTACTCCAGTCTTTGACCCTAGTGGCAAAGAGATAATCTTCTACACGGCTTCCAGGGGTCACCATCGGGATATTGGAGGCTTTGAGGGTATTTCCGGTAACGCCAATGCCACCGAACTATATCAAGAGGGCGCAAGAATTATCTCCTTCAAACTCGTCTCTAATGGCCGGTTCGATGAGGAAGGAATCACGAAGATACTTGTCGACGAACCCGGGCAGTTTCCAGACTGTGTTGGCACGTCAAGTCTCTATGACAACCTTTCAGACCTCCGCGCCCAGGTGGCAGCAAATGCCAAGGGTTCAAAACTCATAGAGAAACTCTTCGAGGAATACGGACGCGAAGTCGTCCAAGTAAGCAACCATTCGCAATTATTAATATCGGCGTAATTATCTAATTGGCACTGCAGTTCTACATGGATCGCATTCAAGCGAACGCCGAAGTCGCGGTGCGGAAATTCTTGCAGAAGACTTCGGAGCGACTTAAAGGAAACAAGTTGCAAGCTGAGGACCTCCTTGATAACGGAACTCGCATACGACTAGAGGTCCGAATCAGCCCAGACGGTAGTGCTGTTTTCGACTTCACGGGCACTGGCCCCGAGGTTGTGGGAAACAACAATGCGCCGAAGAGTATATGCTTATCTGGAATTATTTACTCATTGCGATGCCTCATCAACGACGAAATACCATTGAACCAGGGCTGCCTTGCGTCAATCCAGGTCATCAACCCTGAGGGGAGTATCCTGAATCCCAGTGACCAAGCGGCTGTCTATGCCGGAAACACACAGACGAGTCAACGTGTAGTAGACGTTATTCTCAAGGCATTCGATGTACGTATTACCCCCTTATCTCACACTCTATATCTACGGGCTAACATGCATCAAATAGGCATGCGCTGCTAGTCAGGGATGCATGAATAGCATTGGGTTCTTTGGAGGCCGGAACAGAAAGCCAACTGATGGATACAAATTCGCCTACGGTGAAACCATCTGCGGTGGATCCGGCGCAGGCCCTGGATGGCATGGCGCAAGCGCTGTACATTGCCACATGACGAACACTCGTATCTCAGATGTTGAGATTATGGAGAAGCGCTACCCGATAATTCTAAGGGAGTTTTCGCTGCGCCATGGTTCAGGTGGTCGAGGTCAGTACAAGGGAGGTAATGGTGTTATCCGAGTGATCGAGTGTCGCGAACCCCTGACATTCTCGATGATATCTGAGAGAAGAGTAACTAGGCCGTACGGACTGCACGGCGGAGAGGACGGAGCGCCAGGGGAGAATCTTATTCTCAGGAAGTCCGGCGACAAGGAGAGGATTGTCAGTCTTGGCCCGCGAGGTATTCTGAAATTGCAAGCCGGCGAGAGATTCATTATCAAGACTCCGGGTGGTGGTGGATGGGGTTCTGAATCAACAGCATGATAGATTGACGGACATGTGGATGAGCAGTCATGGAGCATAATGCATATCTACCTTTTTATAATTCTTTTGGGTCATGGACGGTCGCATAGAGAGGTTGAGATATCACACGAAGATGCATTTTTACCGAGATTATTAGCATATGAATATCCATTTACACTCGCAGACTTGTTCCTAAAGTGTACCTCTAGAATTAAGTTGACTTAGCCCTAAGTAATAGCCACTTTCCAGTTTTCAAAGGGCTGCTTCTGGCCATTCACACACACACACACATAAGGTGAGGTAAGCGCCATTACAATGTCCAATGATCCCTATGAACTATTTCACTCGATCCGCATAGGAAAAGGATGGGAAGTTATTTTACATGTTAGGTGGGTAGGTAGATAACACAATTCATTACCTACCTTGGGTACCTGCTAAGAGATGTCATTGTTTCCTTTGCCCCGTGATAATCGAGGTCTTCATGTGGATATCCCCGTGTCCTGTAGCATTCGCTAGTTTGCCCAGCCTACTATCTCTTCACCGGCTTCCAGGCATCAATCAAATAAGGCTTACCGCAGGCAAGTAACGCAAATAGTTCTAGATTTCCAAGTTACTTTGAAAGAGCTCTGGTTGCAATGAAGCTGGAGGTCGCTTGGGGCCGACATGCACCGGTGGAACCCGGGGGGCTTGGCTGGAAATAAAACGGAAATACTAGCAAGTATGTCGATCCTCCTCGAGGGCCGTGACTTTAAACCAAGCATAGGTAGTCGATAGATTAAGATGGATCATATCAATAAACTCTTATGTACTATTATAATGGATTTCTATTTGGGGACTGGTGCTAGAGCCTAGAGCTCTCCGTAAATTGCCAGTCCTCTTTTGTGGCCATGACTTGCCTCTTCCAGTTCCTAGGGCCTGTTTCTCCCTGTTCCAATCCATTTTTGGGGCCGTTCTCTTTGGTTCGCCACTGCCAGAGCTTGCCGTAAGAGTTCTTTTCTTCTGGTCTCTCAATAATCTTGACCACCTCTCGTCCAAGAATTGGGAGAAACTTGAAGCCATGACCAGAACCGCCCGAGCAGATTAGCATGCCATCATCGTTAGGCACGCGGTCAACCAAGAAGCTGTTATCCAAACTGTCAATGTACCAGCAATTTCTGCATCCTGTTATTCCAATTGCCATGAGTTCTGGCATCGCTTCTTTAACCACCTCCTTAATGGCATCGACCGCTTGTTTGGTGATAGCTGGGTCAGATGGCTGCGGCCAATACCTCGTCTTCGGAACACTAATTCGGTGTTTCTTGCCCGTTACGGGATCTTCAATGTCCTCGTAGTTGGTATACTTGGTACCACGATAACCTATTTTGACGATTCCATCTTCCGTCCGAGGAAACCCGCCGATTCCGTTACCTTTCGACCAACCTCCGTACGCGAAGACTGGGAAGTTATCGGGTGAAAACTTGTCCCAGAGATCCGGGGCCTGTTCCTTTGGTGGTAGTTGGAAGTATACAACACTGCCGGCGGTCGTTTCGAGTAGAGACGATACGGGCGGAAATAAGGAAGGTGTCCAGCCACCAGCTGTTGTAATTCCTTTAGTCAATACGTTGTACTGGCAAAGAACTCCACTAGGAGTAGTCAGAAACTGACTTACCAGCTAATATCACGAGCTCGGACCGATATTCGGCACCTGATGCGGTGCGAATGCCAACCGTCCTGCCGTTCGCGTTCTTGATGAACGAGGTGACTTGGCCCTCTTTCTCGCCTAGCACAAAGCGAACACCATTCTTGCGACAGAGGTGCATCACCCAAGTGCATGCTTTGCTAGCCTCGACGAAGCCGGCCGTAGAGTCGAATACACCTACGAGTTTCTTCCCCTGCTTCTTCCGTCCGAACGGATCAGACTTCTTCTCCCATTTGTCTTTCCCGAAATAAGATATCGCTCGCTTTTCGTCTTCGGGGTCACCAAGCATGAACTGGGTATGACGAAGGCCCTCACGTGTTATATTTGCCAGCGTTGCGCGCTCAATAGCTGATAGTTCTCCGTCAAGGCTCATCCGGAGGAATCCGCAATTATTCCAAATGAGATCTGACGGTTTGAGACCCTTCGGTAAGTCCTCAGGTTTCGAAGACCGGATCTGCTCATTCCAAGCATTCCACGTTTTGATGCCGTCGAAAGCAAGACGCTGGTACTCAATTTCGTCGCCATAGCTCATCCGCATAACTTTATTAAAGTCGGCGGATGCTGCGTCGGCCCCTTCTGCCGTGGAATAGGCGTTATCAGCGTATGGCTGCTTGTCAAATACCGTGATATTTTTATACCCGGCTTGTGAGAGGTGTAATGCGCTATAGACAAGGCTGTTTAGCTGTGAAGTGCAAGGATAAGTTTAGGTTGTATTATACCTTGACAGCCCGAAAACACCAGCGCCCACAATGATGACAGGGCTGTCTTTCGTTAGCTTTGTCCGTGTCATGATCGAGTAATCTTAATTCCTATAATATTTCCGGTTTCTGTATTGACATATTTCTTTACACTGCTTCTCATATTCGACTTACTCACTGGTCGTATACAAGTATATATCAAGAGCCTCCTAGAGCTAACCCCTGCTCACTAACATATGAGGTGTCGGAAACAAGCCGATGGGCTCCCGGTCATCTTCAATACTCCACCGGAAAACACCGTTAACTATTATTACTAAACCACCCCCTGATAAAAAAACTGTCCATGCGTTTATCTCCGTCTTCTCCAGGATCAATAATTCTTGGTACCCCTCACGCTAATCAGTTCTGAGTACAGTTGGTGTTGGTGCACATGGAACATGAACATGATAGGGGTCAATTAGATATCTACCCTATCGACGCCTAGAATCGATAATGATATACAGTGGAGTTGTTATGATAATGACAGGGTGAGGCGATGTGATAACGCGCCCGAAGATTGATACTTCATCATCAATTTTCCGTCGTTAATCGGGCTTCTTTCCATCATACCATCATCGCGCGATTTCGTTTCATTCGTACGTAATCGCGATGGGTTTCTTTCGCAAGATGCTAGGCGGAAGCCGACAGGACGAGTCTTCGGAACGCGTGGAAGAGCCGGCGACAGCTCAGGCTCAGGCTCCAGCGGCGGAAGACGCGTTGATCGCTCCAAAAACCAGCGACAAGTTTTACTTCTGGACTCGACCGGGCACTTCCAAGGAAGAGAAGAAGCTCGTGCAGAAACTCGATCTGGCCATTCTTACTTTCTGCTGCTTGACGTTCTTCGCGAAGGATCTCGACCGCAACAACATCAACAATGCCTACATCTCCGGCATGAAAGAGGACCTCAACCTCAATGGCAACGAACTCAATTGGATGGTCACCTGGTTCCAGATTGGATACATCGTCGGTCAAATCCCGTCGCAGATCTTGTTAACCAAGATTTCACCGCGATGGTATCTCCCAGCTGCTGAATTCTTTTGGGGTTTCTTCGTGCTTTTCATCTACAAATGTCAGACTCCAGAGCAGATCTACGCCCTCAGATTCTGCGTCGGGTTTATCGAGGCCGCCAGTTGGCCTGGTTTGCACTTCATGGGTATGTATATCTCGTCTCGTCGAGGTTTTGAACGCGTGCTTACATAATCTTAGTATGACATTCCTTGGTTGCGAAATCCGTCCGACAGAACGTTATTGACTTGATGTAGATTGGAACATGGTACCGAAATCACGAAATAAATAAGAGGAGTGGAATATTCACAGCTTCCGGAATTGCGGCCACTATGTTTTCCGGTTATATCCAGGCGGGGATCTACCAGACGATCGACGGCCACTTGGGGATCAGGGGGTGGAGATGGCTCTTCATCATCGGTATGGGACCGCCCCTCTCCTTTCTGTCGTGCATAATTGGATACTGGGTCTATTAACGCGCTGTGGCTTATACTAGACTTTCTAATTACTTGCCCCATGGTCATTATCGGGTTGATCATTATCCCCAACCCGCTATATGAAAAGAGTACCTGGTGGATGACGGAGACGGAGCGACAGATGTGCATGAAGCGACTGGAAGCGGATAATCGTAAGCCACTCGGTCATTTCGACCGATCCCTGTTTAAGCGTGTGCTCGGACGATGGCACTTCTGGATCTTGGTGAGTAGCATCGAACTTCAACCCAGGTATGACTTGACTCTAATTGCTTACCTAATATAGTGTACATGGTTCTCGCTCATGTACTTCGTCTACCAAGCCCCAACCACGTCTACCATGGCCCTATGGCTCAAAGCGGAGAAGTACTCGGTGCCAGACGCGAACAACTTACCTACGGTCTACTCGGCCGTTTCGATCGTCTTCATGTTGGTATCAGGTACATATAACGACTGGAGGGGCTCCCAAGTTGAGTCTGTGGTCTTAATCTGCATGACACAAATCGTCTCGGAATCTCTGCTAGTCGCTTGGAATATAAGCAAGCCGGCTCACTTCTTCGCTTACTACATTGCCGGCACGATCCAGTCACTGTTCCCTATCATCGTTAGCTGGACGCATAGGGTGTGCTCCACAGACGCCGAAGAGAGAGCCATTGTCATCGGTGCGCTGAATTCCATCGGGTTGGCTCAGGGTACTTGGTGGAATCAAGTAAGTCTTGCTCCGAAGAACCCGATATTCTGCCGTTACTAATAACGTCCTTTTTAGGTGTTCGTCCCGACAGTCGAAGCGCCTCGCTTCTACCGGGGTTATCGCGCCGGTCTGGCTGCATCCCTAGCTCTATCAGCCTGGTTGCCCGTAGTCATGTGGTTCACCCGCCGGCAAGAGAGGCAAGAGAAAAATCAAGCAATTCCAACCGAAGTCCCCGAAGGTTCGGAGCATGACACCGAGGAAGCTAGAGCGTCTCTAGAGAAACGGAGGCTCTCGACCAATTTGGCTGAACAGGACAAGGCGAATGAAGTGGGAATTGTTATGTGAGCATAAGCACTAACCTAGGTGCTTATTATGGGGTCGATGGGTGCATGATCTACGCGAAGAGAAACGGAATTCGCTCCTGAGCGTTAGGGTCGAATCACAACATGTCTTAATGTTCAACTTGGCATGTTTACTCGAGTTTGACGATAATGTTTTAATCTAAAGATTGGTACTTTTTATAGCGTTATATTGCAAGACTTGCCGTTCTGGCAACTACTATCAACTGTAAGTCTGCTCTAGTCCTGTGACCTTCTAGGAAAGATCATCCAGGGATCACCATCCCCTAATGGGAAGTTCACCCTCTTTACCAGCTTTTCGGGTCTAAAAAAAATTGGGAACGATCGTGCAGCGATACGTAGGTATTTGCCGCCTCAGCCATATGTTTCACCCTGAGACATTACAGACAAAAGAACATCACGTATATATGCCGCAAACTCAGCTGGACAGTTTCCAATTCCTCACGGAACAACACATCGTATCCTTTCATGCATGGTGCGCCGCGTGAGATGCATCCTCAGTCGTTCCAATTACATGCAAGGTGGAGAGACCAACTTAGTGGGAAATTCACCCAAACTTGAAGACTGAAGCTTTGTGGTGGGCGGGTTGGGTAGTACTAGGCCACCACTTAGGGGTATAGAGCATTATAAGCCTTCCGTAGGCTGCATTTTAATCTCATATTGATTTTTATATCTTTTTTTTCCTTTTACGATATAGTAGCATAGCATCGAAGCCGATATAAGTCACTAGTATACATTCAACCTTGACGTCACCTACTACTAGGACTATATACGAGTATCTACCGGGGACTTTAGGAGGATTTAAGCTCGATCATGGATTAGATCCTTCTTCTCTACTCTATTTGATCTGCATACCCTTCTAGGGACGAACCCACGCCGTCTCTTACTTATATCCCAATTAAATAACTAGGTAGCCCCAAACTTCCCTCTTTAACCCTGCCAAGCGACTAAGGAAGCTGACGCTATCGTGGCTGATCTTCACAATCAGGTATACTACCGCATCAATGTTACACAACGATTCGATCTGCAACGTTAAAGACATAGCCAATTATTAGTCTCAGTTAGCGAAGATTTCAGGGTTATTTTCTTCTATCCTAAGCGCCTGGCGCCTGGACGTGGCTGTACGTGGCATAGCTGAATATCCACATGGATCGCGCTAGAGGATGAAGCCGTCTTGCGCCTATGTAACCCAGCCAATCTACTACCAGTAAGACTAGTATATCTACCGAGTATTAATAGATACCGTAAATGCGGGCCGCATCTTAGATCGACGTAGCGCCTTGGTTGCTAAGCTGAGTACGTGGTTGGCATTAAATGGGGTATACTATCCTCTCTTACTAACCCTTCGCACGACACACCCTTCGTAGGCAAGGCCGCACACCTTCTTGTGTTTACTATGGATTCAATGCAAGATATTTCCCAGATACCGGCCTTGCAGCCTCCTGCAGGTGTTACACCCAACTTTGAGGACCCTTTCACCTTTTACCCATGGATCCTAGCTATCGGTGTTGTCACCATGATGCTGATGACACTAGCTGTGTCTATCCAAGTATATACAAAGGCAGTGATTATGAAATCCATGAAGCATGAAGATTGTTAGCATCTCCTTCCCATCCAAAGTCTTAATCTAATGACTAACCAATAGGTAGACTTCGCAATATTTGCTTTAGTACGAAATCTAGCAACTGTAATGGAGATCTTACACTAACTGGTGCTCAGATCGGCTTTCTTACCTGGGATGCAATCTTTATTTATGTCTCGAAACTCGGGTTATCGCGCAACCAATGGGATATTCGAGCTATTGATGTCCCCTACTTCTTATATGTAAGTGAACCCACCGCCGTTATCATATGGAAGCGGGTCTTCTAATGTCTCGGTATTTTCGTAGATGATGAACGTGATTGAGATCATCTACGGACCTTCCATGCTTGCCGCCAAGTACTTCGTCCTCATCCAACTGAAGAGAATATTCTGTCCCACAGATCTTAAGAACTCAGTGTGGTGGATTATACACGGTCTGATCGCCGCAACTGTGGCGTACTACGTCGCCTGCTTCTTTACCTTCATCTTTCAATGTTGGCCTCGTGAAGCTATCTGGAATACAGTAATGGAAGCAGAGGCAACTTGCATTGACTTCAAGGCCGCCACACTGGTGTCCGGTATCATCAATATGATCCTGGATATTGGCATCTTCCTCGCACCCCTATGGGCAATTTGGCTACTTCAAATGCCCATGAAACGCAAGATGGGCGTTCTATCTGTATTTGGTGTCGGCTTCTTGTTAGTATAATGTCCTTCCAATGCGCACTGAGCTTAGGCTAACCCTATGACATCTCAGCACTTGTACGATTGCTGTTTTTGGAGTTGCCTTCCGTGTCCCGCTGGTTACTGACCTTAACTTAACCATGGCTATTGCCAAGGTCGGACTCTTTACGTGAGTGTCAGTACAATAAAATTATTATCGCAAAGGCGCTAACGCTATAAAGATTCGCTGAGTACTTTGGAACGATCTTAGTCGGTTGCATGCCACTTTTCCCCAGATTCTGGGCTCGCCTGCGTGGCAAAGAATCCTTACAGTCTCGATCTACGAAGAGTTCATTCTCCCACTCGAATTTCGCGGAGAGGTCAATATCCCATCCCTCACGAATGAGATACTCCGCTCAGTCTTCAACTAGAGCTTCTATGCATTATGCAGCATACACTGAGCTGGAAGAAAGCCAACATGATTTACAGCAGTGGAGGAGCATAGAACATCCTGTATAGACACTATTGTAGATACCCGTTGCCCACCTAGGGCTGTTAGTTTTCTAGGTAGTCAATGAAAAAACTACCTACATGTGTACACGTAATACATATAGATTCCTGCGAATCGGTTCTTGTCTAAGTTCAGCCATAGGGGTCTCAGGGCAGTAAGGCTACGGGCGCTGATCGTCACAGGGAATACCGAGGCGGGCAGCGGGCCTAGTCCGCAATTCAACAAGGGGGTACTCTCTCTAATTCTACCCGATCAAGTATGTCGGTTCTTCTTATGCATTTGTCGTTAAAGAATCCTGCAGCTAGTTGGTTAGTTTGAAGGATTCATCTGACATCAATCCTAGTGTAGGCTATCGGGTGTTAAATTCGCCGCAGACGATAGCGTCAGCAACTAAAAGCCACCTACCCACTTCCAGGTCAGTTACTAAACTAAGACAGAGGGCTTCTTCACATGTCTTAGCACTTTTCAGCTTCATCCGAACCCCTCCCACCATTCCTGTAACGAAAGTTTAGGTATATTTCTCGATCAAATTTGGAAGCTCTAAAAGCTATGGTCGGCGGCAGTGTTCTGATCACCGGGGCTAACGGGACCCTAGCGCTTCCCGCCGTGGACTATCTGCTGAAGAAATACCCAGAGTACACCGCGGTACTTACTGTTCGGGATGCATCAGAAAACGATCCCAATACGCAAAAGTTGCGCGAAACGATATCGCGATACCCAGGAGGAAAGGCATCAATTAGCAAGCTCGACCTTGCCAGTCTTTCCGAAGTGCACGAGTTTGCGACCAAGCTCGTCGAAGAGATCACCGCTAAGGAAACTCCACCACTGAAGGCCATTCTATGCAATGCGTGCTACTGGAACCTGGTCGGAGATTCCGAACTGACGGAGGACGGGTATGACAAGACACTCCAGGTAAACCACATATCTCACGTGGCGCTGGTGCTCCGGCTCCTCGACAAGTTCGCGGAGGATGGCGGCCGGATCGTGATGTTTTCCAGCGAGGCGCATGAGCCTAAACGGGCAGTGCTAGAAAACATCCCACCATCGATCCCCGAAGACTTTGATCTCCTCCTTAAGCCTGCCCCGATTGAAGACAAAAGGGGAGCTGGATTCCATAGGTACGGGAACTCGAAGTTAGTTACCACGGCCTGGACGCACGCATTCAATCGATACCTCGAAAAGGTAAGGAATTCCGTAATGCGAGATAATTGCGACTTGATGCCTAACAAACCTCAAAGGACGAGAATCTCAGTAAGATCACCGCTGTGGCCTATAACCCGGGCGGTCTTGTAGATTCGCGCATGTTCGAGAAGAACGTCTCTTCTTCTCTGAATCTTTTGATGCGATACGCGGTTAGACCCCTATTACCACTGCTCAAATTACAAAACCCGCAAATGCGCACAGGGGCCGATTCGGCTGTGGATGCCATTGAGCTTGCTCTCGACCATGTGAGTCAGGGCGAAAGGGGCTACTTCGAGATGCTAGAGAAGGCCGAAAGCTCACCTGAGAGTCGGGATGAAGTGAAGCAGGAAAGGCTGTGGACTAAGAGCGCTGAGTGGGCGGGAATAAACAAGGATAATACAGCTCTTAAAGGCGCGTTCGAATAACTAGCTAGCTGGAGGATATAATAGGGGAGTAGGTGACCTTTCGGGCTTGGTACCAAATCGTACGACAATAATACCCCGGAGACGAATTCGACTCTCATATAATCTACCATATGTGAAATACTTGTAGGTATCTTCTAGGACCGCGAATTCAAGAACCTTCACTCCTCAAATGCCCGGGTTCTCTGCGTGGAGAAAGTCAGTCTGCTCCTGAATAGCCCCCTTACCCAGGTCAACTAATTGGCGCTTATTCGATGTTTTAGTGTCTAGCTGAATTGAATTTACGTCTACTAAGGTGGATAGATTTTGCGCCATACCATACTGATTTTGGCGGGGTAGTTGAACCTCCCGACGTGCGAACACGAACCTCGCCGCCGCAATGTTTTGACGATCGACTTAGTTGGATTACCTGTACCTGCATTCAGCGACTTCGCTAATCAGCAGCCCTGCATGATTGTCGATGGATAGAATATACGTTTCAAACATCACGGTCGCCGTGGACATAGTCTTTCCTCTGGATGTTGACAAATACTCCTTGTACTTCATTATCGGGGTTAGTCCAAAGTTATATCATCTTTTCGCAAATGTTCTTGCCTGGCGAGACGTCGTAAACGAATGAATGAAGGCCATAGGGCTAGAGGCTGTTAAGTTTAGGGGACCGTCCACGCTCAATTACTCGAGTTACAGGGGCTACAGCGTGTAATCCCCTGTGACTTATAGCGACTGAATTGACCAGTCAAATCGCGAAGTTCATCCACTGCAAATACAAAAAGATATGCGCTGTAACCTCCTGTATTTTCAGCAGCTTATAGCACATATTCGCTTACTTCAATCGCGCATGGCATGATCTTAATGCTACCAGCATTTCCTTTACCATCAATAGCCAGATTCAAGTCAAAGTATTCGACCAATCCTAGATGCTCTCATTCGTCCATTAGACTATCTAATCTTTGGTGAAGTCTGATAAAGACCCCATGATATGTTGGAGACTACGTGATGTTGATCTTGTCGGCTACATTTCCGTGCGCAAAGTTATCTCGGGACTCGTCCCGGCCACGCACACACGGGCTGTATGCCACGCCAAGAACTCAGCCGCATTGCCCACTCTACACTTAAATCACTAGCGGGAAATTGGATTCGGTAGCATATCGGCGGGGAATGCCGAGATTTTTCAGTTATGGTAACATCATGCTGCTTCACGGAGGCTAGAATTATACAATTTAGAAAGGCTTCTAGCTAGCTACTTTGAGTAAACGTTCTACAACTGCCGAACGGGCATCAGAGGCGACATTCGGTTATTGAAAAGCTAGAGCTTTTTTGAAATTTAGAGATCACCTTTGAAGTTCAGTTCTCCGCACTCCCTCAAATTGCCGAGGATGAGCGGCCTCACAGTTCTCTCCGACTCGGCCGTTCATGACTTGCTCATAAGCCTTTCTAAACAGGAAATAATAGCTTTTCAAGCGTCTCTTGCAAGATGTCTTCAGGATCTTCAGGATTACTCTGGGGGCACGGAACGCCAGTATCAGCCTGCCCCTGGTGTCGTCAATCGACCCAACGGTCAAAAGGCTCTATTTAGGCCCTTTACGTCGCCCACAGCGGTTGGTACCAAGATCATCGTCGACCCCGCGCCGACACGCGATAATGAGAAACTTCCCCTGCAGGGCATCTTGGCAATATGTGATGAAAACGGCTTGCCAAAAGGTATTATCAATGCCGCAGAGGTGACCGCCTACCGTACTTCTCTAATCGCCTTGATACCATACATGTGGCGACGTAACACGGAAAACATTGTCGTGTACGGTGCAGGCAAGCAAGCACTTTGGCACATCCGACTCGCGCTAGCGCTAAGGGGGGACGAGATTAAGTCTATCACTGTTGTGAACCGTTCAGAGTCGAGGGCTATAGAGATGCTCTCTAGAATCTTCCAGGAGAACGAAGCGCGCTGGAAATCTCCGGCTAAGATAGCATACCTTGACCCGTCGAATCCGAGTTTCTACAATAATAAGGAGGAGGCCACGCTGGCAAACGCCGACGCCATCTTCTGCACTGTTCCTTCGAAGGAACCGATCCTTTATACCCACTCCGTATTAGGCCGAGGAGAGAGGAGGAAAACCCCGTATATATCGGCCATTGGCTCCTGGCAACCGGACATGATAGAATTAGATCCGCTTCTGCTAAGAAGCATTGTTTATGGTACAGAAGGTAGCTTCCATTTGTCGCGCCACTTGGCAGGCTCTATCTTGGTTGATGATAGAGAATTCGTCAAGAAACATACAGGAGAGGCTATTCAGAGTGGGTTAAAAGTAGAAGATATGATTGAACTTGGCAGAGTCTTTCAGTACCGGGACCATGGAGGTGTCTTCTTCCAGAAGGAGAAAATAAACCGGTGGCTTGAGCAGGGCCTTGTCGTGTACAAGAGCGTCGGTGTTAGTGTGACAGATCTTGCGGCTGGTGAGCAAATCCTGGCATTGGCGAAAGAAAGAAACTTAGGAGTTCACTTAGCAGATTTCTAGCTATGCGGTTTCACATGTAACCACTGGCAGGTGTTGTTGCGGCAACACCACGAGACTCCGTCAGGGGTAAATTCAGAACACGGAATATAGTAGTATCTATGGCATAGTTAAGGCTCAAAAATAGCTAGCGGAATATGGGGCAAATCCAGGCGTACCCAAGTCATCTGACCCGAACCAGATGTGGATAACAGGGAACTATAGTTCACACATGTCTCGGTGACATCCCGTGAATCACTACCTCTATTACATTGAATACCCGGGTTGCTCGGATACAGTATAACAGGGATTGGTCATGCATAGCAGCCAGCTTCTCAGCAGGGAAATCACATCAAAAGGCTTGTTCTTACAAATCATTAGCAATATTATAGGGCGCCTGGACGTCATAATGCCTCAGTGTATGTAATAGAGCACGTCCTCGGGACGCCCTCCGATGTGAGGCGGCTGGCGTTTCTCCACCGATAAGTCCCCCTATTCTATTCGCCTTATCAATCTGGGGTAGCCTAGTGCGTTGCGGGGAAACCTTGCACTAATGGTTCGAGGCGGGTCCTGTAGAAGATTAGAAGATTAGGTACGTAAAGTATTGTTTACCTAGGTAGATAAAGGTTGATAGGAACAGGTGTCTATGCTCTTCTAACGCTATTCTAACCCCTTGTAGGGGATGAGACTAAGGCTTGGAGAAATAAGCAATGATGTATATTATAACCTGATTTCCTATGGATATTGTCCCCTGTATCTAGTAGATCATTGTCCAGCCATGTTCCGTGAGTACATGCTATGGCTTATGCGAACTAATCTCATCCTTGAGGGTTGTCATAACGTCGCCACTATCTTACTTACCTAGGTATAGACTAGAGCAGCCCATATCGAATACCAAGACTTCGGTATCACTTTAGACATAGAAATAAACTCGACCTTTCCCTCGCACTAGATCAATTCCATTTATATCGAGTCCACATTCTTTCTCTTTAGAGCACACATTAGCTCTTCCCCAGCGCCGTCCACTTATTGTCTCCGCCAAATACACGCAAGCCGGTACAATGATTCACGACGAAGAGAAGTCCATCAAGGCCGATGAGAAAGGCCTCACCCAACAAAACACTCATACTGAGAGCGTGAAGATAGGGGCTATAGTCCAAGAGGACGATGGCCACTCCCATAATCATGTCCAAAGGCATCTCAGCTATCGCCAAGTTCAGTTGATCGCCATTGGCGGGTCTATCGGCACAGCCAACTTCGTCACGATGGGCGCCGGATTAATGAAGGGCGGTCCGGCAAACCTACTTCTAGCATACATGTTCTACTCATGTATGGCAAGCTCGATCAACAACTCGATCGCCGAGATGGCCGTTTTCATGCCAATATCTGCGGCTTTTATCCGCATGGCTGGTCGTTGGGTTGACCCGGCTTTCGGTTTTCTGGCCGGTTGGAACTTCTTTATCTACGAGGTTATCAATATTCCATTCGAAATATCCGCTATCTCGGCCGTATTAAAGTATTGGAGAGATGATATCCCCGTGGCAGCTGTTGTAGCCGCTTGCATTGTTCTTTATCTGTATGTGAGCCTTTGCCCCTTTTCATGAAATTTCAAAGATACCTATGATCTAACTAGCAACTACTGTAGACTCCTGAATATCGTCGCAGTCAATTGGTTCGGAGAGGCGGAGTTCTGGCTAGCCGCTGGCAAGGTCAATCTTATCTTGATTGTCTATGCTTTTACCTTCATTACCATGGTTGGCGGAAATCCAAAACACGACGCATACGGCTTTAGATATTGGAAAAATCCCGGAGCCTTTGCTGAGTACATACATACTGGTGACCTTGGTCGTTTCGAGGGATTCTTAGGTTGCCTCTGGAACGCCGCCTTTACCGTCGTGGGTCCAGAGTATGTATCCATGCTCGCTGGTGAAACCAAGCTCCCACGGCGCTATATCAAGAGCGCTTTCAAAGCTACGTACGCGCGATTCGCTCTATTTTTCGTGGGGAGCGCCCTGTGTATCGGAATAGTTGTGGCTTACAATGACCCAACCTTGACCTCCATCCTCGGGGGTTCTTCTGCTGGAGCTACATCTGCGGCGGCTTCCCCATATGTCATCGCTATGAGCAACCTGGGTATCAATGTGCTCCCACACGTCACCAATGCGTTACTGATAACCAGCATCTTCTCGGCTGGTAACGCGTATACATTCTACGCAAGCCGCATTTTATACGGGTTAGCCCTCGAAGGGCAGGCCCCGAAGTTCTTGGTTAGATGTACCAAGTCGGGTATTCCAATCTACGCTCTGGGTGTAGTCATGGTCTTCCCTTTCTTGGCATTCCTCAATGTTTCAAGCAGCAGCGCCACCGTTCTGACCTGGCTGATCAACGTCATCACCGGAGCGGGTATTATCAACTATATCATCATCTCCGTCACCTATATCTTCTTCTACAACGCATGCAAGGCACAGAATATCGATAGGCGGACACTTCCGTATCGCGGGTGGTTCCAGCCCTATTCTGCGTGGGTCGGCGCTCTTTTCATGACCACCGTCGTATGTGTTTACGGCTACAGTGTATTCGTGCCAGGGATGTGGAGCGTTGCAAATTTCTTCACTTATTATACTATGGTTTTGGTGGCACCGGTACTATACTTTGGATGGAAAATCGCTAAAAGGACCAAGTTCGTCTTGCCAGAGGAAGCGGATCTGGTTTGGGAAAGGCCAGTGATTGACGAGTACGAAGCTTCATATGTTGAAAAAGCTCAGGGTTTCTGGACGGACGTCTTGGCTTTTATTGGTCTTGCTACAAAGGCACCCAAGCAACGCAACAGCGCTGTATGAGATCGCAATAAGTATGTCTTACATACCAAGCTAGGTAGTGAGTATTGAGTCAAAAGTTTATGCTCTATTATTATCTTTCCTATGCTATGGTAACCAGATATGTGATTCGTGGTGAAATTTGGCCTATGTATTGATGGGGAAGCTAGATACCTCTTAGTAGTATTATAAATTCGCTGGCGCAATGTCCGTGATGCCTTCCACTTTGAAATACTTGTCAATCTGTATACCTACCCGGTAAGGTACATATGAATACCTACCTAGGGACCTGGGTACGTAAGGAGTTACCACCCACCAGATCCATAACAGCCGAATGACCACGCCTGAACTAACATGCGGAGTAATCCTTCGTATGTAATAGCTACCCCAGCCCGTATCGATGTCGAGTGCCGTACGCCCCTATCTAGAGCGGGGGAATCTAGACTCCCGATGGTCGTATCTTAGGTAGGAGGGTTTCCGTCATTGCATGACTTCCCGGTAGCGCTACGGGCCACCTTCCGGTATGCGAAATTGGTACGTCTGATCGCAGCGCCGTAAAGGTTGCACTAGAGATAAATGTTTACTAATGGAGTGAACATCTTAACGAAGCCTGCTGATATGGTTATCTTACTCCAAATCATGGTTGGGGATAGATGTCATCACTCTGCACGTTTCCTATTATGAGGTAGGTACGTATGATATTCGTTAAGTGCCGAGGGATGGGTAACATAGGGGTAAGCACCTACCATCCAAGAGTTGGTCATTTGAGCACGTATCGGTTGTGTATCGGAGAAAAGCCCGACAATCTATGGACTTCCAAATGTGTAATGTATAGTGTAGATATAATGTATGTATTGGGATATAGACGATAGCTTTGTGTCGAGTAAGCGCAGTTCCCTGAGTATCTTAGGTGTACGATCTGTGGCGACAATGTCTACGTTTCTCCGAAAGACATCCCAAATACCCAGGGTGGGCATCATTTCAATACCAAGAATTTCATCCACACCGAAAATTATCATCAGAAGCAGTCACCAAAGAGCAAGGCAGTTCACTTGGGCAAGCAGAGGCGTCCAGCAGGATGTCTTCGCCGCACCGAAGCCACCACTTTCAGTTTTGCCCACCAGCGTTCTAATTAGATCGCTCCTAGTTTCTACCGTCTCGTCAAAGCCCTATCTTCTGCGTCCCTCCCTTTCTGCCCTATCATATTTAGCAAGACCTGAGAGAATTTGGTTATTAAATGTTGACCGGAATCCCCTTCTTCATTGGATCTTGAAGAGAACTTTCTACGCACAATTCTGCGCTGGGGAAAATCGACAAGAGGTGCAGGCCTTAGGTAAACAGATGAAGTCTATGGGTATCACGGGGATCCTCTTGACGTATGCTAAGGAGACAGTCTTCAACAGTCGAGATGGAACGGAGCAGGGGATGGGAACATCAGCTCAAAAAGAGGGTGCTTCTGCAAGATGTGCCGGTATAGAGGCTTGGAGAGTGGGAACGTTAGAGACTGTTTCGATGCTCGGGGAAGGTGACCAAATAGCTCTCAAGTAAGATATTCGATTACCAAGTCCTTCTTGTATCCGGGATACTGACTCTTCTCCCCATCCTCAGGTTAACGGGTGCGGGCCCCTTCGCTACCAAGCATTTCGCCGCGGGTGAACTGCCTCCAAGGCAGATGATAGACGCTTTGGACGACATATGTCAAGCATGCAAGAAACTAAATGCTCGTGTTGTCGTCGATGCCGAGTCTCAACATTATCAAAAGGGCATAGCACGTACCACAATTGAGCTCATGCGAAAGTACAACCGTGACGGCTATGCTCTAGTATTCAATACTTATCAGGCGTACCTGAAACGTACCCCGGAAAGGGTCGCCCAACACCTAGCTCTATCCTCTAAGGAGGGATGGACACTGGGTCTCAAACTCGTCCGAGGCGCTTACATGGCAACAGATGAGCGGTCGCTAATCCACGACACCAAGGAGGAGACGGATACCGCGTACAATTACATCGCACAGAATGTACTGCGGCTTGATAAGGGCTTAGTCGCTGGATCCGAGTCTTTCCCATCGGTGAACCTACTACTTGCTACACACAATAAGAATAGCGCATTGGAGGCACTGAGGCTGCACCGAGAGCGAGTCGCTGCGGGCTTGCCCACAGTGCCAATACAGTTCGCACAGTTACATGGCATGTCGGACGATGTTACTTTCTCGCTTTTGCAGTCTAAGGATGACTACGGTGAGTCACCCAAGGTGCTGAAATGCACCACATGGGGGACCTTGGGGGAATGTATGGCGTATCTGTTGCGAAGAGCGCTTGAGAACCGAGATGCGGTTTCAAGAACCAAAGATGAGTATCTGGCACTACGGAAGGAACTACGAAGGAGACTGCGTTTTATTTAGTAGTAATTCTGTTTGTTTATGGCAGCATTGAATATATTTATCATTCAGTTCCATTATTCTCCTGGAGTGTGTTTGGACCTCTACCATCATCTGCCACTTTGACTACTTAGACGTATTAGGTACCTTTGAAGATTGAAATAATTAAGCAGTTCAATTATTGGTATTGAAATTATGAATGAATTTGTAGTGTCTAAGGTGATGCGACTTTTCCGTGAGGTCGGGGACTTAGCAGTCAACTGTCTTCCAAACTGCCAGGCCGGGTTGGCCCCTTTTACCCCTATTTGGATAAATAAGGTTCGACAGTATAATAAGCACATGCTCTTAAAGTAATGCTGCGTGTTACCCCTGGCGATTGGTGATTAACTATCTCTTTATTCTGAGACTAAAGAAGCATGAAAATAACCCCTGAGATCCCTATTCGCCATAATTCCAAACCCAAACGCTGGAAGCACGCGAATACAACGCAGCGCTGTCGCAGACCCAAAGTAGCGTTTTATGTTCTCTAGTCTATTTGCCAGGCCCAAACCTTTCTGTGGTCTATTATATATGTCTAATCCAAGGAGGTGTACAGGTGTTGCGACAAGTTGCGTGGAAGCCGGCACAATGAGTTGTACCATGAGAGCAGTTGTATGGGCGCTTGCGATGGTGCTATTAGAGATGAGGTTTGATATCGCTTGGGGTAACACTGCAGCATCGTAGTCAGCGAATTTCATGTTTGGGAGGCTTAGAGTTACATTATGTTACGTACCAAACGAACCATATAATGTCAGAGAATCTCGAAGGAGGAAGACCGCTGCTGGAGCTCTTGGTAGTCCAGCCGTAGGCACTGCAGGAGCTACTGCCCTTGACACTGGGGCGTGGACTACTGGGGATTTTAAACTTGGTGGCTCGTTGACCCCAGCGCCGCCATAGATCTGTGCAAACCGGAGATCTTTCCATATTCCTAATGGCACGTTAACCAGGACTGTGGCCACGAAGGTAACGGCGCCCACAGCCGCTGGCTTCCAGTCCTTGACCACGGTCTCTGATGTGTTGGCCGCCGTAAATGTTGCTGCATACAGGGTCCAAAGAATGCCAAACGGTCGAGAGAATACGAAGCGTCCGGGTCGCGTTACTGCGGACTTGGTGTGCGCCCATAAGGTACGTAAGAAAGGTTGATGACTGGCTACCTTTTCAACGACGGCCCTGAGTATTGTTATTAATAGCTCTTAGTAATAAACTAGCAGTTTTGTACCTGTCGATAATAACTATCGCGGGTGTTACAAAGGTGGCTGAGATAGCAGCGGCTCCCACGTCTCCAATGAGTAGCTTCTGGAGTCGATAATAATGATCTGGAACCCCTGGCTGTGTCATGGTTCTTGTTTCGTGACATCGTCATTTGCGATTTCCCAGATGCACGACTCGTCATTTATTTAACATGCATATTACTTGGTTCTGTTTAGAATGCGTCGTTTCATGTGATAGTAGGGTACATTAGTCTAACCTAGGTACTTTCGACCATCTCCGCCGGATGGCAAAGAGTTCATCAACGCCTACAAAGATACCTAGATGCACTCGAATCAATTGACAAACCAATCCGAGACCGGTGAAATTCTACCGGAACTTGTATTAGTTGGGGTTTACCATGGAGATGGCTACCAACGGCATTAGACTGGGGAGGCAGATGATCACGGCAAGCTTCCCGACGAGTGGGTTATCCACACAAGTTCGTCGGGAGAGGGGCCGGGGCGTCATATCGCGAGATTGCCAAGAACAGGTCGACGTATATATCCATTCATGATTGTTAACATTGGTTGGTCTTATTATTACTCGAGCCATAATACCTCTCTGCATGACAATGGTTCATTCTAGTGTCTTAACAGCCTGTCGTTCGAGATTGGCGCCCAGTTATTCATCGCTGGGACATAGACTTACCATACAGCAGTTGAGCCGAAGAGCAATGGCGACAACACCATTCAGACTACCCCCGGAGAGAAATGAACCTAATGTAAGGAATGAAAGTCCTTATGACGAATAATAAATATGTGTTAACACTATAAAATCAAGTTTGAGTATAGAAGGGGCTCTTCAGAGCGTGCAGCTGTCGAAGATGCTTTGAAGCGTCTTCGATCACAGCTCCCCGTGAGGAGTGACATCATAACCAATGGCCAAATTCAGAAGGCATCTTCGTCATTGGACCAAGTCTTACCTTCGGAGAACAAGACCGTATTCACCAACTTCCCACTAGCTTCCAAGGAGCAGGTTCAAGAAGCCATTGAGTCTGCACTTGAGGCAAAGAAGAAGTGGCAGAACACCCCTTTTGTGGATCGCGTAGCTATCTTTCAGCGCGCAGCCGAGCTGGTCACCGGTAGGTATCGGAGTGAGCTCATCGCGGCGACAATGCTCGGCCAGGGCAAGAATGTTTGGCAGGCTGAAATTGACGCGGCGGCTGAGCTGGCTGACTTCTTCCGGTTGAACTGTAACTACGCTGCTGAACTATTAGAAAGACAACCTACTAGGGGTACTGACGGTATATGGACGTAAGTCAAACATGAAACTGAGAATACCCTAGTAAGGGCGTTAAATGCTAATCCATTACCGCAGGCGTGTTGAGTACCGACCCTTGGAAGGGTTCGTGTACGCAGTGTCACCTTTCAACTTCACAGCCCTAGGCGGCAGTCTAATTTCAGGGCCCGCAATAATGGGAAATGTGGTCATCTGGAAACCTTCGCCGTATAGCATCTACGCTAGCTCTCTTGTTTACAAGATACTGCAAGAGGCAGGTCTTCCCAAGGGCGTCATCCAGTTCGTTCCCGGCGACGCGCAGGAAGTCACCGACGTGGTACTCTCGCACCGCGAATTTGCTGGCATCAATTTTGTCGGCTCGTCCGATGTCTTCCGGTCCATTTATGGTAGAATTGGCCAGGGAATTGCGAACAAGACGTACCGCGAATTCCCAAGGGTTGTTGGAGAGACGAGCGGGAAAAACTTCCATTTGGTTCACTCCTCAGCTGATATTCCCAGCGCCATCAACCACACAATTCGTGGGGCGTTTGAGTACCAAGGCCAGAAATGCTCTGCGACGTCTCGTCTGTACCTCCCTGCGTCCCGTGCAGAGGAATTCATTTCAGGCTTAACAGCAGGGATCAAGAAGATCACCATTGGAAGCCCAGACAAGGATTTCGAGGCCTTTATGGGCCCCGTGATACACCGCGCATCTTTTGACAAGATAAAGTCTATAATTGACAGCAGCAACGCAGATAAGTCTCTGAAGTTGCTTGCGGGCGGCAAATACGACGACTCCGTAGGATTCTTCGTGAACCCCACAGTCTACCAAGCAGATTCACCGGAACACCCCTTATTCAATAACGAGATCTTCGGGCCCGTGCTCGTTCTGTACGTTTATCCCGACGAGAAATGGACCTCAATTCTGAACTCGGTCGACCGGGCTGGAGGCGGACTTGCCCTGACTGGAGCGGTCTTCGCCACAGACAGGGAAGCGATCCGGGAGGCGGAGGACACACTCCGCTACTCCGCAGGTAACTTCTACATCAACTGTAAGACCACGGCGGCTTTGATCGGCCAGCAGACATTCGGTGGTGCCCGCGCTAGTGGGACAAATGACAAGGCCGGTAGCTCGGATGTCCTGCGACGCTTCACGAGCCCTCGGACAATCAAGGAGGAGTTCTTCCCGCTGGATCGTTTCACATATCCTAGTAACGAGTAAATAATATTTTGGAGTTCTATGTAGAAAAATGTATATTCATGGAAATATTCATTGTATTTAGGAACCTACCTACATACCTGTCATTCGCGTAGTCTGCCAAGGGCATTTTGGTGATTTATCAAGCCAACTGGCACCCATGATCACATTATTTAATATTCAGTCGTCATCGATATGGATACCGTGAACTAAATGCCGCATAGAAATCTATGAACTGTAATGGAAATTAGAAGAGAATCACAGTTCTAAACAGTTATCTTGGTAGGGGTCACCTACTTTCTCTAACCCTAACCCTAGGCATGCTAGACTCCAGATTAACCCCAACCCCAACCCTAACCCTGGTACTCACCCTAACCCCAACCCCGCCATTTATCTCCAAAGTGCCAAGTCTATTTTGTAGACCCCCGCCATTTTTATTCACAGTACAGAGGAGCGCTGTAATTATAGGGAGGTATAGCACCAGATATTGCTACAGCTATCAGGGCTACAGCGTGTAAATTACAGCAACGAGGCTAGGGGTACTATCCGCTGTAGCCTCTGTAACTATAGTGAGCTATACGCCCTGTAATGATCACGGGCCCCAGGTCGGTCTACAAAACGGTTTAGCAGTTTGGAAGATCCTAAGATATCAACCGTCGCCGAAAGAATATCTAGGTACCTAGGTATTTGACGAGTACAGCCCTAGAGCCAAGACGCGTACTACTGCTGTGAGGAGCTTAGATGATACCATAATCGCGTTGAGTGGATACCAGGGTCACGACCAGATAGCACTACGGGAACCCTTCCGATCTCCACATCCCCCTCGGAATAACACCCCGCAGATAGAGCCGTATACCAACGAGGTATCCGATAGCACCGATACCTAGGTAATTAGATATGAAATCATTGGTGATCCTGGCTTGGGGCCTGCATAGCGATCTCGGTGTTGTTCTTACGATGGGTCGATTTTAGACGTAGCTGCGTAGATATCCCGTAGGTAGACGAAAGAATAGGAAACAAAAAGTAGAATAATAATTAGAAAGTCGACCATCGCTTCAAGCCTGGGGAAAAGACAAGCCTTGATATGCGTCGCGCTGTATTATCCGAGTAGTAAAATTTCTAAGTCATGACCATCTCAAAATCAGACCCCATCATCATTCTCGGCGCCGGCGCTTTCGGCTTGTCGACTGCACTTCACCTGACCGAGGCGGGTTATACCAATATCACGGTTATAGACAAGGGCAAAGAGGTTCCCAGCGGGTATTCAGCAGCCAACGATGTAAACAAGATCCTAAGGGCCGAATATGAAGACAGGTTCTACACCGACTTAGCGATTGTAAGTTAATCTCACACTACTTCGAAATGTGAGAATCAAAGTGAATTGCTAACTCAACCGTCATTTAGGAAGCCCTTGAAGCATGGAAAACTCCTCTCTTCGCGCCGCACTTCCACCAGACGGGGTTCCTGCACTGTGTGTCATCCGCGGCCCCTTCAAAGGCTGTCGGCACGTTAAACGCATTCCGGGCATCGGCTGAGGCGCACCCGCGTCTGAGGAAGTACGTCTCGCCAATTGATAGCAGGAACGACATCGTAGATCAGTTCTGGCAGTTCCAGGATGGACCCTTGACTGGTTGGCACGGCTATCTCAACCGCTATGACGGGTACGCCCATTCGTCCAACGCGTTGATTGCTGTACATCGTGCCTGTGTGGCCGTTGGTGTGCGATTCCTTTTGGGCCAAGAGGTCGTCGAGATTGTCTATGAGAAGACTTCTCAGGGCGGCGTGAGGGGTACCGGAGTCAGGACAAGGACAGGCGCCTATCACGCGGCGAAGCTTATAATAGTTGCGCTGGGTGCCGCGGCGTTCGACCTGGTCCCGCAGTTGGGGACGCAGGTGGTAGCGAAGTCGTGGTCGGTAGCCCACGTGCAGCTCACAGATGCCGAGGCGTCTGTGCTGCGTGGCATCCCCGTCACCTACGCGCGGGACTTTGGATTCCTATTTGAGCCCGAGCCCGGAACCAACCTGCTCAAAATCTGTCCCATGGGCGGTGGAGTAATCAACACCGACCCCAAGACGGGAGTGTCGCGTCCGCCTGCCACTCTCGATGATAGTGCTTTCATGCCGGCCGAAGATGAGAAACGGGTCCGTAAGCTACTAGAGCACACACTCCCATGGCTAGCCAAACGGCCCCTGATCAACAAGACGTTGTGCTGGTTCGCGGACACGGCTGACTCGGATTTCATCATCGACTTCGTGCCCGAAACGTCCAACTCCGTTATCTTGTTATCCGGTGACTCTGGACATGGCTTCAAAATGTTCCCAATAGTGGGCAAATGGGTGAAACCTTTGCTGGAGGCAAAGGATGGAAAGCAGCTGGTGGAGCGGTGGCGTTGGAAGAACCCTAAGCTCAAGGACGGAAAGGCGGATTGGGGCGGCGACGTCAGCTGGCGTGTTGGAAACACCCAGGAGTTTGAGGAGGTAAGGCCGTTGCCGAAGGCACATTTGTAAAGCGTCTTGTTGCGTCCTGAGTAGTCCTAAGTATTATATAACCAATTACCTCATAATTAATTGTAGCCATTCTTCGTTCTACCATATACTATGCTCTACGATCGCCTGAGACATCCACTCAGCATCACCAGTGTCAATAGAATTTGCCATGTCCATGACCTGTGCACTTGTCAACGGATCCCCAATGCCATTCTCGTACAGCGCGCCGTTCTCTTGGACAGGGATATGTGAGACCATATTCGCAGTGATGGAAGCTAATGGATTTGCCGACAGCGGCTCGTATTCAAAGGAACTCCCCTGCGGTCTCGTAGTATCGATTGAGTGGACTTCAGGTTGACGATGGACCTCCTGTATACCCCTAAGCATATCATCAATGTTTTGCAATTCAGTTTTCCGGAAGACGGCTACTTGGTTTCCAGCTGTTATCATTTCATCGAATAATGAGTGAGCTTGCTTTAACCACAACACTCCATTTTCGAACATTTGTGGATCCAGCGATGGTGCCACTAAGAGATTCACGGTAGAAATAGCAAGCGATTCAAGGTCAAAAGGTAGAAATACTTCTGTAAAGCTCTCCGTCAGTTCCAGAAACACTGGATATTAGATGAAGGGAAAGCAGTGCTGTAGTAGAAGAGAATAAGCGTACCTAGAAGCCCCTGGGTTTGCAGGTGTTCGAGAATTACAATTGTCCGGATTGACGAGTCCACGCACATCTGAATGAGATTCCGAACATTCTCCGAGGACTGCAGTTTACCGAAGGAGGACGCCGAAGATTCTAATCTCAACTTCAGAAAGCAGAGCAGTAAAGGTCTTGTAGCGAGGATGATACACTAATCTCGCATGTTAATTCGCCCGTATTCTTTCGCAACGGTAAAAGGAAGCTGTTTACCCGATGATATAGCAGATGTAGGTTTGCGGATGCTCTCGACAGGCCTGTGATGCCATTGTCTAGATGAAGAGGAAAAGTATGCTGAAGCTCATCTGCAACCCCCGCTATGTCGGCCAAGACGCTCTTTGTCGCACGAAGAAATTTGCTACGTAGTTTCCCATCTATGCCGTATACCGCTTTCAAGACACAGAGGTGTCAATTAGGTCTAGATGATGCCTCGGGATGTGACTTACTTCGATTGATGGTAGCTGTCAGCCGCGACAATTTGATCTGCATGTTGAGAGCGGCACTCCGCTGCGTAGAGCCCGCGAAGCTTGGAAGCTGAGGATGAATGTCATCATCGACAACCGACTGCGGTAGTCCTAACAGTGAGGTCATCTCGCGGTCTAGAACATAGGCGGTCCACCACGCTCTACGGGATCTTTCGACAAGATGTTCACCTAGGTGATGTATTGGCATATCTGTGTGCATGCCCTGTGTCATGGCCATGCGAATAGCTTGACCGATCTGAAATCGAAGGTCAACTTAAGCTTTGTGGTTAATTTGGGGGGGGGATTTCTCACATAGTTGTGTGCGACGGCGCGTAAATCAACACATTGTAAATAAAGAGCTATACAGCACAGAATCTCAGTCGACTGGACGGGATTCTGCCAAAGCATGAAAATGTCAGGTAATAATTGAAGCGCCTTAACGAAGAAGTCTGCACCAGGTGGTTGCTTCCCCTGATTCTTTTTGCTAATGAAGGCCTTTCCAAAGGCAATAATAAGAAGAAAATGAATATACCACAAGTCATGTTCGTAACCCACTCCACGCGGTTCTTCGTAGAAACGATACAGGCATCCCATAAAGGTCTCGTCGTCAAACAGATGGAACATTTGGCCACAATGGAACTTGACTGTGTTGATCAAGTAAATGGCGTGATCAACCGTAGGTAAGGCCGGGGTACTCAGTTTGGCTTCATCAGTCCGGCTGCCATTCCATCCTAAGTCGTAGGCGTTACCATCGAATATGAGATCTCTAGCAGGAGGAGGGACATGATGAAGGTACTCGTAGGCCATGCACAATATACGTCGAGTAAAAGACCAATTGGAGGAGGTTCCCAGGTAGACTACTCAACACTAAGCATCGTACTTGATTGAAGGTTAGGGAAAGCGTACACAACCGCCCGTTTGGCCCAGGCATGAATGTAGATTGTCCAGCAGATAGCGGATTGGTCAATGCGATAGCTTCGTCGGGCTCTGGTCTCGTTTCAGGTCTCTGTCCGTCAATTCTCCGCTGCCGGGAGGAATGAGATGACGGGTTGATAGACTCAGGTTCACTGTCAGATCCTTGAACTCCATCTTGGTCGTCGTATGTATTCTCATCGCCGGCGCCGGCAGTGGGGTCATCTTGCGCACCCCTCTCCCATGAGTTGCCCTTGCTCTTGCGCTGGAGGTGCTCGAGGTATCCTCTTGTGACCATAACTTTCTGATCACTATCATTGAACTGGCAAGAGAGCTTGCGCTTGCTGCAAGCATCACACGGGTTTGATCCTGTGCATCTGATCTTCTGTCTGCGGCATCTCACGCAGCTACGCTTGTTAGCCCATCTCACACCGCATTGGTACAAACACCTACGCGTTTGAAGACCGTTTTGTCACGCGTCCATTGCCCCGACTAGATCCAGACTTTGGTTCCGTTTGCGGCGATTGTGACATATCCTCGAGGACAGTTCCAGACTGGGAGTTTGAATTGGTGACATTGGATGTTGTAATGGGAGAGAAGAGGGATTTGACTTTAAACTCACCCCGGCTACACCTGTATGTATTATGAGAAGTCCTGGAGGGTTATCAGCGAGATACCGATAGCGAATTCCAGGTACTCTAGCGCACTTGTCAGAAGCTGATAACCGCCCGATGACCCGCGCAGGAGGTCCCTTAGGGGAAAGGTATGGGAGGTGATAATCGCAGGGGGATGGTGGCGGAACGGTTCCCTGCGGCAGGAACGGTTCCAAATATGCAACTGCTACAGGCTAGGTACCGCGCTCCAAGCTTAGAAATTAGTACATTTAGAAGTACTGCTCCAGTACTCCAACATCGTACTAACCATTCCAAACGTATTCCAAGCGTTCCCGCGTATTATATCCCTCTTACCCTATTGGGATAAACCCCGCAAATTTTAGGTATATAGGACATTTTAATTGTTACACGCGTAACGTAGCCGCCCAATGGCGTAATGGTAAATGATGTAGCACGTAACACGTAACCACTAGTTCGAATCCCACGTAAAGTAAAAAAAAAAAATAATAATAATAATAGTAATAATAATAATAATAGTAATAATAATAATAATAATAAAATTAATAATAAAATAAAATAAAATAAATAAATAAATAAATAAGATTAAATAAATAAATAAATATACAAATAAAAAATATAAAATAAATAATAAAAAGAAATATGCAAATAAAAAATATCTTTTTTAAGAATAATTATGTGGCGCGTTGGAGCGGTTCCCTGTATGGAATGGAGTGGCGACCATTCCAATCAGGGAACCGCTCCACAGGGAGGAACCGCCCCGGAACGGTTTAGACCCCCCATATATTTCCCGTAAGGTCATTCCCAATAGAGAAAATGCGGGGGTGGAGCCCCTACATTAGCACCTTAGTGTACCTAACTTACAGGTACCGTAGCAGCTGCGTAGGGGTACCTCATTTGGAGATAAAGGGAACTTCAAAGTCGATTAAAAACAATTACGTAAGGGCTAATTTCCATTCCATTTTTAGCTTCTCTTTTTATTAGGTAAGCGATTACCGAATTTCTATCCATTTTACCCCCTAGAATGCCCCCCAAACTAGAACAATTTCGAGCCTCGGTGGCCGCTTAGAATCCACAAAGTGCGCCTCCCAACGAATCCAACGCAGAGTAATCAGCACCCAGCAAAATATTCGCAACAAATTGAACATATCTTGGATCTCCCCATTGAGCCGCACGCAAATCAGCCAGGTTCGTCACGCTGCCAGTATTGTAGCATCGCGCCACAGCACCCCAATTCTGCCCCTCGCTCGCGATGCAATTCTTGATATTGGTCCCATATGCACCTTCACATCCGACAGTTCCGCACTGGATCGCCTTTCGAATTAAGCTCTCGGGGCACGGGTGCGCCTTACCCGCGCAGTCATTCGGTGCTCCGCGTACCTGCAACAGCCCGCAGCTGGCGCCGTTATCGCCACACTCACGGCACGTGTTGCCCTGCGACTCCTGGATCATCATTGCCGTCGTCAAGGCCGGGTTGAAGCCGCCCTGCTCCGAATACGTCTTCAGAGCATCCTTCATGATGTTCAGTTCCTCGTCTGTGTCTCCTTGGTTTTTGAACTGTGGGCGCCATTGCTCGAACAGCGCATCAAAGGACAACCAGTTCGATTCTGCAGGAAAGGCGCTTCCATACCAGCACTGGGCATTGGGTCCCCGTGATTCGAGAGTCGACGGTGTTGTTGAGGGTGCGGCGTGGACTCCGGTAAGTACACCGAGGAGTAGTGTTGATGCAGTAAGAAGTTCGTGATGCATATTGCGTGATTCCCGATGTCAGCTTCTAGTTGCAGCTTCAAGTGAGAGTGAGTGGTGTGGCCGGTGTCAGGATTGTGTCCCTTTCTTTTCCGTACGCATATTGTGAAAACTACGCCGATCAGCTTCATTATATACTCAGCTGAGGGATCGAGCTTCAAGAACCAACGGTTAGAGGCAAGTGGCTCTTTCTCCTAGCTGACGCCAGGTTGGCTGGAAATTAGCTGGGATTGATCCTGCGGCTGAGAAACTGCCAATCGGGAATTGGAATCCCCTGGGCTGTTGGGTCCAGAATTTAGATGAGTTCCATGTTTAGCATCAATTTTCTGAAATAAGGTACCGCCTTGGCGAACTGAGGTTAGTTCCATCTATTTTTACAAGTCCTCGCCCTCAGCTTCGCCGCCTCAGTCTCTCCTTCAAACGCCAAAGCTTACCCACCTAGGAAGGCGATTAGAAGTATTTTTTTCCGGGCAATTCTCCATGATGCAATATCGCGGTAGAATAAATTCCATCGAAAAAATAGAAAAATAAGTAAAGGACAGGTTATTATAGCATCGGCGTCCTCGAATAGCTCAAGTCCACTAGAGCCCCCCAGCTTTAGCTTAACAAGATACGCAAGGGCCCTCTCCGTACAATATATAGGACCCACGCCTCTCCAGCCCTTAAGACGCCAAGAAAAGATCCCTATTTTCAGGTGTGGATGTAATCTAATTGCTCATCTGCCGGTAGTAGGATTGTGATAACGCTCTACTGACATTGCCCTTCTACAAGTTGCTTGTTAGCCTATCACGAAATGACACAAACTCTAGGGGACACAATTTCCTTTTCCAAGCCAAGATTGTAATGAGGCCACTCCTTTGTATATCGGCCATTAAGATGAGCGGTCAAGAGACTATATCACGGTACAGGCCAAGGGCTTTTTTTATCCTGAATTAACTTGTTGAAGAGACCTCATGGTCCCGAAATGCTGGGTTTCTATTCTCTCTAGAATTGCCTCATGCGCCGTCCAGCTCTTCCCCGAAGTGACACTCCTGATGCGCTCCAATAAATTTCTTAATGACTTTCCTTGTATGACTACCAGCGCATGTAGTACACCCTTCAGTTCTTCCGACGTATCGATAGAGTACTCGCCCAGCGATAGGTTGCTTTCAATGCATACCTGACTATGTGTATCTTGATCAAGGACTCGGGGTGTTGGAATTTGTTCTGTTTCTGCAACGGAGGTCGAGGTCATCAGGAGTCGTTCGAATTGCGCCACCAAATTTCGACAGATCAGTATGAGGAGCATCACGCTACTCGAAAGATGAAGACAGCTGGGACAATCCAACATGGAATTGCAACTTGCAATTGCAGTTTTGCTTAATGAAAGTACACCGTCAACTGTAACTATCAAAGCCTGGTAGTTATAGGAGCCGAACACTTCCAACCTCTCGAGGATAGTGACTGTTCCCTTCAAACATGGGCAAGTTGTTGTAATTGGCGTATCGACAAAGCCAGATGGTTGTTCTTGAAGATAGTCTTTCAACCTCTGATCAATGATAGGACTAGCTGGTGACTCTGACAGTGGCTGTGGCGCTTCCAACACACCTCTATTGTTGTAGGCAATATCAACCCCAGCAAACATGAGGTCTGGACCGAAAGGAAAGTCGCTGGAAGTGAAGTCATTTGTAGCGTCCCCTAGAATGTTAGTAAACGTCAAGGAGTCAAGGCTCGGCCTTACATACCATCTTCAGCTATATTCTGTGGTTCTAACGATGTATTCTCCGCAACGTCATTCATTAGAGTATGCAATTGGGACTCGAATATCTCGTCAATTTCATGTAATGGACTAGGATTCCACCTTAGGAAATCTGCATTATAATGATTTCCATCAGTCACACCTGATAACGGCGATTTCATTAGTTTGCTATCTGCATCCATTGGACAAGGTGTCAATATAGGGGTAAGTATGGAGCTTTCACTCGAGCGGTCAGAAAGCAACTGCTCTGGGGTTTCCCCTGAGTCGACTTGCAGCTGTTGGGCGTCCGATCTTGTTGTGGTCGCTACAATTGTCATTAGGTAGTCGTATAGATGTTGTGTCGACCTTTGGCAGACTCACATTCGGCCTTATTTGGTTTGGATGTCGACGTCGAATAGTCACATTTTACTCTGCGCGACGCGCATGCTGAGCATGCCCCCTTATCCCTTAAGCATTTCAACTACTTATGATGTAAGCTTAGATATAGCATAGTTGATACGAACATAATCATACCTTTTTGATACGGCAGTTCTTGCAAGCTAAATGTTTTCGCCGGGTGCCGTCCAGAGAGCTGGTTGGAACATTTTGGGCGATAAGACCGTCTCTATGGCTACGAAGAATTGCGAACATTGTGAGCAGAGTCGTACCCTATAGCAGCAAACTCATATATTAACTCGTCATCGTCTATTGTATATGTGTCAAAATTCCTTGCAGTACCTAGTGCAGAAATACTCGACATGGTCAAGAATCACATAAAAACCTTAAGTTTTATATCCAGGGGCATAACGTTATCATAGCAAATGTATGCCATATATTGGCTTGTCTCGGTACTATGCTGTGTGACCACAGTGACATTCTGTTGCAGAAGCGATGGCTCCGGTGGCTTTCAGTGTACCAATATACAACTCGGACGCATTGAGACCAAGTAGTTCTAAGTTATCCTCTGTTCATAGTTTGGGAATGAGTAAACCTTTAGGCGGTCAAGCATCTATTTTGGCTTCTTCAAGTTTCATAACTAAACGGTATTTGTCTATCATTCGCACCAGATAACCCCTTTTACTGCCTCACCGATGCCGGCGTATAAACACCAAAGTACGCCGACTTAAGCCATTAGACTACCGATCTGACCCGCCACAATATCGCCCGGCCTCCCAAACAGGCTTATACGGTTACTAATCTCATTCTTCCACCGCCATGTGGATCGATAAAGCACTTTAAGTACCTGCTACCTAGTGTAAGGTGTACCTAGGCAAATACAGAGATTACCTACCTGGTACCTACCTACCTAAGGAATTCAACTTATGTCTTTATATCACTGTGACTTATACCTACCGACACTTCTGTTTCCCAATTATTACAACTAGAATAACGTCAAGTTTAGCAAAATTCGACTGAAATCTTTCGTCAAGAAATAATCTACTTGTTTGGATGAATCTCGCTTTATTACGTTGCGCAAGACCGTTAGAGACAAAGCCACATTCTATTTCGCCAGCTTTCAAATGCCACCTTCTAAATTGCCATTATGTTCCTTAGGTACCCTGGTAATATGATACTGAATGCGGCGTTTAGGTTGAGCTGATGCTTTGAGCATCTCCACTTCAAATCATAGCAGTCGTGAATTGGCGGCTGCTAGCCATGTAGATATTATTCATGGATTGATACATCTTATATATAATCTCCGAAAATATGCGTATTAAATTCTATTTGAATCCTGTTCATCATTTACCCCCTAACCACGACTTCGCTCTCCTTGTCCACTGGTGCACGAGACCCCCACTCGTTCTTACCTTCTCGCGGTACAGCAAGTCTGTCAAGAACTTGTACAAATATGTCCCAGCACCGTGATATGAGATGCCATGGTCGCTGTCGGTATATACACGCCACTGCATCTTGGCAGGAGACACGCCAGCCCCTACAAGAAGATCCAGGAGCGCTGCCGTATTTTGGTAGTGCACATTATCGTCGCCCAACCCGTGTTGAATAGCAAATCCACCGGCGATGTTCTTAAAACCGTCCGTATTTCGCACCGCCGACTTGTTGTATCCGTCCGGATTTATCTGCGACGTCTTCATGTACCGCTCCGTATACATGCTGTCGTAAAAGCGCCAATCGCTGACCGGCGCCACAATCAGGCCTAGGGTGAAAACCCCCGAGTCCGCTTCCACGACCTTGGCTGAAAGATACCCCCCATATGACCAGCCGAAGATGCCGATCTTCTCTGAGTCTATGAAAGAGTTCCGAGAGGCCAGCTCCTGCGCTGCCCAGATTTGGTCCGCGGCTTCGAACTCGCCGAGGTGCGACGCGACGAGAGCACGGAATGCGCGGCCTTTATAACCCGTGCCCCTGTTATCAACTGTGTACTGGATGAACTCGAGCTCTGGGTCCGATGATATGTACGCGTTCCAGCCGATTGACTCGAAGGACTTAGATACTTCTTGCGATCCTGGCCCACCGTACGGCGTGAATAGAACGGGGTATTTCTTCCCAGGGTCAAAGTTGGGTGGAAGCCGCTCTAAGACGTTCAGACTATAGCCATCCGGGTGGTCGAGCGTGAAATACGTAATGTTGGGTAGATTATAGTTCTGGAGTTTGTTCCAGAGGTCTTCATTCGAGGTGATGGTTCGTAGAGGTGTCGTAGTGTCGTTGATAGCGTACAATTCCTGATATGGCACATCTGGCCCCACGTAACTCAGGATATAGTATCCACCAGCCGAGCTGAATGAGGCACTCCAGACTGCCGGAATGGTGTCATCGACCAGTGATTTCGTTTCAAGAGTGGAGTATGAGACCGAATAAACGTGTCGCTCAGTGCTGTCCGCTTGGGTCGATGTATAATAGACTAACTCGCGATCGGCGTCCACGTTAAGAACAGATGCCACCTCCCATTCCCCCTGGGTTAGGGCGGTGACCGTAGATCCATCAACGGCGTACAGGTAAATATGCTGCCAACCGGATTCATCTGAGATGTCGACGTAATAATCTCCCGGGGACCCATTGACAGGCCCGACAAACTGGATCCCTATATCATTGTCCAACCACCCATCAGTACCATCGCGTTCGCGGACAACCTCGGTAGTAATCGCATCCCCAACATCAACTCGCACATGTTTCGACGCGTCCTGGACACGGTTGAAAGCGCGATAAATAACACTGCTATGCTCAGACGTGACCCAGGCTACCTCACCAATAACTAAGTCATCTGCAGGGAAAGCGTCAATCGGCACCGGTAGCTTTTCCTCGCTGTCGACTCTCAGGAGTGTCAGAGATACAGTTGGGTTAGTCGTGCCGACCTTAGGGTACCTCAATTCTAGCAAGCGCGGGTATACAGGCGCTATCTCCTGATTATCCATGAAATACTGCACGGTAAAAGTCTCAACACCAGTCTCGTTGAAGCTGAGATACGCAAGGACCTCCCCGTCGGGCGAGAACCAGATTGCGGAGCGGTCGCCAAATATCTCTTCTTCGTATACCCAGTCCGGCACGCCGTTAAATAGATCTGGTGAGCCGTCATCCGTGATTTGGGAGACTGTGCCATTCTTTTTCAAGAACAGATTGTTTCCGCGCACGAAAGCGATCGCGTCCCCCGCCGGCGCAAACTCGGCATATTGAATGTCGCCCACCTGATCCTCGACTAGGGGCGTTAGTTCACCAGACGACACATCGAGAACCGAGTAGTCAGCAAAGTACGAGTGACGGTACTGCTTCGTGTAATTGGTCGCAAAGAGGACCTTGAAAAGATCCGGGCGAATCCAGTAGTCGACTACGCCGTCCGGGATCAGATCGGCGGCGACGAATGTCGAACTCTCACCCGTGACGAAGTTCTCTAGAATCAGCGCCCCGTCATCTCCGGCGTATATGTATTGTCCGTCCTCACCGCCAGAGAGCCAACTAACAGACGTGGACCTGGCACCGAATTGGTTGCTTACCATGGTCTCGTTCCAAGTTAGAATCCTTTCGCCATTGCCGGTTGGCTGGTGCGGTTGGCGCGCCGGCTCAATGGCGATTGTGGGACATAGCAGCATTGTTCCCGCCAAGAGCCATGTTGTGAGCTGCATGATGTAGCTAATTGATATTTCCTAGCTCTTGTGAACGGCTACCCAAGGACTTGGAGCGAAAGCTCATAAGAAAGAAGAAGAGAACAGGATCATGGCCCATTAAGAATAAGGTATTACGTCTGCCCTTTTATATGATACCGTATTATCACTACTAGAGGCTCGGCAGAGCACGCTCGTGATCGACGGGCAAATTGCGAATTGCGATTTCTGCAATTTGCCATGCCATGGTGCCACCATGGGGAAGCATCGGCAACCTAGAACCATGCAGGTGCTTCTCGCCAATGCTTATCGCCTTCCCCTGTTAGGAATGTAGAAAGTTCAGTTCATCAGGTTCGATCCCCTGTTGCCTTGGCGACCAGGGGGAGGCCGTTCCGTAAACTTGAGGAAGTAAATCAGCCAATGGAAATACAGCGATATGTAAGGTCCGAACGCGATAAAGGTCAAAGAACCGAACTGCCGGATCGAAGCAAGTCTCTTGCTTTAACTTGAGCTGGTATTTTCTGATCGAGGTGGAGATCGCGCGGTTGTAACGATCATCTGCGTATGTGATTTGATGAGGTGTGGTATGTGATGCAGCTTCTAAGGCTTGTCGCATCCGAGCATGAGGTTCTGTCTGTCATCTAGACATGCGAGAGGCTCGAAGGGAAACGGCAAGTTGATGCCTTCCACCTGTCACCAGAGGTGAACATGGCCACTAATTTGTCATGTTTCTGACATAATACCTGTTGCAGGTATATTACGGCAACAAGTTACTCATAGTCATCTGGCCAGTGATAAGTTATAATCAAGCCGTGATGTGTCACATTTCAGGGGACAACTTGTGGGAGTCTTCTATGAATGTGAGAAGTACAGGATACTAAACAACTTACCGCCTATATTCATAAGAATTCCCCAAAATATACGACGTATCACCAGAAATTAATTAAACTGAAACAGATATTTTCCTCCGCTTGAATCTAAACTGATGATGAGGGCTGCCAACTCAGCGTTTCACTTCATTCAACAAAGGGGGCAGGTTGTATATAAGCCTACTTGAATCTCTAGATCTCATCGCCATTGCCGCTTTGTTATCATATTTCATCGTTAATCATACCTACATCATGGATCCTTCATTGAACTCGTATTTTTCGCGGCTTTTTAATTCTGAAGACCCCCTGAATTCTTTTCAACCAATTCCTCCGACGCCCGAGTCATCAAGTGTAGGGGTGGGACTAACCCAGGAGGACCTAGAAACGGATCAAGAGCCTTATGCCTTTTTCAGGCACTTTCGCACCGTATTCCTTATCGACGATTCCGTGTCAATGACTCAGCACTGGGGCCGGGTATGTGCATTATTCAAGGAGATCGCGCCGATCTGTAGTCAATACGACAGTAAGGGCGCCGACCTCTGGTTCGTGAACCACGGACACCATTATCTCACGCAGATGAGGAACGATGGCACAGACAATAACGCGAGTGCAATTTTCCAAAGCGTGCAGCCCAACAGCTCGTGTCGACTTGGCCGTCGGCTGAAGCGCATCCTGAAGGACTACATGCGGCTCTATATTCGGCGTCTGAAAGGAGAAGTAGAAAATGATCCAAGGCCGCTTCAATTCGTCGTTATAATGGCTGGCGCGATAGATGATGACATCGTTCAGCCGCTGATGTGGACGGCGATAGGTCTTGACATCCTCCGAGCTCCACTCTTCCAGTTCGGCGTGCAATTTTTACACATTGAGAACAAGGAGATACGTGAGTTGAATGAGCTTTATAGTATGTCTAAGAGGTTTAATTTTAGGCCGATTGCGAATACGGAGTACATGCAGTGGACTGCACACGGCGTATTGGGAATTCTACGAGATTTTGCAAAGGCATCCGTAGCCTTGGAAAATGAAAGGGCTGATAAGAGCGAGAGTGATTCCATTTTCGAGTATGACAGCGAGTCTAGCAGCGAGTCTAGCGGCGAGTCTGGTGGCGCATATATTACGTAGTGTTTTCATATCACGAAGGGCTTCCGATCACTCCGTGCTTCAATGCTTTCTATCACTGTTTCTGATTCGAGTCCGGCTCATTCATTGAGTTGCTCAGGATCGGCACTGTTCGGTTATGATGTAGATGGTTTGCTTATGCTGGAATTGAGGATGGATGTTGGATTATATCTAAATGTACCTAGATATCATCGGGTGTCTTCCTAATTAATATTACTAATTCATACATATGCTCGAAATTCAACCCATATTGTATCGTTCGAATAGCTCAGTTTAGAAAGTGAATCGTACATAAGAGCTGAGATACCGAAACCAGGGTAAGTATGAGTAAGTCGATAGCATCAATCGGGTGCTGAGGGGCATGCGGGAGAAGCCGTCAAGTTCGGCTGGGCCAAGACACTCCAGCATCGTCAGCTGCGGGTGGAGTGCCTCCAGCGACTTCGGATCGTCGAGGCCCCATTTGAAGCTCGACCCGGTAGCTGCCAGAACCCCGACGCGGCTCTGCAAACTAAGCATGACGGAGCCGACGCAATCAATAATGAGCTGACCCGACTTGAAATGGTTGACAAGTTGGATAATCATTCGTTTGCCGGCCTCTTCCTCCAGGTACATGAGCAGTCCTTGACAAACGATGACTGTGGGTCGATCAGCAGGCACCTGCTCAAGCCACGCTCCATCGGTCGCATCCGCAGCGATTAGCGTGTAATCGCCCTCGGGACAAGGCATGAGCTGGCTGCGCAGTTCGATAACGTCGGGCAAGTCTAGATCGATCCAGCGAACTTTAGTTAAGTCTGGGTTGAGACGCTGAACCCGACTGTCCAGGCCGCAAGCTATGTGGACGACTGTGGCATTAGGGTTATTTGCTAAGAATTCGGCAGTCCATTTGTCGTGACACTGGGCACGAAGCGTCTGCATGACAGCCTGCGGGTCGTCGATTTGAAACTTGTCGATGTCATGATCGATCCGATCCAATACTTGTATGGCGTGTATATCGTTGAGAACAGGTTGAGGCATTCTGGCGTCTCTAGCTCTGGCTATCAACGGAGCCATCAGCGTTTCTTGCGGGCCCGTCAAGGGAATTTTGATTTTATTCATAGATGGCGATGAGCTGGTTGAGGAAACCGCATCGATAGTTTCAGTCTTATCGGGGTCTTCGTTTTCCTTGGCACCTGGAATTTGAGAAGAATCACAAACTAGGCTTTCGCCAAAGCCCAGAAGACTCGGCAACGAAGACATGGAGTTGAGCGCGGTTGGAATATTTCTAAACCACTGGAAGTCTCACAGGATTAGTAGGACTGCGGCAATGCCAACTGATATGTGAAAGCAGCGCCCTGTTTATAGGCCTATGACTCCATGGTCGCTCCAATTGGTGGTGTTCAGGGAATACGCCGTATCTGCACTACGGCGCGTTATGACGCATTTTCGTGTCGCATCGGCTTATGGTTAACCATAAGAAACCCAAGACCTTCCAGGGCTTTCCTACTTTCCATTGGACATATAATATCGATTATGCTTGCCTCCAAAAAAGTATATCAACTAGTCGAGACAGTTAAGAATGCATGTGGTGAAATGAGGTAGAATGAAAGTTGAACCTTGGAATTAATTGAACCGACATCTAGCGGTTGGTTCCACTAAAGTTCCCCGATTCCCGCTAATTCTATCGCTAAACTATCAGCTTTAGCTCCAAAATTGTGGGTACAATAGGCAAGTCAACGACGCAGCGACGGAACGACAAGTTCCTGCCCTGTCACGACCATCTTTCATCACTGTTTCCTTTGTTAGGCGCTCTGGGTATTACTATTTAATCAGATATGTCTTGCTTTCCTCTGTGCTACTATTCGCATAATCGCACCCACCACATTCAGTCAACATGTCGACGTTCAATGGCATCATCCACGAATTCCCGGATATTCGAGTTGACTTCTTCCGGGGATTCGACCGCCAGCCTCCGTTGGCCTGCTTCCTGAGCCATGTGCATAGCGACCATCTCGCTGGTCTCGATAGGCTCAGAAGCCCTTTGTATGTCAATTCGATGCCACGTACCTATCAAGCATGCTACTAACTAGATATTGTGCAGTGTCTACTGTTCGTCCGCAACCAGGGAAATTCTGCTCCGCCTTGAGAAGTATCCTTGTCGCCTGAATTATGCTAAAGGGATATTTGAAGATCCGCGAATGCAGACATACAAGCATCTGGCGAAAGTACTGAAACCAATCCCTCTTGATACTCCTACCATGGTCGAGTTAGAGCCTGACAAGAACATCCAAGTCACCCTCCTAGATGCCAACCATTGCGCTGGCGCCGTCATGTTTCGTATGTTTGACGAACTACTGCTATCAAGTAATCATTGCTAACCTTATTTTCAGTATTTGAAGGTAATGGAAAAGCGATTTTATACACTGGTGACATCAGGAGCGAACCCTGGTGGGTTAATTCTATCGCTAGGAACCCTAGCATTATTGAATACTCAACGGGATTAAAGATACTTGACTGTGTATATCTCGATACTTCCATGTTGGATGACCTCCCTCTACAGACAAAGGCCGAAGGACTAGGCGAACTTCTGGAGAAGGTAGGACGTTATCCAGAAGATACGATCTTCCATATGCAAGCATGGACCTATGGGTATGGTAACAGCCTTGTTTTACTAGGTTGATCTAATATTGTTATAGATACGAAGAGGTCTGGGTTGCCCTATCGAAAACCCTGAACTCAAAGGTAATAGAACTCGTTCTTGTTGATGGGCTATAGCTAACCAAACTTCAAGATCCATGTCGACAAGTATAAGATGGGCGTCTACAAGTCTCTTGTAACGAAATCCACCGATAAACGTTTTGCGGCTCAGACGCACTTAACCAAGGAGGCCCCCTATCTTGTGGGCTTCACTTGCGGTAATAATCAGCGCGAAGGATGTCTGACTCTAGACGAAAACGTGCGAATCCATAGCTGCGAGAAAGGGATGGGTTGTACTGTTACGGAAACCAGGCCGATCGTATGGATTCAACCCATCGTCGCGCACTTAGAGGATGGACGAGACATGGTTGAAGTAGGTATCGGCGGGGGCGGTGACGATCTCGCACAAAAGCCAAGTCTCGATACCGAGGATATTCTAGCCTTGATCGAAATGTGAGCCCTGCTTATTATTCCCTTGCGAGGCTCATGCGCTTACAGTTTGTAGAATCAGTCAGAACGACAGCCTGCTGTGTGATTTCGGTTCTGAAGTTAAACAAATTCTGAAGAAAGCCTTGGCCACTTCTAGAGATATCGAACTTGATATCGAAGTTTCCGACTTCACGGAAGGGGAGTCCATTAAAGAGATACTCAACTCACTTGCTAAGAAGGTGACAGCGATTCGTAACCCGATAAAGAAGCCAGAAGAAAACGGTCATCACTATCAGTTGCCGAACCGGATCCGCTTTCCATACGCCAGACATTCTTCTCTACCCGAGCTCCGGTATTTCGTTAAGACTTTTAAGCCAAAAGACATTTGGCCATGTACTGTGGATCCAGTTTCCTGGTTAGACAGAGCTATTACCATACGTGGACTTTTCGGAGACATCTGTTCGGGCGATGTCTTCAAGCACGACCTACAGATGGACCAATTATCGGAGGCGCGACGTCAGTTGAAAGAGAAAAGTGAAGGAGAGGAAAATGAGCCAGAGACTCAGCAAACTACCGTATCACGCCTTGGGCCACCCTCTAGTCCAGTCATTCCATCCATTGCACCTCCCCAGCCATGCGACTCTAATAACCGAAATATCACACCTACGAGGAAATTTTCTCCCACAGTCTCTAGTCATATGCCACGATCGCGGCATACCAACTTCGAAACCGCCCAGGATTGCAATGGGGCCCCATCATCAGTACTACCTCAGCAGGATAAACGCGATTACGACTCGTTTAGGCATGATCAAGATACAAGCGTCGGATCCGACGACGACGAAGACCTGATTCTCCAGGATTCCCAGGCGTCAAAGTTATCCGCCCATGCATACGAAACTAGGTTGCGCGCATTCCAAGCAGCTCGGGCCAACATGGAGGGTAACGGGCCTTGGAATAGTATCAATCTCATCTCTACAACAGATAATCACAGCACTCTGGAACCGGACCTAGGAAACTCATAACTAGATGTGTAGGTAGGTACCTAACCTACAAGGTATGTGTAAATATTTTGGGAAGAGTGAGCATCGGATCGGCGTTAAGGGGCGGTAGTGAGAGTCAATGATACCCCTATTTTATCTAATTTTGAGAAAAGTCATTTAACACACGCCGTAAATGCATTTGATTTACTATCTTTTCAGTCTAAAACCAAGTAATGCAACGCATGCTTAATTTACCCGCTTTCGATGCTATGATGCTTGACACGCACATACCGTACAATCTCGTATGGATTCCCCTTTCACATTACGCTACAATGCCCATAGTGACGATACTTTCGTCGTCTGCGCCTGCTCGAGGGCGACCAGGGACACACCTTCTAAGTGAGTTTCTTGTCGACCTTAACCAAGATCACACCTCCACTTTCCCGTCCTTTATTGTCCAGTAAGTGCACGAACCGGTAGCCACTCCGCAGCCTGTCAAGCCGCACACACGCCCATGCGGCTAAATCATCGCGCCCAATCTCGTCGTCCTTGACGAGGAAGCGCACGAAGGCCAGCTCGGGGACCACACCTGGCACGTCCTTGGCTACGACCAGCGTCTCGGATTTGAAGTCGGGATTTACGCCGCGCTGCGTCTTGGTGCGGGCTTTGTATTCGCCTTCCTTGGCCCTGGTCGAAGATTTGCTTGTGAAGTTGCTGGGAGTTCGGGTAACAGATAGGTGTTCGTCGTGCGGTGGTTCCGTATGCAGTTCCACTTTTACATACGGCTTGAAGCCGCTCTCCTTATCGTCATCGTCAGGGAGCGGTATGCTCTGTGCTGCGAGCACGGTAATGCTGAGGTCTAAGGTCTGGTGTAGAATCGTTTCGGCTGCTGGAACGGGGGCTTCTTTCTTCTCATTCCCATCTGCGGTACTAATAACCACAGGTTTCCTGCCGCGGTACCCTTCAGGCTTGAGTACGTAGCCTCCTGTACCTGCGAACATGCCCTCGTTCAACATCATCCCCTCGTCCCACTTCTGCCAATTGAGGGCCACGATTTGGATACCCTTGCGCCAGAAGGTTAACGGGTCCAGATTCGACGAGCCGATACGCATGCCAGATGGGTACGTTCGCATTAAGTACTCGCGGTTATGCTCAAATAATCGCGCCGCCTCGTTCTCGTGGACTTCGGCTACACCACCCTCCGAGAGCGAGAAAATGTGTGTCGGCATCGTGGCCTCGGGTTGGGAGAGTGACTTGAAGGACACACCCTTCGTGTACACGCCTAGCGCTGATAGAGCCTGGATGATCTTGGACGCCTTCTTGACCTTCTGCTGCGTGGTGCTCGGGGATTTCGGGTCGGCCTTGACATCGGGCGGGAGTCGGTCGGCAGAATCCTCATCGGGACTTGATGCATGATGATCAGGCGGTACATACTTGACCTTGACGAGGATTTTACGACGCAGATCATGGGGAGAGGGGAGGAACTTGGCATCGTCATCGGGCTGGGGAAGCAAAAAGTCGGCCCAGACCTCCTTCATAATCCGAACCATGGCTTCCTGCTGTTGCTGGCTACAGTGCACTTCCAGACTGACAATTAGCGGTAGGTCCGAAACCACAAACGCACATTCCCGGATGGCTACGCAGACTTCGCGGAAGGAAACCTCCTTCGTGAGCGTGTAGCCGTGTAGGACCCTAGGTTCAACCGCAACTGCCTGCGGGCTCGGTGATTTCTTCGGCGGGGTAGTCGTGCCGGCAGCGGGGCCATCTTCACTCTTCTGTTTCTCTATCGTAGCCTCCGCCTCAGCAGCATCCTTCCCCGTAATCTTCTTTCCTAAAGATGTCTTCTCGAGCCGACTAGCCAGCGACCCGGGTAGCTTTGACGCGAGTTTCTCTCTACGGCTGGCCTTCCTAAGAGCTTTGATTTCCTTAGAGTTTTCGTCTTCACTACTATCCGAGCTACTCGAGGACTCAACATCGGAATCGTCGCCGTCCCAGACGTCGATCTCGACACACCGACACCCGCGAAGTAGGACGTTCCTGTATGCATCGGCATCGGAGTCGCTGTTGAGCTGATTGCCTGTTAGGTACGTATTATGACTAGAGCTAATAAAGTAGCTGGCTAGTGGCCACGTCAGGTCCTGGGTCTCGGGCGGCGGCGCCAGTATGTTCGCCGCAGACGATGTCATGTACTGCAGGAACCCCGCGAAATCGAGTCCATCGCGCGCAGCGATGTGAGCCGATGATGGTTCCGTTACTTTGTCTGCTTGCGAGTGGTGCAGGAACTCGATAATTGAATCCTTATGCCACTGCTTATCGGCTGGTGAAGCGTGCGCGGCGTAAATCTGTTCTAGATATTTTAGTGTAGAGGGTTTGACTTCTTTGATGGTGCAGTCCTCGGCGCCTGGCTGCCCGCCACCGGCCTGGTGGAGAGATTCGCTGGGCGGGAGGGGTGCTGTCTCCGCCATGGGTACGATGCTATTCCCAGAAACAAACACAAATAAGCCCTTTATTTGGGACAAAAAGACGGTTTTGTCTTGGAAGATGAGGGACAGAACAATATGTACAATAAGCTTTGGAACAATATGGACATAGACAATTCTAGAAAATGACAAAGGGTCAACAAACACTCATATCGTGTGGTGCAACATCCATCCTTGCGTAAATCTAGCTGTGACTCTCGCAGGCTTAGCAGCGAATCTGATTCAGCCCAAGCTCTTTAGCGAGTCACTTTCACTGCAAACGCCCCACTGATTCGCTGGCTAGACGAGGGTCCAGGCCACTCAGAGCAAGGGAAAGATGAAACGCCGCCAGCAACAAGTTTTTAGGGGTGAAATATCGAGGACTGAATACTGAATCAATATCTTGGGATTCTTGTCGGTCTGTTATCATTAGTGATCTAGGTTGGTTACTGTGGAGATTGCGTCACTGGTAGAAAGTACGGCGCCATGTTAGGTACCATCGTTACTCAGCTAAGCGGATAAGTGAATATCGGACAAAGTATCATCCGTACGCCGATTACCGAATTACCCACCTTGCACGTACTTATTCATGTATCGGAGAAAGATGAGATAAACTCAGATTTCTCACGCTGCGTAACTTTGTCAACTACCATTCATTTTACCATCATCCATGGATGGCTTCTATCCGCTCACTGGGTCACTTTGTTAGCCGCTCTTTGATGCTCAACCCACTTTCTCGTGGTGAGTGAGGCTTCAAATCACGCCGAATAAACCGCGAGAAGTCATCGAAGCATCCTTCTCGTTAAATAGTTAACATCCAACACAATTTGAATACGGAAATTGGAGTTACTTGAAGAAATGGCTAAATTTCAAGTTCATTTCATAATTCCTGTCAAAATGTGCCAGAACATCCAGTCAAGTCCTGTCAAGAGGAGGAGAGGCCTGGATCCAGAGCTTCGTGAAGGGGTCTGTATCGCAATGGACAAGGAGACCGCACAGCGGTCTACGCTCAACCCCGTAAGTCTTCCGCAAGGGGTTCACTGTCCAAAGGTCATCACCAGCCTCTTCAGTATACTCAGAACTAGTTGCAATTTGGAAGTATGGTAGGTTCCTGCTACTGAACCTTCACGCCCATTTCAGAACATAATTAAAGTTCTTGTGGCATTATACTCACGTTATATCTCCGGAATATGGCAGCAGCTCGCACGAATCGTTTATTTTAATATAAATTGAGTCTTGCCCACCTAAGTCGGAACTAGTCACTCAGCAACACTCTAGAAGAGTATTCGATTCTTTATAGGACTAGTCGACTTGTCAGAAAAGTACTACAAAGAGTTATTGACTCAACCTCGAAACCCCATCCAACAAAAGGGAGGATATATCATAAATCCTACAATAAGCCAACCTTTGGGCTTTTGTTTTCCATTGTCCCCCGGTGAACAAGACCATTGTTGTTCAATTGAACAAACATTGCTGTTTGTGCTTGAGTGTTTATGAGCAATATATTGCCAACCCCCTTCGAAGTTACGCGCCTGTGCGCGTAGTTTGGAGAACTTTCTATCTGAAAACTTCACTTGTGACGGGCAGGTGAAGATTTGAACCCCTGTGAAGTTTTACTGGCTATTACGACTATTCGAGGTTGCTGGCAGCCAATACTGCGTATCCCAAACAACCTTATCGACACGCGGACTGAGAATAAGCTAAGGCCACTTGAACATCATAGATTCACCTGAAAAGCAATTATGGTTGACACCTTGCGAACTAACCTCCTAATCTATCAACTTCAAGCACGAATCAAGGATACAGCTTTCGTACAAGGGCGCATCCACGAAGATGTTGAATTGTTTAGACATGGCGGGATTGAAGTAAGGCCTCAATTTAAAAAGACTCGGCAGAACTACCTCGAGATATTGGGGATGTCTGTGGGACAACTACGCGAAGCTATGGGTTCCGAAGATGACAACCCAGTTTATGACGTTGAAGTGGAGGAGATAATGAAAAGGGTTAGACCCTTGACCAGACATCAACTACAACGACTCGTCATCGAAGGGGATATCACCAATATTGAAATGGAGCATATCTTGCTTGGACGATATGCCAGTGTCGAGGAATTCTACGAGGATCTAGACAGAAACGTGAATTCTCTTAGGGCGAATTCAGTAGCAAGTTCTTTTTACGACGTTCATGATTCGACACCTGGCGATAACCTACCCGGAGAATACGACGAGAGCGGCTTCTTGTTACCGGACCGTGACGACGAAGAAACTCACCCCAAGAAGCCAGCCACAGACAGCCCTGGAGTAGATTCGCATGGCTCTGGTAGTACTATCATACCCCCTGTCGTATTACTGCCGCGCAGCGAATCATTCTCTTGGGCAGATGATGTGGAAGAGGAACTTGAGGCGATGGAATCGCGCGACAAGTCAGCAAGCGAAATACTGTTCCCATCCAATCCACCGCTGTCAGAACACGTCCCACAAGATACTCCCGTGTGTCTTTCTGATTCAGATGCGAGCTCGGATTTCGACATGGATGTAGACTACCCGATGGGCGGCATCAACTCCGTTGGGCCGCACCTTTACGCTAAGTCCGAGAACAGGAAGACAATTGACGCAGAGCTAGTTGCGAACTTGGCTGAGGCACAATCGTCATCGATTTTCGATCTCGCTAACGTGGCCGAAGAATCCAAGCCGTCCATCATCCAAGCATATCTCAAGTCTAGCAGACCCACCGACGGTGACGAGATACTGGATATATGGCTCGAAGATGACAACATGTGGTTTTGGCAGTACGAGGTTATATTCGCCGCCAAACTGACTTTGCGAAAGTTCAGGGAGGAATTTCAGAGTGCTAGGGATGCCTACAAGGTCGCCCCTTTTGCCGACAATGATTATTAAAGAGAAGGAACAGTAGAAGTTTATGTAGTTAATCTGTGCAGGGCACTAAGGTAGGATTTCATTGGCTAGCTGCAGCAATTCGCTGCTTGGGCTATATGTCCTTGGCACGAAGGCGGCTCGATACCAACCAAGCCTCTGCTTGCTTGGGCGATGTCACTTTCTATCACGGTTGATGACTAATGGCTAATGGCTAATAAAATAGGCTTAATATGAAGAGGGTTTTAAATGCAATTCAGGTGCTTTTTATTAACAATTACATTGTCTATGCAATAAAAGTCAAGTCCCTTTGTCGCTAAATTCCAACCCATGCATTCATTCCTCCTATACATCCAACTCTACCTCCCTCACTCTCCTATTCATAAGGAGTTAACCTAGAAGTTCAGAACAGTAGGAGCGTAGCTCAGGTCAGGAGTGACGACCTGGCCGCCTTGGAGCTGCTTGTCGGTGTAAGCGGGCCAAACGATGAGCTTGTTGGCGTAGTCGACGACGCTCAAAGTAGTGAAGCCGTTGCCGGGGCCGAACTGGCCGCTCCAGCCGGAACCGACGGTGTACGGGCCGCAGATATTGCCGCTGCTGTCGGTTTGGCTGGCCGGCGAACCCTTGACAGTAAAGGTGCAGGGCGTCGGGGCGCTGGTGTGCGTGTTGATGCGGAACGACCATGTGCACTGGGTGTCGGCCGCGTCGCAGACACGCTGCATGCTCTCGATGGTCCATTGGGCGACGTCGGCCATGGCGGACTTCTCGGCAGCGGGCATGGGTGCTGCGAGGGCGCCGGCGGCGAGGACGGAAGTGATGGCGGCAGTGGTGAACTTCATTTTGGATGGTAGATTTGACTTAAAGTCTTAGATATTAAGATTAAGTAATATAGATGATATTAGCGAGTGAATTAATGATGTGATTGTCTCGAGATGTTGTGATTATAGTTGTCGATGATGAATGTGTCTTGTGAGAAGGACATTGGCGGGAGGTTCGCTGGTGTTTTATATGCAGAATTCTCAAAGACTTAACATCGTGACTTCATATTTTCTTCCGTATTCTCGACGTATCGGTGGGCTGACCGAACTTGGCTAGAGCCCTATTGGACTTCGCCGTATGACCCTCACTGTAGAAGCTCGTATTGACGTTTGGCTTTGTCTTGTCATCTTGCGGTAGTCTTTCCATAGTCACATGACCCACCACGGCGTGAGACCCTGAATCTCGATTCTGCCGGAATTGCTTGACGAATGTAACAACGCTCATGAGGCTCAAGCTCGTATTCCTGGGACCCCCGGAAGTTGTTTATTGTGGATTCGAGCGACATCGTATGGTCTTTTGGGAATAGCCCCATCGCCTGCTATGTACAGCTCATCTCCACACGGCAATGATCGTCGGCCTAGCCCTATGCGGAATTCAGCGGCCTGGGCAGTAGGCTACAACCCCATGATCTCGGCATATCTTTAAAGGTAGTAGCTAGCATAGCTGGCAGAAGAATCTCACCATGATTGGTGGGAAAGCTAGGTGCCTAGGTATGTAACGTCGTAGCTCGCTACTTAACGCCTAATATCTATTTTTGGTTGTCATTGCGAGCTGGAGGTGACTTGGAGTTCTAGAAACCTTCCAAATAGCCAGTCCCGCTTCTATGACAGCAACAATATCCAAGATTTCATGTTCCCCTCACGTAATGAGGCAGGTAATAGCTTATTTTCTTGCCCGGTGTTACTGCGCTCTTTTCTTGACCGCCTGCGCATAAGGTATACAGTCTTAGTCTTGCTAGTCTTTTGAGACAATTTAGTCGATACGAGTTTCTAAGACGTTCTCGAGTTCAACATATTACACATTGCAGGGTTAGCTATATTGATTTTGCATCGTATTGGATAATTATACGGCTTTTTTCCAATTCTCGCAGCGACATCGACCAATGCGGCTCTCTTAGGTAATAATATCCCATAAAAAAGCCTATGATGTTGACGACTATAGGCATAAACATGCCGGTTTCATGCGATACTGGCGCCACTTACGGTAGTGTAACTGTCACAACGTATTATTTAAGTAGGATTTTCAATCAATACAAGTGATACTCTGGCGCCGGCAAGGAGCATCCTTACTTCCGCATTTCTTGTAACTTGTAGAGGATACTTTCGTGTTCGCTTAACCAGCTGGCGAGCTCTTTATCCTCAACTCCTAAATTTGTCGCATCTTCTCCGCCTCTTCCGCCTCCCCCGAGTACACGACGGACGAACCATTCATCTCCACCAATATCCGAGGTGCTAACCACTACGTTGGCGAATTGATTATCAGTCGTCTTGATATTATAGGAGCATTCGTTGTCCCAACATTCATCCGGGCTCGAGTTCGAGAGGACCACTGCTGCCGTGCCAGCATTACTGGGTCCAGAAATCCATGCCTGAAGCAGAGAAACATTGAGTCCTCCAGGTTCTTCGGTACTTGAAGGATTCCATAAGCGCTGCCACGTCTAGCACCTTAGGATCGGTGAGAAGCTTCTTTGGTTATGTCGCAGCCATTGATCAAATTTGCTCCTGCGCCAATTCATATAATTGTCTGCGCATATCGTTCGATCGCCCGAGGAAATCACGACCATGAAGCTATCCACGTCCAGACCGATTACAACGGACTCGTTTTGCCGAGTCGAGTCCAGGGCTCGCTGGTTGGGGAATACACGATAATTCTCGATCGTTCGCTGCGTAGGGCCCCACGTTACGGGGTCAGTTCCATAGTCGACGTCCCTGTCGACTCGTACCATATCGGCATTGTCTTGCCATGCGTCCCAAAACGGTTCCTCCCACCAGGAAATATCTAACCTATACCTGGTGCGTACTTCAATAGCATTATTCATGCAAGCTACGGCATCATTGCTATTAGCTACCCATATAGCTCAGCAATATTTTTACTACCACCTAAGCGATCGCTCCCTGGAGTCACGTAGTCTAGTTTCATAAAGCCAACCCCCTAACCCCTTAATTAGCCAATACGAAAACCTAAAGTAAACCTAGCTGAGGTAGGTAGGTACTTATTACCACGAATGAAAGAGCTGCACTACTGACCTCAGTTATGCCACTCTGAGATAGGATATTAAATGCTACGACCATCCTATTTGGTACAGAACATGAGTTGTACCCTTCATACTAGATGAGTCTTCAGTCATTATCACCGGAACTTAGCCCTTCTGTACGCCTCTTGCCTACAAGCGTAGTAGGATTGGTTAATGAGTGTATTAAGGCCAGTTACTGTGAGTACCAAAACGATCGTAAATGTTTCTTAGACCAAACATGCAATATACTACCTCATGTCTTCCATCAGCGCACGTATTTCCCCTAAATATAATGAGAAAGACAGGAGCTTGCAGGAAACCCTGATGTCAAGATCGCTAGCGCCACGCGACGCTACGACCCCTTTCAATCAATGTGAAAATCCCCGAGATCAGCCTTAGAGCTCATCAACGCGAAATCGAAAATACTTCAAAATTCCGTATTCCTCCCAACGGCTAGTGGGCTTCGCGATGACCTTCTCGGCGGCCGATTCAGGAAGACCAAGAGTGACTGGCTTTCCAGCGGGCTTGATTTCCTGCTCCACCAAGGCTATCCCCGTGTTACGTAAAGACTTTCCATGGGCATCGATAGCTTCAGCAGAAATAGCGCCCACGTTTACGTTGGAGACATGAAGTGAAGTCTCGAAACTTGTCCTCTCCGCCTCGCCCAAGAACTCTCTAGACCCGAACTCGTCGGTCACGGCATAAAATCTCCATGCCTTGGTCTCCGTGTCACCATTCCAGCTAACATAAGCGGTGACCCCTTTTTCGCCCTTGAGCGCCACGATGGCGGGTTCTTCGTTGGGTAGACCAGTCCAATTATAGCGGAAGGCGCGATAATTCTCAACACCGAGGCCAAGGTAGCCGGAGTCGAAATAGGAATGGAAGATCGGCGTCCCGTCTGGGAGATACTCGGTCACTGCGCCCGACGAACCCCAGTTCACCAGGACGTTTCCATTCGGGAGTGTCTGGGTAGAGCCCTGGGATTTGGACAGGAGGTCATCCGGCGGGAAAAAGGCTTGCACCAATTCTGCTTCCCATGAAGTGGTGTTCACCTTTATTATCTTCCCACTACTCGTCGGCGCAGTGTGAACTTCTGAACCCCCTGCATGCTCAGTCCCGTGTGCGCTGTTGTCGTAGAGGCTAATAATCTCCACGCCGTCGTGCTGACTTATAAATCGGGCATGGTGTTGAAAGCAGAACTCTGCCTCCTTAGGGACCTTGAAGGAGCTGTCTTTTCCGTTTAGTTTCCAGATGATACTCCCATCTGTTCCGTTTATCTTGTGGACACTGCATGCATCACGCGCGGAAATCAGATAATTGCCATCTGAGTCCTTGTCGACACTGTTGATGTGGAAGTAATCCCAAGCATCAGAGCTATTGAAGCCAGAACCAGCTTGACCAGGGTTGATTGGAAGAATAGCCTCTTTGCTATGTTAGAAGGCAATGTCAATCGTCAAGAGGATAATAGGTAGACGTACCGTCAGGCGAAACGTGATCCAGACTTGCCCACTCAAAGAGCACTTTACCAGTTGCGATGTCAAGTTCTTATCTCAATTAGCACATTCTATTGAAAGATCATGGTCTGATTGGAAGTACCTTGAATTATAGCATTGACGATCCATTGCTGCTCAGGGCTCGCGCCCCAGGCTGTCAGGTCGCGAGCAACCGGCTGGTAAATTTGGATAAGCCCAGTTTCTTCGTTAATGATATGAAATTCATGTTTATCCACGAGCTTATGATTGCCGGCTCGAAGTTCCCGAATTGTCTCGTAGTGGTTATCCATGATAGTGATGTGGCCGTGTCCATGACCGTAACCCGGATTGTGGTCTCCTTCGAAGCTGAAGAGGATATCTTTACCCCGCCAACGGGCAGCTTGGAAGTTGGTTGACCAGATGCTGTAAATTCCATAACCGGACCAAACTAGGTCTCCATTATCGCGGAAGATATATGGACCAGCCTGTCTGGGCCCGTGCTGCTCTGTGGGCGTGTCCGGGAGGCCTGCAAAAGGGGCAACAAACAAATACCCCTTTTCGACATCTTCGGTTGCCGGGATGGTGATGTTCAATCTCGGCGGAGCAAGATCCGAACGAGACTTGAATTGCCAATCCGCAGTAACTGGATGCGACAATGACCAGACTACACCCAGCAAGAAAGCAGACTTCATCATGGTGGTATGCGGACGTGATAAACGCTGGCTATGTTAGAAGTCGACTCCATCTCTCGATGTTAAAGGAGGGTACATTAACCTTAGTTGAAGACAATAACCCTAGATAGCCCTTCCTGATAATTATTTTATATGATGGAGAAGATTGGTTTTGGCGACTCAATGTTGGCTCGAGATAGGTCAGTGTGTACGTCGGGATAGTTAAGCTTGGAGTTCTATTCTGTCCCTAACTGAATTCATATATCAGCCTCTCAGAACTAATCCTTTTAATTAATTGCTTAATAAGGGCTTCGCCAAGTACCCTGTGTAGCACGCCATGGATTGATAAAAGCAGAGAAATCGACGAACCAACAGTGAGAATTAGATTAGTTCCTACAACCGATATGTACAATTGTTCTATCGGACGTAGATATGATGAACTTGTAAATATTTAGATCGAATAGCGGCGTGGGAATCCACAATGATACCATTTTAGCCTACATATCATTAACGACTAGGTAGTAATATACATGCAAGGAACCGTGTCTCCGTGTCATAGGCCCGTTCTTTAAGGTATAGGCCGAGTTCGGGGGATATCCTAGCTCCTATACGTTTTTCTTAGGTACCGTAGCGGCAAGCTACGTATAATAGGAATAGTTATATAATAAAACCTATTTTTAATTTTATAATTATTACGTTAGGTTAAAGTATTTCATTATATTAATTTAATAAGATAGTATAACATATTAGCATAATTACTAAAAAAATCGCGAATGTTTATATTATTAAAAATTATTTTTAATTATAAAATTACTATTTAACCTTATAAGTTTTATAGTTAGTATTTTTCTTAAAATTCTTTACGTTTATATTATTTAAATATATTATATTTAATATAATTTTATTATAATATATTAAGAATTATTATATAATAATAACATTTTTAATAAGGGAAATTAATTTTATTATTTTAAGTTTTTATTATATATTTTCTTTTAATTCCTTATATTTATATTATTCGGAAATATTATATTTAATATAATTTTATTAAAGTATATTAAAAATTATTATATAATAATAATGTTTTTAATAAAGGGAATTAATCTTATTAATTTCTAATACTTATAATTATTTTTATTATATATTTTTTTATTAAAATAAAATATTAACGTTAAAGTATATATTAATAAATTATAATATATTATAAATAATTATATATTAAAGAGATATTAAATTTTATATTATTATTTGTAATTATATAAGTTAGTTTTTTAAATATAAATGTTTATATAAATTGTTTAATTTAAAAGTTATATATATAATAGTTATATATATATATAATATTTCTCCTTAAATTATTATTACTTATGAATATTTTTTATAGCTTATATAGCTTAGATTTTTTTAAATTTATATAAGATAAAGCTATTAGTTAAATTAGGATTAAAGTTTAATTTTTTTAAATTTTAATAATATTTTATGGTAATAAATTAATATGGGAAAACTTTAAAGTTATAATTTATTAAATTGCGATTGTTAAATAGTAATATACGTATTATTATAATATAATCATTTATTTGAAAATAAAATTTATAAAAAATTAAGTATTATATTAAGGTAAATTAATAATGCCTTTTTATATTTTCCTTTACTTATAAAAATAATTATTAGTAATTATAATTTATTTAAATTTAATAAAAATTTAATAAAGGAGTTTTTTAATAAAAATTTAGCACGCTTTAATATCTTATGGCAATTATTACAATTTTTTATAAAAAATATTTTATAAATAAGCTAGTTTAAAATTAATATAACATTAAAAAAGCTTAGTTATAAGTTAATTTATTACCCTAATATTAAACTTATATATTTAAATTATAATAAGCATATTACTTTTACCACCTATTATTTAAAAATGTAGTTAAATCTTATAAATTAAATTATTAATTTTTATAAACCTTTTTCCTTATAGGATAAAAAAACTTAAGCTTATATAAATTTAAAAAGAAAAATGTTTTTAATTATTTAGGAATATAATCTTAAAAAGTAAGATTTATTTATATATAAAAGTGATAAATATACTTTTTAATATTATTTTATTAAAGGTATATAAGGATTAAATTATATATAGTTTAAAGGAATTAAAGGTATTACGCCTAATAAATATCGAAAATATATTATGCCTTTTATTAAAAAATTCGTTAATCTTTTCTTAAACGTTATATTTTAATAATATAAAATGTTAATTTATTAAAATTAAATGGTTTTATTTAATTGGTTTAAATTAAATATTTTAATATTAAAATTTCCTTTAAATAATCCTAATATAAATTTTATGGTTAATGTATTTTATTAGATAAAAGATTAATTATTTAAGAACGAAGATTATAATAAAGGTAAAATATTATTCGAAAAAATCGCTAATATAATAGCTTAGTTATAAAAAACAATTCCTTAAGAAATATTATATTTAGTTAATTATTATATACCGGTTAAACTATAAAAGCTTATTATATATAATAAGGGAAAGGTATTAATGGCTTATAAAAGTAATAAATATTAGGTAATAATAGTGTTATTTAAATATTTATATTTATATTTTATTTATATATTAAAAATTATCCTATATAAAAATAATTGTAAAATATTAAATGAGTGTGTATATTTAATAATAATATTTTTATAGTAAATTAAAATATTATATAATATTTAATATAGTATACTTTTTTAAAATTAATTTTATAAAAGTTTTATATAATTTATCTTTTTATAAGCCATCGATTTATTAATCATATTAATTTAATTATATAATAAAGTTTTAAACTTATCTTATAAAAATTATATAAAAATATGTGCGTTATATTATATCGTTAAATAATTATATAAAAAAATATTTAATATATTTATATATTATTTTAAGCTTATTACCAGTATTTATTAAAAATGTTTCCCTATTTTAAAAACTTAAAAAAGCTATTTTAATACTTATAATAAATAATATTTTAATTATAATAAATTAAAGAAGTTATTTCGAAAGTTTATTTATTATTAAATATTATGTTAAGATTTACAATTTTTTTTTAAAAGTATTTAGGATTGGGATATTAAGGTAATAAGTAAAGTTTTAAATTTCATTATTTTTAATAATTATTAAATTATTTAAAATTGTTGCTAGGTTAATCTTATATGTGAGCATTAAAATAAACATGTTAAATTTACTAAGATTTATTTAAGTTAATAGTTAAATATTAATAATTAAATGGAAAATATTAAGGAATATGTTTTTATTATTATTGAAATTTTTACTTATATAAATTTTAAGCTTAGTTTTTAAATAAGGTTTTATAAGTATAATAATTTAAATATTTGGGATATATTTTAAAAGGAAAGTAATAGTTAAATATTATAAGGTTTTTTATTCGCTTAAAAATAAGGGCTTTTTTATATATTTAAAAAAAGGCAAAGTCGTTTTTAAATATAATAATATTTTTAATATATTATACCTTTTCTTAAAAATTAAAGTAAGGATTAAAATATATTAGGGTAAACTTATAATGTTATTATTTTATCCTATAATATTATAGCTTATATAAAAATAAGGTTTAAAATTTACTTTAAAAAAATTAATGTATATATATTATTATTTCCTTTAATTAAATATAACTTAAATTTTATAATATAACTATTTATCTTAATAAAAAGATATTTTAATAAGTATTATAATATTTAACATATCGCTATTTTAAAAAAGTTTCGGTTAATATTAGTTAATTTTTAAAAATATATTAATTAAAGTAATATTAATAATATTATTATTAAGTTTTTATTTAATTTATAATGGGTTATTAAAAACAATGGGGATATAATATTTTTTAATATATAATAAAGGAATGGTAAGGTTTTTAATTAGTAATAAGTTTTAATTAAATTTACCTTTTAAAAGGGGTTAAATTATTTAATATTATTTTATATTATTATAGGTTTAAATAACATTAAATTTTAATATTTATTAATATATATTAATGGTAATTATTTTAAGCTATTTAAAGTTATATATAGTTTATAATTTATATCATTAATATTACATATTATATACATTATATATGGGTTATTTTATCATTTATTATATTATATAAATATTATATTAACAATAATAGTAGCAATTATAATATTAAAATAATAAGTGATTAATATTTATTTTAATATTAAAGTGGTTTACTTTTATAATTTAATAAGTATAGCTTATTAATGTAAGTTATAAAATAGTATATAAGTAAAGGAAAACTTAAATAAATATATGTTTTAAGAAAGAATTAAAGGTAAAATAAAAATAATATATTATTATATTATTTTATTTAATATATAAGAAGTATTTTAAATTTAATTTACAACTTAAGATATTTTAGGATAAGTAAAATTACTTTATAAGTATATATAAGGTTAATTAAGCTTTATATTTAAGTAAAAAGTATATTATTATTGCTTTTTTTACTATTATATTTTATATTAATATTAGTATTAACACTATAATTATTAATTTAATTATTTTTAAATCGATTAATTTATCCTTTTAGCTTTTTTTTATAATTATTAGGTTTGTTTTAAATAGTAACGTGGCTTTTTCTTTTAGCTTAGGTTTTAGCTTTATTATTTCCTTTTATCCTTAATAGGAAAGGTTACTTTATTATTTATTAAAATAAAGGTTTAAAGCGGGATTTTATTTTTCTATAAAATAACTTTAAAAGGTTATTTTATATTTTTTATTAATGGCGTTAATTAATATAATATTACGTAAAAGGATTATTATTTATCGTTTATAATTAATATTAAGTAAGTTTTTTATTTATAAAGGGTTTATTCCCTTTATCGTTATTAATGTTATATAAATCTAGTTTATTATTATTAAAAGGAGGTAAGGGTTTATTTAAATTTTTATTTTATAAATATTTTATATTTAATATATCGGGTATAAAGCTAACTTAGCTTTTAATATTTTCTTATATTTTTTATATTTTATAGTTAATAAAAGTTAATGGGTTTAAAGAATAATTTAAATTATCTTCTTTAATTAGTTTAATATTTATTATAGTTAAAAAGGATTTATTTTAATTATTTTTATTATTTTATTTTTAATGTTTACTTTAAGGTATAAGTTGTTTAAATGGAAAGGGTATATTAAAATGAATATGTTTAATAGGTTAAAACGTTATTCATTTATAATTTAATATTTAGGATTACGTTAAAATAATTTAGCAAAATTTCTTAAAGGGTTATTAAATAAATATATTTAATTTAATTTTCTTAAATCTTTTAACTTTATATAAGTTATTAAATAACTGGCGTATTTTATTATATTTATTTTCGTTTTAACGCTAGTTGTTTCTTTTTAAAAATTTGCTTTATTTAATACTAAGATTTTACTTTATTTTTTTTTTATAATTAAAAGCATATCCATTATTAATTAAAAATAAATATTCTTTAAGAAGTAAAATGGTAGCTTATTTTTATTCTTAAATAAATTATTAAAGCAAATAATATAACTTATCCTATATTTATATATTAGTTTAAATATATTTAAGTTAACTTTTTTATAAATTTAATCTTTAAATTAAACCTATTAATATGCCTTTAAAAGATTTAGGTTTGTTTTATTAAGGTAATTATTAATTAAAGTTATAATATAATGTTAATATATGTTAATATAAGTGCCTTATATTAATGATAAGCTTATTATAAAATTAAATACTTATATATAATTTTTTTTATAATAATTTATATTTATAATTATAATATAAACTTAAGTAATACTTATGTAATTGGAAAAATTAATGTAACGATATATTTAGTTTAAAGAATATTATTTTTATTACCTACTTATAATATTTTAAAAAGCTTAAAACAATAAAGTATTTTCGTATTTTATAATTATAACATGATTTTTTCTCGTTTATTACCATATTTATATATAAAATGCCTTATTTTATACCCTTCCTTTATAAGTATATAACATATTCGTTATTATTTATAAAGCTTATAACATTGGCTTAAGTTAAAGGAAAAAATGTAAAGGCATATATTTTTTTAATAAATTTTATTATCTTAGCTTTTATATTCCACGAGGAATCTTATATAAAAGATTTTTAATTAAATAAAAGGTTTATATTTAACTTATTAATATTATTACAAGGTAAACTTATATCGGGTTATATTTTATTAGGTTTATATTTAACTTATATATTCGATAGTTTAAAACGTAATTATAATTAAAATATATGTTAATAAAGGATTAAATATATTATCCTTTTTTAAATATTAAAGGTTTAATGTTACAAGTATTTAACGTTTTATTATTATAATAAAAGTTGTTAGGTATTTTTTTAAGTAATATTATATAATAAAGCTTTATTTTATTAATTAAATTATTTTCCAAAGTTAAATATAAATTTAGGAATAAAATTAGGTTATTTTATAAATTTTATTAAGTAATTAATTAATTATTATATACACATTATAGTAAAGTTTATTTAAATATTATATATATTATTAAGTAAGTTAGTTTTTAAGTTTATATTATAAACGCGTATAATAGAAAACTTAAACTATTTTTATTTTTATTAATTTTTAAAGTGAACTTAAAATATTTAATTTATTTTTTATATAAATAAATAAATGAATAGTATTTTCCTTATATTTTAGCTAGGAGTAAAAGAAATTAATTATTTTATTATATTTATTTTCCTTTTTACTTATAATGATTTTTAAATATATACTTATAATTAAAATAAGATATAATATAATCAAATAATTACATAACTAATTATAATTATTAAGGCTTTGCCATTTTATATATATAAAAAGTGGAGCTAATGTTTTATTTAATCGTAATAATGTTTATATAAATAATAACTTAAATAATTAAAAAATTAGCAATTTTAATATTTATACTAATAATAATTTACTGCTTTATTTAATTAATAATAAGGGTATAAAAGCTAATAATAATAATATTATTTATAATAAGGATAAGAAAGATAAAAAGGATAAAAAAGAAAAAAAAAATAAAGGCGAGTATTTTTTATTTTTTACGTATATGCCTAATATTTTAATTAATATCTTTATAACGATTATAAACTTAAATATATTTTATATTAGTAATTAAGAAAATAATATGAATTGTATTATACGTTTAGCCTTAAATTTATTTAATATTAATATAGTAATAGCATATAATAAAATAAGCAATAATAATAATAATAATATATTAATTTTAATATTATTTAATTAAAATAATAATTATATGGGTAAATTAAATCCGGTTATAAATATAATACCGAATTTATTACCATTATTAAAATGTAATATTTTATATAATGAAAAAACCTTAAATATTTTTTATTTAATTAAATTATATTAGTATAAAAATGTTAATATATTTAAATTTAAAAAGGCTTTCGCTATATTTATAAAGCTTAATAAACTTAGTTATAAAGGATAAAACTTTTTATATAAGGTTTTTTAATTTATTTAAGATAATTAAGGTAATTAAATTACAAAAATAATTAACCTTTTAATATAACTATTAACCCTTATAAGCTACTTTTATAAATACTTACTTTTTATAAATATATAATAAGTGAATATACTTTTAAAGGTAATAAAGTTACCCATTAAAGCTTAAGCTTATTAAGCTTTTAAATAAGAAAATATAAAATTTCATTGCCGAAATTAAAAACATAAGCGTAAAAGGTATAATAACAAAAATATTAAAGATGTTAAAAATAATAAAAAACACATAATTAATGTAAAACTTATATTTATTAATTTACTTTTATTTTTCTATTTATATATAGCTTTTAATCTTATTAAAGATTTATATTTAGGATTAGTTATATTTGTTAATTATTTAATAAAACTATATTATAAATATTGTTAATATGGTTTTATTCATATATTTAATAATATATATTTACATTTTAAGTTAAACTTTGTAATATTCTTAAGTAATTGGGTTTATTATTATTATATTAATTTATTTTACTATTATTATAAGATTAAAGATAACTTAAATAAAATTAAATTATTTTATATTAAAAAAGTATATAGCTTTAGGTATAATATATATATGGATTTTTATATTTAAAAAAGTAATAAACAATTAGCTTTAAAGATTTAGGAATGTTACGAATTTTATAAACATAGTTATAAACTTAACGATATAATTTTTAATTTATTATAAAAAAAAATAAATTAATATTTTTATTAAGATTTATATATATTTTAAAGATAAATATTTACGTTTTATTTAACGTGTATTATAATTATATATTTAAAAAAATCCTTTAAAACTTATTCCCTTTTATCCCTTACCTTAGGAAAAAAAAAGTTAATAAAGTAAATATCCCTTAACCAAAATATTAAAATATATAATTTAAATTAAAAAATATAAAATATAAATATTATTATATTTAACATATAATAGTTTTTAATAAAGATTTTTTAAATAAATATATTATTATAAATATTATCCCATTATATTATATATATTTTATTTAAGGTAAATTTAAACTTAAGGTATATAATTAATATAAATTTAAATATACTTAAAATTAAAAATCCTTTTCTATTAAAAATATTAAAAGCTTACTATATTTTACCTTTATTAATAGCTTTAGGATTTTTTTTAATTTATATTAATTATTAATGAGAATATATATTATTTCGGTAAGGCTAAATAAAATAAACTAGGCTTAACTTAGTAATATTTACCCTTTAATACTTAGGTTACACGGGTTTAATTTTTCTAATATTATAAAGGCATTTAATATATTAAGGGATTTTAATAATGGTATAAATATAATTATAAATGGATAAAATGTTAAACTTTATATATTTATATTAGCCTTTATAAAAAACATATTATAGCAAGTAAAAAATTATAGATTTAAAGGTTTTAAGGTTAAAAAGTTTTACCGCTTATGTTTTATTATATTTGGCTAAGAATTTAAAAGAGTAACTATAATTTTTAACTTTAATATTATTAAGTATAGTTAATTTTATCACTAAATTAAATTAATATAAAATATATTAGCTAATGAATATATTAATGTTATAATTAAAGTTACTTATAATATTTAATAAGGTATATTTAACCTTTACTTACTTTTTAAAATTATTACGTTAAGTTTAAATTTAATACTTTTACATTTATATAATTTTATATACTTAAAATATAATGAAATTATTAATATAATATATATATTTCTTATAAATAATATATTAATTAAAAAAATAATAATTTTATATATATTTAAACTATATGTGTGGCCATTTCTTTTTAATGTGGCTTATTTATAATCTTTAAAACGTTACTTAATTAGTTATTTTATATCCTTTTATACCATTTAGTTAATAGTTATTCCTATATTTTTTTACAACTAGCTTTAATTATTTTATTTAAAAGGTAATTTTTATTAAAAGGTTAAAAAGTTTAAGGATTTAATTAAGCTTATTATTAAAATTTATATAACTATTACTAAGAGTTATATATTAATAATAAGGATTAAAGCCTTAATATAAGATTGCGATAATATAAGGTATATAATAAAAAAAGTAAAAGAGTTAATAAATTAATTATTTATTATTATATTAAAATCTATAAGATTATGTGTAAATTTAGCCGCTTTAAGTATATTTGCTAATAAAACTAATAAAGAAATTAAAAAAAAAAGGGAAGGTAATATATAAATGATATATTTAAGCCGAATATTTATATAAGAATTTATTATTTAAAATTTATAAAAAAATACATGCTTATGGTTAATTATAATACCTTTATTAAAAAGGATAAATATTAATGAGTTATTTAATAACTTATAATAATTTAAATAGTTATATATTATTAACCTTTTTAATAAAATTAAAGTTATTAATTAATTTTATTTTATATTAATATTTTAACGTGGTTATAAGCTTAACTAATATTAATATAACTTTTTTAAACATTATATATATAAAATAAATTACTTAAATATTAAGCTTATATTATTAATAAAATATAATAGTGGGTAAATATTATAATTTTTTTTTATAATGCATTTTTTAAGAATAATTTAAAGCTTATTAATAAGATATAAAGATTATATTAAAAATACTTACATTTATTTAAGCAAGTACTTTTTTGTTTAAATTAGGATAAACTTAAAAAATCGTTTTATTTAGTTAATATTAAATTAGAAATTACGGTATTATTTATAACCACTTATATTAACATAACTATTATTAATTATATCTTTTTAAAAGAGATAAAAAAAGCTTAAAATATTATTATATATAATAATAACACCTTATTAACTTATACTAATAAGTTTTTATTTTAATTTATTATTAATTTTAAATATACTTATTTATAAAATTATAAATATAATACTTGTTTTAAATACCCTTTAACATAAAAGTTATATATAAAGATTTAATAGGCTTATAAGCTTTTATTTAATAATAAATAAATATTTAATATTATATTATAATATAATTAAGTTATATGCTTTTATAAGTTATAAGTATAATATATGCTAATTTATAAAGGCTTTACTATTTTATAATATTATTAAAAATTATTTTATGTTTAATAAGGGTAATTATATTTAATACTAAGGTTAATATAATTTTGGGTATATTAACAATATATTTATATTTAATATTTAAAATGTTTAATATATATTTGCTTTTATTATCCCTTTATAACTTAAATAAGGTTATGATTTTTTATTTAATTTTAAAGTAATAGAAAAGGTTTTTAAGGAATTAATTATTATTAATATTTTAATAATTAAGCTTATAAAGCCATATATAATTACTATTAAAAAAGTTAAAATTATTCACATAAAATAAAATATAAAATAGTTATAAAAATATATAAGCTTATTAATCTTTAGTATTTTATATAAGTAATAATAAAATTTAAAAAGTAGCCTAATATTTATAAAATTAAAAATATTATAAAATAAGGCGTATAAATATTTAACTTAAAAATATTTAGTTAAAAATAATAATATTTAAATTTTAATATTTACTTAAATATTTTAATCTTATTATAAGTTAGCTAAGTTACTTAATAGTTTTCATTATTAAACTAATAATTATTTTTTTTATTTTATTATATAAATAGTAATAACAAACCTAGTTCCCGTATTATATTATTAAAATATATTAACATAGTAATAATAACTTTAATAATACATAATAATACGTTAATATTTTAAATTAATTTTAATAAGATATTAATATTAAGGTTTAAACTTAGTTAAAATAATATTACATTAGGTTTGGAAATAAGTTTATTAAAACATTAGCATTTTTATTAAACTTTAAAAGGTTTAATAATATATTAATTATATATTATACTTTAATAAATAAAAGGTTTTAATTATTAACTTAAAAATTAATTAAATAGATTAAATATTATAAGTAGGGATAACATTAATGCTAGTATATATTATTAAGCTATAAAAGCTAATAATAAATAAAGAAATAAATATATTTAAATTATATTAAAAATATCCTTATATTTTATTTAGTTAAATAGTTTAAGTATATAAGGTATAAAGTATTTAAAGATAAATAAATATTAAATTTTTAAAATATAATAATAAATATAAATATAATATATTTAATTTAAAAAATTATTCTTTAATAATAATAGTTTTTATTTTTTAATAATAATAGTTTTTATATATAATAGGTTTAAATATATAAAATATTTTTATGCTTTAAAATAGTTAGGTATTTTACTTTAAAATGGTTGCGAATTTTATTTTAAAATGGTTTTATAATTTTAAATAAATTATAAAGTTAAAATTGTTTTATTATTTAAATAATATTATCGTTTTTAATGGTTTCTTTAAATATAATAATAGTTTTAATTATATTATTAAATATAATAGTTATTTATATAGGAATGAATATATTTAAAGTTACGCGTAGAAAATATACTTGTCATTAGTATAAAATAAATGGTTATTTTTATTTTGTAACTATTTTTATTATAGGTAGGTTGCCGCTACGGTAGCTTTAGACCCATTTGATGATCGAAAAGATTTTTTGGTGCCTATCACATCTTATACGCTCATCTTGCATCACCTCAGTGCACATCAACTGTAGGGCGCATCGTAGAAATCAAGCGGGCGTGTAGCGATTTTTACCGTTCTATTGGTAGATATAGTATCATAGATATTTTGAGCCGGGTCCTTCATCATTAGTACGATTAAGACTTTTAGCAATACTCGTCTCACAAAAAGAGGTATCTATATCGAAATGACCACATCGCGTGAACTACCACCAGCATCTGATTCCCCATCTATATGCCAAGGTGGAATGGCAGTTGATGTGGAAGAGCTCACGACCATTCAGTCACCAGATGCCGACGCTCACGACCCGGAGTCTGGGGAACGCCAGCCTCTGATAGGACTAAGTCCTCCAAAGGAAGACGGCTGGGTAGCTCCCCGACATTTTGTCTGGATTGAGTTGGCGATCATGTCCAATGTCTTCCTCTATGGCTTCGATGGAACTATCACAGCTTCCACATATGCTGTGATTAGTTCCGAATTTGATGCGACCAACACCGCATCCTGGCTCACAACATCGTATCTTATTACGAGCACAGCTTTTCAACCCCTTTATGGTCGTGTGTCTGATATTTTCGGGCGTCGCATCTGTTTCTTCATCTCGACCATCACATTTGCTTTAGGTTGTCTAGGATGCGGCCTCGCGAATGACATCGTCTCTCTTGACTGTATGAGAGCACTGGCTGGCTTTGGCGGTGGTGGCCTTATGACGATGGGTAAGGGATTCTTCTCAACTAATGGTTATCTACATCTCCTGATCCGGTTTTAGCTACAATTGTCAACTCAGATATGATTCCATTTCGCAAACGTGGAATGTACCAGGCAATGCAAAACGGCATCTTTGGATTTGGCGCGATCTGTGGAGCTTCGTTTGGAGGTTCGATAGCCGACACCATTGGGTGGCGTTGGTGTTTCCTCCTAGTAAGGTATTCGTCCATTGTACGAAGTTGTTCAACTAACAATGGATAAGCAAGTACCAGTGTCAGCTATAGCACTTCTTTTCGGGTACTTAGTCATCAAGAATCAGCAGATCGCCTTCAGCGGAGGCTCAAGTCTGAGGGAAACTTGGCGTAGAGTCGATTTCCTAGGATCCCTCATTCTGGTTGTGGCAATATCGGTTCAATTGGTTGGGTTGAGCTTAGGTGGGAATGAATTGCCTTGGAGCAGCCCCTGGGTAATCGCATCCCTCGTCGGAAGTGTTGTGCTGTTTGGGAGTTTTCTTTGGATCGAGGCCAAGACGGCTGCCATTCCTGTTATCCCCCTACGTATGTTAAAAGGCCGTTTACCCGTCTTCATACAGTTAGCGAACGTTTGTGCTGGGATATCTGCCTATGCGGTTAGTACTTTTGACTGATATCCCTTGTTTTTCTGGAAACTAACTACGGTGCTCAAGTATCTTTTCCTACTCCCCCTATTTTTTCAGGTCGTATTATTGGATTCCGCTACCACCGCAGGAGCTAGACTTGCCATCCCATCATTAGCAACCCCTATTGGAGGCCTTATTGCGGGTATTGTCATGTCGCGATGGGGAAAGCTGATCACTCTCGTCCGTACCGGCGCTATTTTGATGGCCGTTGGGAATGGCTTGGTGACCTCATTGAACTTTGTGGATTCAAACTGGAAATATTATATCTATATCTTTCCCGCGAACCTCGGACAAGGTATCATATATCCGGGAATTCTCTTTACATCATTGGCTACTTTTGAGCATGCTGGTACGCCCCCTGGACCTGCCTCATCACTCATGCTCACCAGATCCTAGATCATGCAGTATCATCATCTACCGTTTACCTCATTAGGTCTCTCGGGACCGTCTGGGGCGTATCGATCAGCTCCGCTATTGTGCAGACTACGCTCAGCGTCCGACTTCCAGTCGTCTTAAGAGATATTCCAGATAAATGGAGAGTATGACCCTTTAATGCTCACTTTTCCTGATGTAATAGTACTCTGTACCAATACTGACCAATAATGACTCTTTAGATCATTGACGCAATAAGGCACTCTGTCGAAACACTGCGTGACTTGCCCCCAGATATTCAACTCAAGGCACGAATGGCTTACTACGATGGACTGAGATACTCATTTGCGGCTTCTACTGCTTTTGCAGTTATCGCCTTCTGTGCAGCTATGTGTGCCAATGGGAGAGGGTTGCGGAAAACGAGTAGATAGGACTAGTTAGCCAGAGCCAACTTCCATATCTTAATACCGTGCCGTTTCGGTCGACCCACATGGATCAGCCCAAAACGGCAGGAAAGAATAGGTACTTCTACCTAGATGACCATCAATATAATATTCTAGCTAGCCCATGCTAATAATAAAAAGAGAACAAGGAAAGAAAGGAACATCGCATCTTTATAAGCTTAATGAATCCCGTTAGGCCCCGAGATTTCCCTTAACGCACATCGAAGTCTTCATAATGGTGAGCATCAGCGATAATGTTCGTATCTATGCCAATTTAGGTACTAAACGTGCCATCTGATTTTCTGCAATGTTGACTCGTGACATCGTGAAGCATCCTGGCAGATTTGCGGCCTTAGATAAATGGAAATCTTGTCTTCTTCCAGCAAGGAACTTCAAATATTCTCCTACTCCGATATCGTCATTATGGATATGTTTCCAGAGCCAGGGGATTGTCTTCCCTCTTAAATAGACGCGCCAGACTCCTAAGGGACCTCTCTTGCTCTTTCGACGTGGTCGGCTTCATGCGCTGCCTTCTATCTTGGGGGAAAACACGTGGCAAACAAAACCAGAACACCATAGTCACAACTATGACAATGACCAACGCGACCCAGAATATCCAGAGGTCCTTCGATACTGACATTGAACCGTCCGATGCATCGAAGAAAATCGTACTAAAGAAAGCCGACACCAGGTTTGCAGGAAGAAATACCAGGCTAACAACTGAGATCCATCTCATGGACGCGCTGTCGGATTTAGCGGAGTGACTAATCTCGACGGATACCTGAGAGTCGTATTGCGAGTCCGTATGGAATCTTAGTTGTATCTCATTACTTAACCGCTGATGGTTGGATGTGGAGCGACAGCGAAGGCTAGAAAGAGCGTTACTGAAAAAGGCTAGCCGAGAGTGAGTATTCTGATATGCCTGTTGGAATTCCAGGGGCTTTTCGATGGTAAGTCCGCGCTGAAGACCTGCCACCAACTGTTCGTGCCCTTGCAGAACGCTCTCGAAGAGCTTGAGGGATAGATCTAAGGTTTCCGAGACATGTATAGCATGGCGAGCTATATCATGTAGACGGGAATAATTGTGCTTTGGTTTCTCTCGCAGGTTCCTATGATCTCTTGTAGGCGATAGTTCTATTGTTCTCACTAGATTCCGAAGACCCCAGACTGATGTTCCTTGAAGAGATACGATATCTTCTAGGATGTGTGCATAGGGCCAATAAGGGTCCTCGAGCTCCATTTCATCCAAGTTCTGCATCAGAATAGTACATAGGCGCTCCTGTATTGATTCAACGGGGTCAAAAACAAGGATCATTATCTTTCCAGGCGAGGTCCATCGAGTGAACAAGTTATACTTGAGCCATCGATAATTAATATTGGAATCACCTTCAAACTTAGATGACGTATTGAATTGCTTGACAAGCGCACGGGACCACGTTGCTTCATAAGTCAGAAAATGACATTGATAGTAGAAAACGACTCACAGCAGTTTTCGACGATCCCTTCACTATTCCTTGACGACTCAGAACCGAAGTAACCGTTCATCCTCTTATATGTGTCCGTCCACCAGAATCTTGGCATATGAAAGCCCTTGATGAAGTTCTCACAGCACACGGTACAGTTGCGAATCTCATTGGCTTGGGCTACCCTATCACTACGAATTAGGGACATTCCCATGTGGTGATTGGTATGAACTCACACTAAAACAACTTCATGCTCAGAGCGAAATGGCCATTGTGTTCTTGGGAATAAGTCGGCGCATTTAACTTGCTTCTCATACCGTTCGCCTGGACTCTTCTTAGTCATTCATCTTTATATTTCATGGAGGTATAGGTAAGGGAGCCAAGGAGGGTGGACCTTGCCTTTATTCCAAATAGAAACATTCGCTTCAGAACGACATTCACACGTTTTCGTCGTCCTGGTATTCATTTCAGAAACTCGTCAATGCTACCTTCAGGTCTTGTGACTGGAGAGTGAGCGTTTAATTTGTGGTACAATACTGTGGAGGCTTCCAGATTTGCTAGCGGCATTAATTGACACAACAAGACATATACATATACTTCGGCAGCTATCAATGTTTAGGCTGATAGATGTCGGATTCTAGGTACTATTGCCGATTCCTTTCAAGTGTATTTGATTGTCGCGTGGTTGTTTCTTTTACGGAAGGTGTAAAAAGACTGCGGCGATATCCTAGGGTGGCTGGGCACCCCGCTGGGTTTGCATAGAGCGCCTGAAGCTTCGCCTCAGTGGCTGATGGTAGGTACTTCGGATGCAGTGCGACCATTGACCTACAAGCGACGTCTTACAGAAGAACAACCATTGCCCTCCATAGCATAGGGTCAGAGAAAAGATTCCACATTAGAGTGGTAGAATCAATATGTGAGTGCTAAATTGTACCTAATTATCGTTGGAATAAAATGTAAATTCCAGGATGTCATGCGTTATTCTTCGCACACGCCCACGGAACGAACCCCAAAACGATAAATGGCAAAACAATTCGAATTTCACGCAAGATTTAGCCAGTCCAGTCGCTTCGAATCCTAGCTTTCAATAACCGAAAATAGGAACCCATCGCAGCTATCCCAAGTACTGACAAAAGATGATAAGAAAAGCCTACTTCTACACAGGTACCAACTGTCAATAAGATGTAGTGCACTGATTTCAATACGGTCAGTGTCATGAAACGAAACCTTCAAAAGAGCGTGCCATTCAACAAATATATTCGATCCTCCTGTAAACGGCAAAGTTCTCCCAGGTCTTCGAGCCTACCTGGGTAGATAGGTTAGCTAGGTACCTAATATACTTAGCACCAATATCCGTTTAATCAAGCTGAGTTAAGTAAACTTGGGAGTGGGGGGCGGGGGCGTAATCTAGCTCATGAACTCTGGGAACTAACCTTGGAACCCCTATTCTGCGCCTAGCATAGACAAACCCGAGTTTGGATTGTTCATCAACTCTCTTATATAGTCTCTGCAGCCGAGGAATCCGTTTTTCTCTGCAAGGCGCATGGCATTTTGACATTGTTTATCGTCGAAGGGGCCGCTGTTAGCCTCCCAGAGAAACTGTATCATGTCGAGACGGCCTTTTTCAGCTGCGCCTTCAAGGGGCCAGCGTCCGTGTAACCCTATCGGTGGGCGTATATCCAATCGAGCCCCGTGCTCTATAAGCATCGCCGCCATCTCGCAGTTACCGTGGATAGCTGCGAATTGTAGCGCAGTAGCTCCAGCGAATGTTGCAGGTGGAGCGTTGACGTCAGCTCCCTTCGCTAGCAGATAACTGGCAATCTCGATATTGTCTAGCTCGGCGGCTTTCTGGAGAGGAGTCCACGGTATTCCGAAGAGCGCTGGTTTATTTATATCGGCGCCACGATCGACAAGGAGTTTAATTATCTCCATGTTCCCCGTCCTAATGGCTAGTAAAAGAACAGTTGACTTGTCAGAACTGTCATCTGGGTAAGCGGGTCCCACAGTGCTATTGACATCACTACCGGCATCGAGTAACCTCTTAATTAGAGGTATACATATGAGCCCACCCTCCTTAGATGAAAATCGTCTGATTGCCGTGCTGAGTGGAGTTTCGTGCTCTTCTCCTCCATAGATATCTATAGCTGCTGTAGTTACAAGATTGAAGTCGAAAAACAAATCTATCAATTTGGAGGATTTTGGGTAGTTTGAAATTGTCTCGTTGAGAGGGTCACTGTAATATCGAGGAGGCCTCCGCGGGGAAGCCCTCCGGTATACCTCCAGAAGCGGCTTGACCATTGACGGATGTTCGTCCATAGCCATCTGCAGCGTTTCATAGTTAATCACGCCGACCCCTAGAGCAATAAGCTCATCAAGCACCGGTATGTTTTCACACTCTACAGCAACTTGTAGCGCGTCGCATTGTCCGTTGTACCTGTCATTCAGACGACAGGATTTAATAATATCCAAATATAAGTCTTCGCGGCCCTTCTCAATTGCTAGTTTTAAAAGGTCATTATCCAGGAGAATTCCCTTGCTAGGGTGGGCTTGCCAAATATCCTGCAAGATTGAATCGTCACCCCATTCAAGTGCGGCCTGTAGAATCGACCGATGTGCGTCGTAGTAAAAGTCGCATTCTATCATATTATAATCAAAGCCGGATTCTATGATCGCTTTCACGAGCTCTGGTTTTCTGTGCGTTATCGCGACGTTTAATAGTGACGTTCGGTTGGGATGATAAACTGTAGTCCCAAAGGCTAAGATTTTCCATGCAATATCATCGAAACCATGGGTCAAAGCAGCACCGAAGGGAGTAGCAGGATCAAAAAGACCCTTACAAATATCGTCATCGGCAAAACTGAAATCAGGGTCGACATCCAATATCTTGGTTGCGTACTCTAAGTTTCCTACTCGGAGAGCCACAGTAAGTGCTTGACCGAGCTCGTTTTTGCCTTGGAGACGCTTGAGTGTATTCATATCTTCCAGAGAGCGAAGTCGTTTCTGATTTCCAGATTCAAGAGCGACGACTAGAGCTTTGAGGCTTTCCGTTCTATTATCCAAGTGCGGATAATTCTGAAGGATCAAGTCGATTATCGATTGGTTCCCGGTTTCCTTTGCTTTTTGTAATATTAGACTTGGGGATGGTGTATATGGAAGCAGAATTTCTACCACCTCTTTATGTCCACGCTCCACAGCCTTCGTTAAAGAGTAATTGCCTACCGTAGCGGGAAACCTTATATAATAAGAATAATTCTAAACGTGGTATTATTGTTTTATATAGAATAATTCTCACCTTTGGAAGTACCGTTTCATATAAATTTGGTGGTGGGGTACTTACGAAGAATAAGTTTGAAAAAAAATATTTTTTAAAAGAATGATTCTTTAAAAAAAATTTAAAAAATTAAAAGAATGATTCTTAAATAAAGAATTATTTTATTAAAAAGAAATTATTCTTTAAAATATTTTTATTATTTTTAAAAATAATATTTTTTATTTAAAATTTAAAAGAATAATTCTTTAAAAAAGAATTATTTTATAAAAGAAAATTATTCTTTATATATTTTTAAATAAAATAAAATAAAATAAAATAAAATAAAATAAAATAAAATAATAAAATATATTTAATTATAAATATTTATATATAATATAAAAATTAAATATTATTTTTAATTATTTTAATTTTATTTTATAAATTTATTATATTTTTAAAAAAGTTATTTAATAATTTAAATATTATTAATATAATAATAAGTTATAACTTTAATTTTAATTTAATTTATAATATTTATATTATTAAATATAAAAAAATTAAAAAAAATAAAAAATAAAAAAATAAAAAAAAATAAAAAAAAATAAAAATTAAAAAAAAATTAAAAAAAATTAAAAAAATAAAAAAATTATATAACTTTATAAATATTAGTTAAATAAATTTATAAAAATTATTATATAAAACTTTATTTAAAATAAATTATAATATTAGTAATTATATAATTTTACGATTTATTTTCGTAAAAATATTAAATATTTAAAAAAAAATATTTAAAAAATAACCTTATATATTAAAATAGTTGCTTAATTTTTAATAAATATATATTAGTATAATGGTAAAGTTCACGTATTAAATATCTTAAAGTTAAAGGTTCGAATTATACGTAAAGTAAAAAAAAAATAAAAAAGTAATAATAAAAAAGTAATAATAAAAAGGTAATAATAAAAAGGTAATAATAAAAAGGTAATAATAAAAAGGTAATAATAAAAAGGTAATAATAAAAAGGTAATAATAAAAAAGTAATAATAAAAGTAATAATAAAGTAATAATAAAAAGGTAATAATAAAAAATAATATATAAATTAAAAAATAAATTAAAAAATAAATTAAAAAATAAAAAAAATTTAAAGCAATTATTCTTATTTAAAGAATTATTGTTTCCAATTAGAATTAATCATATGCACGAAATAATTTCACCTCCTTTAGAATTATTCTCATAGCTTATATGTTCCCGTTACGGTATATCTAGGAGGAAGTTTCTGTAGTTGCGGTCTGCATCTCGTTCTTGCCACTTTTGCATGATCAACTTAACCATGTTCGTCGCCCTTTCCTCCTCGAGGTGTTCAACGATCACTCCGACAAGCCCTGTGTCGGAAATAAGTTCTTGGGGCGTTTGAGAAGCACACTTCTCAATGAGACGAATTGCAAGACGTGGATCTTTATAATAAAGCGCATCACGGATCTGATCTACCCAAATCATGGCCCCGGCCTCTAATAAGGCATCAACTATCCCCAAGAAGCTTTCGTCGAGTGTTAGCCTTCTATCTCCAAACCGAATTAATAGGGTTAGTGCATTGAAACGACTCCCGCTGAAAGATTTGTTGATATCGACACCCCGCTTAATGAGAGCCGAAACGGCCCTGATGGAGTGGTGTTCGGTAGCCATTTCAAGTGGCGTGTATCGCTGCCCCTCATAAAAGCATACAGTCTCATTTGCATCGACAAAATGGCTATGATCAAGCAGATAGTTAAGGATAACAACATTATCGGCCTGTAAAGCAGCTTGGAAGATGTTCTCGGCGAGTGATCTAGCCACAGGATTCGAGTTAGAACACAAAAATTCCATCATCAACAGTTGTGTGTCCTGATGTCTATTCAAGTACGTCAGAATCCCAGCGGCTGGTATGCCCTGGAGGCCTGAAAACCCATTGACGACTGAAGTAATTAGTCTTGTGTTAAGACGAGCTTCACAGGCAACATCATTTGGTAGCTTGGTAAACTGGTAGTGTTCCTCTCCGATGAATATATGTGTTGCGAAAAGATGCCTGGGAGCTGGTGTGAAGGTATTAGAACAAGGTCTTGTATTTATGTCAGTCGAGAACTGGCAAGCCAGATTGAGATTAGGCTGCGACACGGCGTTCCTACTACGGTTCTTGCTATAGATCTCTATCAAAAGTGAACACGTTAGCCACGGCGGGATGTTCGATATAGGTAGTCTATGTTATGAAGGCTTGTCTTTCGTTACCTTCCATAATCTTAGCTACAATCATACCAGAAGGTAGCGTTATCTGGTGACCCTTCGACCGGGTTTCTCTGTGCCAATGGAGGCCAGCGAACGAATTTGGCAATGTGCATGACGTTAATTCTACTCCTGCCCCTGGATCAAACGGTGCATCTAGATACGGCGGTAGGGAAAATAGCGATTCGTCGATATTCATAGCGTTTCCAGATAAGAACTGAGAATCGATTGATTCGACGAACAATTGACCATCGCCGGGTAGCGAAGATGGTTCCAAGGTTAAGTCGTAGCTTTTCTGTACTGAGAAGTCAAACGTAGCCAAATCCGTTGTCCCAGCATTATCCATATAGGCGGAGGCGCCAAAGGTATCGTGAAATGACATGCCAATCACATCGTTGGCCAAATCAGAAGGTTGTACGACCTGGTCAATTCCTTGAGCTTCTGCATGATTAACCGTGTTGATAGTGGCGCTATTATAGGGTTCGACGGTTGGTATTTGGGGACTTGTATTTTCCTGGGCTACATTATCATCATCTAGTAGAGCTGCGTAAATGTAATACTAGTCAGATCCAGCAGCGTAAAATATATTATATTGCTAATATTAGGTAACGAACCTGTTTCATTGTGTTGGCCCTTTTGGCGCACGAGGAGGCGCTCGGCTCTATCGATTCTAGAATTCGGTATTGCCTTGCCTGCAAAAGTAATAGGAGTCGGATCTCCCCTTTGCCGCCTTTGCTTCCTTTCTTGGATAGCTCTATCCAGTTCATGCCTCCTCATATATTTGTGCAACCCCCATTGACGGAATTGGAGCTCATACTGAGATTTTCTTAAAACTTGTCAATAGGGTTGCTCAAAGAGTTAGCATACACACTTGATAAGACACTCACGTTGCGGTAAACCCTTCTTTTGCCATCGTCTCGATGACACCATCATGACCAAGAAGTTTAACTCCATGAGTAAGATATAAATCAACGATTCGACCCTTACGCTTTTCCCATTCTTGCTTCGGGATATGTTGGGTTGTTGGTAGGGTGGGCATGGTGAGCTATACTGAAACGACCTGGGAGAAAAACATCTCGCGTATCCAGTCTTGAAATCTGGGCGCAAACACATCATCTTATAGAGTAAATCTGCATAAAACCGTATACTGATAATCGAGTAAGGCTGTGGGCGATGATCAGATTTTCGGTCCTAAGCCTGCTTCGTTTGGCACACCCTGTGGTCACTACCTGAATATCCCGCACATCGCAACCTAATTAGACTAGGCCAGATTCAGATTGAACAAATTCTGACAGTGTCATCAGATTCTGTCAGATTTTGCTAACGCCACAATGGGGGGTATTCGACTAGGCCTCCAACAAACTACCATAGACAAAAGCATGAGGCTGTTCGGGTACAACAAAATCTGTGCCGATCCGCACGCTTCAGATTCTGATACCTTTATTGGATATCGATTCAAGTCGTAACGGCAGTGGCTTATCGTACTGGTGTCTAGGTAAGCATACCCATCTATCTGTGATTGGACTCTAGTAGGTCATGGAGACATAATTTGCAGTTGTAGTAGGATTATGCATTGTTCGTCGCCACATGAACAAGGCGTAGGCTCGGCTGCACTTGTCAACCCACAAGACGGGGAAATACATTGTCCTAAGTTCGCCGTACTTAGGTACCTAAGTAGTCGAGATTCGGGTGATTGGGTTGATTTGCGAATGAAGATGGATGAGGAAGGCTCGGACACTTTGCTGAAATTGCTTGTCAGCCTGCATGAATTTTCCGCTAAAGAGGATTATGATACCATTTCTTTATGAAGTCGAACTTCTGGGAAACAATCCTAAGATCAAGTGCATTTAGCTCATTCCAAGCAGCCTTGAGTAAGTTGTAGGTTACCAAGGATGGCTAGAATCCACTAGTGCTTACCATCCCACTCCGAGCAACCATGATAATGCAATATACAATGATGCAACGCCAATAATCAGAGATTTCTGCCGTGGTTTGACGAGTAGGTACTCGTCATCCTTTGTCGGCGTTAGGCATTACTAGGTTGGGACATTGTTTCAAGGCTTCAGCGAACGATCACAGTCGAATAGATATTCACCCTAAGACGGTTATCGCACGAATAAGAGCATGGTCTCATCAGGACGGTCCCCTGCGGGTGGCGTTACCGCGGGGTTGAGGGGATGGTCCACTGGCGGAAAGGTACAAAGAGGTGGTACATCACCTGTCATACCATGTCTTATTGTGAATAAAGTCCAATTTCATGGCGTTGGCGGTTTGTTCTAGGTGATTAATGGATCTGAAGAGTACTTTGGATATCCGGTCAATTGTAGACTTTATTAATTGAGTATAAGTAGATCTCAAGTCGTCATTCGAATGGTGGGTTAGCCTCAGTATGCAGGTAACATCTAGAAAATATAAGTACCTATCCCTAATTTGGAACTTATCTTCATCGTATACTACAAGGTATGCTATCTAGTGAAGATAGGGGGAAGTATGCCACATTCTCCATCCCATGGTTCCCATTCTCGCTCCGATCGACCCGTCGATAGAGAGCCTAGGCGTCCTAAGCGATATTCGCTTCGCATAGAATTTCTCGACGACGACGGTGATGACGTTGAAAAAGATAGAGGTTCGGCGAATCATCCAAGAAGATCAAACCAAGGCACGTCCAACTCTCGAATGAGTGCCGGCACAAGGCCGGAACATCCACAAGAGACTGGTCGCAGATCTAGGCAAGCGTCAGTTAGCTCAACCACTGCAGTCGTAGGGGGTCGCAATCCATCATCGACATCAATTAGACCATTGCCATCAGAGCAAGAAAGGCGTGAGACAACTACATCACGTGGCACACGACCGAGTTTGCAACCCGGCGAAGATTATGTTACTGCTGCCGAACTCTCCGAGACCTTTAACCCACATATATCTATGAGAGGTCGCGATGAAGCGGGATTACCTCAACAATTTGAGCGTCATATGTCAATACGGGACCGAAGAGATACGGGAAGACATTCAAGCTCTAACAGCTATCGCAAGAGGGGGAACGTCCCATATAAGCACGCCTGTACACAAACAGACATAGGGGGTTTAGAGGCACATATACTATTTAGTCCCTTGTATCCTGGATCTATCCCTAGACCTATATTTACACGATCTCCCCGGTCAGGAGAGCCCCTCAGTGCGGAGATAATTGCATATAATAATGGGATTCTCCTAGGCCGGCAGCTAGCTTCCGCACATATCCTCCAGCCGCAACGCCGCGGAAGTTATGCACCTCCACCACCGCCACCATCTGTAACATCATCTTCGCGACGGTCCGATGTGCAACCACCGCAGCCATTGTCTGCGCGACGACCATCTACAGGAGCTTCGCCATCCCCGAGGTCTCTATCCGCTCGCGATTCTCATGGTCAGTCCAGTCCTAGTATACCGCATCATGAGCGATCCGGGGTCCAGCAGCAGCCACAAGGTTGGCATTTTCACGTTCCATCCTGGCCGTCTCGCAGCAGGAGTGAACCGTTGCCTCCCCGGCAGTCAGGTTCGCGTAGCAGCACCCGAAGCCACCGACGCTGAGGCGATAATCAAGAGAATTATTGAGTATTCTGGTTAGAATAATGAAGCGCAATACATGGGGTTGGGGTGGTGCCCGGTCGGCGGTCGCGGGGTGGGGTCCAAAAGGGTGCATTGGGTATGATTATAGGTGACCATTTAGTTGAAATAATTGAAATAGATATTCTACTATGTCATTCCTACTACTTGGTGCCAAAGTAAAATAGGATCACACCATTATCCGTATACCATAGATATATCTTGAAAACTCGCGGAAAGGTGGCTTGCTCCCCGACTTCTGGAATTACGTAAGCGGATGATTGAAACGCTTGCGAGTATAACCACGACATGAGACCAAGAACTCGGAAATGAGAATATGTGAAGAATGAATAGGTCAATTAGGGTATCTGAAATTTTAGACTATCTTCTATGAAGCACCTCGAACTCCATGCTTCTTCCAATTGATCCTTTGCACCCTTAATACCCCGAAAAAATCGAAATCAATACGTATTTTCTTCTAAACCTTAGGCCTGGCCAACCGGAAACACCCCGTTTTTTTCGCGCAACCTTTATCTACAGTTTCTTGAACACGTAACTGAAAATTTCCCGACTTTTCAACAAGTTAAGGACCCTCAGTCTCTCATTGTCTAGATGTGCCGAGTCTGAGGATTGTCCGCATGGAAGATGAGCAGCCGGCGCGTTGAACTCTTTCTCTAGGAACCTTATGGCGGGGATTGAACCGCCTTCTCTGATATAGAGGGGCTTACGGACCTTGGATCTGCCGTTGGTGTAAGTTCCATTCGTGTCAACTCCGTTCGTACCATTGACACTATTGCTAGAACCGTTACTAGCCTTGTCGGAAAACAGAGGTGCCCAGGCTTGCACGAGGGCTTCTTCAAGTGTCTGGAAGATGTAATTGCTGGGATCGCCAAGCCAAGGTTCCGCCTGATTGTCAATTTGGATGCTCAACTTGTTGTCGGACTCCAAGTTGCTGAACTCCTTCTCCAAGAAGGAGGTCAAGGAGCTAGTAACCTCTTCCACCTCCTGTCCGGGAACGAGCCGGACACTGATCTTAGCATTCGCGTGACTGCTGATCAAGCTTCCATCTGGACCTGAAACCTTAATTGTGTGGTGCGTAAGATTTGGTTCCCGCCAACGCGCCATGAGATTTGCCTTTAGAATCTCTGCAGAGACACCTTCTCGATTTTGCTCCGTGAGGACGGATAGGATATCGTCGTACCGAGCCTCCTCCTCTTCCGTCAGGGGGAGAATGTTGTCGTAAAATCCAGGAAGCATAATACGATTTCGAGGTCCCTTGAGCTTGGAGAGCAACGTCATGAGATCAGACAAGGGCTCATTAACCATGTAAGAACCATCGACACCAGAGTGCAGGTCAGAACTCTGGGATTCAACACAGACGGTTGCGTGCATAACGCCCCTCAAACCATACGTCAGGCATGGAGTGTCGTCATTGAGCCAATAGCTGTTAGCCAAGAGGATATAATCGATATTACCAATGCGATCCTTGTGTTTGCGAACTGTCTCTTTAAAACCACGCGATCCTGATTCTTCCTGTCCTTCAATGAGGAAGACAACATCTGAGTCTAATGACTTGGCTTGTATGAGGTCGGTAACAGCATATAGTGCAGCCATGATAGGCCCTTTATTATCGCTGACCCCGCGGCCATACAGATACCCATTGGTCCCGGTTAGCTGAAACGGGTCGTTGTTCCATTTTCCATTCCGAGTCTCTGCCGGAACAACGTCGTAATGACCATAGAAAAGGATCCTCTTTCGCTTCTCGGCTGGTTCGAGCTTGCCACTAAATTTGGCAAGTACCACAGGATGATGAAGGGTATCCTCACTGCTCAGCATCTCCACATTGCCGCCCAGCTTCTTAAACAGAGTGCGTAAAAAGCTGGCACATCGACGGCAATCCTCCACATACTCAGGCCGAGAAGACACGGTCTTGAATGATACAAACTCCCGTAATGAGGTTATCATCATATCCTCATGTTCTTCGTGTAGTGGCTGTTCGGTAGAGGCTTCGTTCTTGAGCATCCAGATGGAGACATTAGTGTCATTGGCCCCTGTGATGTATATCTGATTTCCATTGTATGTCGTTACGGCCGAGGACAAGACTTTGCCGTCGTGTGCCTTCCACTGGGTTAAGCATTCGTACTTTTGGTTGACATTTTGCGACGAGTCGCGTTGATACTCTCCGTAGTGGACAGTATCATGCTTCTGTTTGACGTTAGTAATCATGTTATCTTTATCTCCGGATAATCTCAAAAGCCACTTACACAGGCAGTTCCAGTACGACTCGCACTCCATAGGTAACCCCAACCCATCCGTAGAGTCATGACATCGCCCTTGTGAGCCTTGATAACCCTCAATTTCTGTTTGGTGTCGAGGTCCCACAGCTCGATTACGCCGCGTGATTTCCCACTATATAAAAACGACCCATCAACGGCCAAGGACCAAATGGACATTGCGTCTTGTTCTCCGAGGACCACAATCTCTTCAATGCCGTTCTCATACCCGTCTGGACCGATTTCTTGTCCGCCGAGTTTCCAGACCTTGATAGTCCCATCTCCACCGCCCGATATCAACACCTCTTCGTCTGGTTCCGTATATGCGGTGGTACCCTTTGTTATGAGCATGCAATATACATAGCCGAAGTGCGCAAACATCTTGTTCGCTCGCTTATCCGTTTCAAGGACAGTGTGAGATCGAGGTATTAGGTCGTATCGTTCGTCGGTGGGTCGCGGTGTGCTCGTGCCGCCAACAGCTCGGGAATCGAAGAATCGGTGGTTCCTACGATCCGGATGGTTCGGCGAATCGTGGGTAACACGTCTATTGGGATCTTTTAGATTGACCCATTGGATGGAGGTATTTTGGGCGCCATAGTAGACGGTCTCGTGCTGAGAGGAGTAGGAAACGGAAAAGATATCGCCAAATGAGTCATTGGTGCTATATATCTCGTAGAGTCGGTTCATCGTTCGGGGGCACCAGACATTGACAATAGGATCGCTGGCACTCGAAAATAGGAGAGATCCATCTTCGGAGAGGAATAGGCACATCACGCTGCGCTTGTGGGCTTGTACCTGGTGGACTTTTTCGAAAGTGCCCAAACGCCACACAACGATCTCTCCATTATGGGTTCCTGCGTAAATGCTGTCATTTCCGACTGCTAGAGCAAGTACAGAGCTGTCATGCTTGAGATTGTGGTGTAATTGTGGTGTCGTGTGCGGAGGAATTTCGAGAATAGGCGATGGAGCCGAAGTCGCCACTGTCGAGGGCATATTTGCTGTTCATATGTCAACTTTTGCTAAAACATGAGGCTACCTAGGGTAGTTCAAGTAAGACAACTGGTGGGTAGGCTCTGTTTCGTCTTATGTGTGAAACAGCGGAAGAAGAGCAAACAGGTACTGAACACCAAATTGATGTTAAACTGTTGCCGAATTGGAGAGAATTGGAGATGACGTGTGGTGTGGTGATTGACAGAAGGTTGGTGAATGTGGGGAGCTAGTACAGTAGCGTCTGCAGCGATGTGTTTTCAGGGCTGTCAGGGGACTTTCAGCATCTGCTCCAGGGTCATAGCGGATCAAGTGGGGCATAAAGTCTGGGGGTTAGCTCAATCCAATTCTGGCAGTCTGCGGGTAACTTCGTACTCCAGCTCGGACTGTGCATGCACTACATGTACAGTACATGTATGCAACCAATTCCTGCTGGAGCTAGCGCTATTGGTCAACCCCCCTAAAAGTCTCCCCAGATTGGAAGCTTCAAATGTTTCACAGGATTTCAAAACGCTGTAACGGAATTTTGAAATGAAAGCAGGGTTGGATTGATGATTCAGCAGGCTGGTGAAGGGGTTTACATAGGGTTGTGTTGGCCCTCACAAGATACGGTGATTTCTTCAACTCTTGCTGAAGAGAAACTTATAATGGAATTGGCTGACTCACAACTGATAGTTTGGATGCCATTGGTGTAGAGCTTCTTGGATGCTTCATTGATGGCCTTCTTTTTACACTCTTCATCCTCAATCTCCTGGCAGCGTTGGCAGCCACTTATTCTATCACCGAGCCCAATGGCCATGGTTTTAGAAAATTGACTGTAAGTTGCTTAGATGTTGGTTTGTTCGTGGAGTTGAGGAACACATAAGAGAACATGCACAGAAGCAAGGAGTAAGAGCGGGCCTAGACCTTTTTAAAGGTGCAGAATAACATGTAAATTGTTTTCCGACTCCCGAGTTACGGTGAGCGGAATTTTCTTATTATGGACAATCGGAAGATCCATTGGCCAGTTTGCAATCAAGGCTGGCTACATACACAGAACAGAGGTCAGACTGGATTGCCCAGGCTAGGTATTGCGCGATCTCTCGATGCCAATACGCGAGACATGATAAAGTGGATTACTTCATCTCCCGTCCCGTCGCCTTATTAGAATAGACAAAGTTTTATGCTGTCTTGACTAGAATGTATCCTAGAGGGAACTTGATTGTAGTCAAGACGAAGAGACTATATGAAGACATGCTTGCAGACACAAAACCTACGTGAAATGGGTATCTAATGTGCTCCCCGTCTTTAGTAGACCGCATGTTCAAATAATACAAGCTAACCTGAAGATTTCTCGTGAACAGAATGATGCACTTTAGCGTGATTCACACGTCATATTCACCCTTGAAATTGACATCTCTGCCACGACAATATCTTATCAACCAAAATAGTGTATAAGTTAATCTGATGATATGCTTAGCTAATACGTAAGTCCATGAAAACTTGTTGACCGGGTAAAACACAGGAAAAGTCAAGCAATAATAACCAAGAGATCGGGTCGCAATCATCTCAGGGTGCGTGGTTTTTGACTCACTGCAGATGGAAGGGATCAGTAGACTCTGCATATGCTACCATATTTTGCAACTATTCGACTTAAAAATAGGCAAAGATGTAGGTTGCATGAGATTCAGTTCCGTCTTTCTCTCCGATATCGGTACAAGTGTGATGCTCCAAGTACCTGGGTAACCAAGACTCATATTGCTAATTCTATTCACGGAGATGGTCAATCAAAACGAGTGCATAGAGCAGGATAATTAAAAGTAGAAAAGAGCCAAGCTTGTACATCGTTTAGGTTGCTTGGTATAGTATATTTACCTCTTCATTCTCTTGATCCAAAGCCAAGTTAGCCAAAGCATCTTCAAGCACGCTACAGTCACGCTAAATTTAAGGAAAAATATGTGGACCCATAGGGATAGAACCGCAGCGGCAAGGCGGCTATCGCTTATCGCTTATCGCTTATCGTTTATCTCTTATCGGAAGAAGATTTATCTTTGCCTCCGACCTTGGCCCGTGCGTAAGAATTTTTGTTACTGAGATCATTCTCCATCAAAGCTTCAAAATCTAGATTTGCGAATTCTCAACGTACCTACGCAACAACCCGCCCAAAACGACAACAGGTCTTCAAATACCCTAATTGTACCTAAGGTCGCTCCAGACTCCTTATATATTCGCCTAGACGATCTGCGACCACAGCCGAGAGTAATATTGCTCAGCCCGAATCTATATTCGTAGATATTCTATAGACTTCGTCGTTGTCTCAAGATGGATCACACAAGAGACCCTTGCCCTTGGGTCATCCTCAATGACTTTGGAGGCGCATTTGCTATGGGTGTACGTCGAAATCCCCTCACCAGCGCCATAGCAAACCCGGTCACGCAAGCTAATGGTCAACTTCCCAGGCAATCGGTGGAACTATATGGCACGGCATCAAGGGTTTCCGAAACAGTCCAATGGGCGAGAGGAGAATAGGAGCAATCACAGCTATCAAGGCGAGAGCGCCAGTGTTAGGAGGCAACTTTGGTATGCGCCGGATATCAGACATTGGCTTTAGCATTTCTTGATGCTAATCTATTACATAGGCGTGTGGGGTGGTTTATTCTCAACATTTGACTGCGCCGTTAAGGGAATAAGGAAGAAGGAGGACCCTTATAATGCCATCAGTAAGCCTCCTTCTTATGGGTTTAGAGGAATTATTTACTGATGCTATCATAGTTGCCGGTTTCTTCACCGGTGGTGCGTTGGCTATCCGAGGAGGATATAAAGCAGCGAGGAACGGTGCTATCGGTTGTGCCGTACTTCTTGCTGTTATCGAAGGTGTAGGTATAGGGTTCCAGAGGATGCTTGCAGGTTCGACAAAGCTAGAGGTCGGTTTCCCTCCCTAACCTATACAAGAGCACCTTGATGATGGAAAGCTAATTCTATTTTAGATGCCGGCACCGCCGCCGAATACAGAGAAAGCTCTAGCTTAGATCCTATAATAACGCAAATAACGAAAGAGACACTACCACTCAACTCCTTCCCGATTAACTCTTCGATCGGTTCATGTATTTCATATGGGTTTTAGGCGGGCTTTGCATACTGACACGGATGTTCGGGGAATGGCATGTAACATAAGAATGATCTTGATGCTTTGCTTGGGGGCCTTTCCTCCGTGTACCCGCCTAGCAGACGCATCTGAACTCAAATACACTTCCTAATTTCAAGAAAGGCAGATGTTCTTGGATCGATCCATCGTCTATACTAAAATCTCGAGTTGGGACGCAGCTAATCGCACATCTAGTTTAGTTACTCTATCTCCTACGCTTTGTCAACGCTCCAACGCCACACATTTTCGGGTCTATCTTCACTTTCGAATATGTCCAATCCGTTTCGGCGCTCCTGTTTACTGTCTGGATGGAATATCCTCATAATCGCTTTTCCGTCATCATCGATCCAAGCTCGGAACATACCACCGCAATTGTGATCCTGCAGTATGCTCGCAGAGGCGCTGACCACCCGACCTGACGCATCGCGCGAGACAATGCTCTCTATACCGATCATACCGCCTTCTCCTTCTCCCATCTTACCCCAACGATCTCCCGCGCTCTTTTCGAGGTCCCCACCTCGTCCTGCAACTTGTCGTAGCGCATCTGCTGCTGGCAATTGACCCCATCGTGCGATCGAACCGACCGTCCTAGCAGCGGCTACCCTTAGAAAAGAGTCTCCATTTCCCGTCCCCGACAGAGCAATCGATCGCGATGTCCTCAAATCTTGGCTAATCAGACCATTACTTCTTCCAGATATTGGTTGCGCAATTGGAGAATATACGAAAGGGGTTGGTAAACAATCAGCGACGAGATTCCTTAGGTTCGATGATAGTTGTACGACTGGTCCCGGTAAATTCAGATGTGTTCTCAGATTCTGCCACCCATCTACGGCCGGTCCAAAAGGGGCCCTTCTCGGATTTCCCTTCTGGGTCCATTCCTCTGCCCAGAAACCAGCACCGACAACAGGTGTGTCACCGATGCGACCTGTGAGCTTATTCGTCATACCTCCCGTGCTAGTACCAACAGCCACAACTCCGTCCGCGTCGAGCGCGACCGCGCCGCATGTGCCTTGGGGTAGATATTCTTCGGCGCTCCAGGTTGCTAGGCCCTTTCCGGCCTTCTCCTTTTCCAATGCGCGGACATGTTCATCCCACCTATGCTGGGTGAAGAAGTACTTCGGGTCTACCAGTTCTAAGCCGTACATCTGGGCTAGTGTCTCAGCAGCTTCCCCGTGGATTAGGGTGTGGCCTTGGGCCGAAGGAATGTTGAGGTCTGCCGCACCAGACTCGGCTTTCTTGCCCAAATCCTGGTCTCCATGTTTTAGCATGGCTTTCGCGAGCAATATAGGATTTTTCACCCTGCGCAACCCTGTCAGCCCGACACCACGCTTGGCGTAGCCTCTGGACACCATGACTGAGGATTCCAATTCATTGATACCATCACGCGTAAAGACGGCGCCATGAGCCGAATTGAAGAGCGGGTCATTTTCGAGAAGCGTCACGGCGTACGTGGCGACATCGAGTGCGGAGGGGTACTTTGGTGCGGATGAGTAAGGGAATGTATTTTCATCCAAGGCCACGGGTGTGTGCATATACGCATCCGCCTTCGAGACCTATTCCATACGTCTTAGTTGCCTCTTCCTGTTCTTCTAGGGATGTCTATCAAGGTTCTCACAATGGTAAGAAGCGCATGTCGGTATTGTTCATACTTCTCCGGACCTAGCTTCTCAGGAGTGATGTTGCCCGCGCCGCCGTGAATGATAAGGCGCGGTTTTAGCTGCGTTGCAGTGTGTCTTGGCTGGTGTTTGTACTCCATAATTTTTTTCTTGTCTCTCGTCTTTCTCGCTCTCACTATAACTCTGTCGACTTCGACTTTATAAGGACGTCTAAATAGGCCTCTCGGGATAGCAGAGAGCGATAAGACACTGCTTTTATTATCTAGCAGCCAAGTGCCATATCGGTACGGGAGCATTAAACTGGGGCAATCTAACTGCTATAAGCAGGTCCACGCCTGCATCTTCAAACGGCTAGATCCGAAAGGTACCTAACAAAATCGATCCCCGCCTTGGCTTCCCGTTGCCCATAATTCCAGGCACGGCACTTCCAATAAAGGTCACATTTGACTTAGATGAGCTCTCGCCAATCGGAAATATCCAGATTTGAGTTATCTAAGTTACACAATGATCCAATTCACTGGGGTATGCCAGTCTCAAAAGTTTAGTGATGAAGAATACCGATGAATCGTATCAAGACGTCAGCTAAGATCCGAGATGCGGTGCCTGTGATAGCTGAACATGAGCAACTGGAGTACATTTTCCTTTCTAACATTCAGCTCTCGGAAAGTTCATATATCAGCGCCAACTTACATGTACGAGCCAGCCAAGAGGATTTCATTACCGCTCTTCTAGTATTCTTGGTCGTTTCCGTGTCAATCCAAGGAGCTCAAAGTTTGCGCCGCTGTCTATCGAATAGTCTAAATCTTTTCACAAACATGAATTCACACCAGGACAGAGGAGGAACTGCCCCACGAGCTCGGCTTGGTGGGCATCTGTGATCCACCTATTGAGATGTGTATGTGCTCGCTCGCTTTGGGACACGGCCACGGGGCGGCACTGCGATGGCTTGCAGACCATATTTAGCTTGGGAAAAAAGGGATGATGGAGGTTCTTGTTGGAATTGTCGCAGTCTAGTAAGAGGAATATATACCAAAGAATAAGCGCCGCGACAGATTGGGTGATACGCTAAATAGAATGTGCGACACACTGTAAGGGATCCACTATCCCCCACACATTTCAGAGAGTCCTTCCTAATACAACATCAATTACTCCCAATAGATCGTTTTGAGACTCTATCGCCAGTCGCTGCTAAGAAACTATGGTAGCATACCCGCCTAGTTATTCACATGGGTAGCCTACATATGCGCTGATTATTAATACACTCTACTCACTACTGGTGCTTAGGTACCAAAAAAATGGAATCCCACATCAGCTCGACCCGGATTTTACATACAATAGTGTGTTCTCTCTTTATTATGTAATTCAGGTACATCAATTCTATACTTTTCTAAGTCTAAAATTAGATCTTTTGAGACATCTTATAAGCTAGGGAGGAACCAGATGCGCCGTATTCGAAGGAATTAGCTTCGACGCCTGTTGAGCGGCGCAGCTGGATAGTGAGGCCGAGTAACCAAACACCTGAACATACTTAGAGAATGGAAATTTAAGGGTCTTACTCTAAAACTTAGGTCCATTGACCAATGTATCGTGGAGAGGAACCGTCGATACTTCCCTGTTATTTCGCATTGCCTTCCCCATTCAGTAGTTCCTAACTCCCCCCTTAAGCGTCCCTTTAAGCGTCCCACGATCCACAAAAAACGAGTGTTTCCGCGTTCCGGTATCTCTTTCTTCTCTCCCTTAGCTCGACCACAATGTTGCGCCTCAATATACTCCTCGCCTTTCTCGTTGCTAGTCCGGTGCTCGCGGACAGAAACGTTCTCAGAGGTGATCATACTGATTTTATCAAGCAGCGGCAAAATGGAGGAGACCCCACACAGCCCGTGGGAACCAACCCGATCTCGAAATTTAGTACTCAGTACCTAGGCCAGCAGACGGCGAATAACAGCTGCAGTCACCGAGATCTAGGCTTCACGGGCGAGCTGCAGGGGAAATGGTACGCTGTCTTTGGCGACACACTGTGGTGCGATCAGGGCGTCATGGACCCGAATAAAGACTCCGATGGCTTCCACGGTATGGTCAGGGACTCCGTGTCGCTAATGACGAATAATCCCCGTGTAGTGCAGGATATGCAACTCAACAATGACAGCCCTGTCCGCCATCAGCTACAGTTCGTCCCTTTCAATACGGCATGGGGTGAGACGAACACCTACGGCTTCGGCGGCACAAGCATAGTTGAGACTGCTAACGGAGCCGGAGCTGTTTTCTACCTTGTCGTAAGAGATACCCCGCTGCGAATTTCTTGACTCACTGGTATAAGGCGCGTAGCTGACCAGGTGTAGAATGCAAATGACGACGGCTTGAAGGGCGCCGGCGTCGCCAAGGTCGAACTCGTAAACGGCGAGCCGACAGTGACCCAGCGGTTCGGGGACAACGGCTACTGGTGGCCATCGCAGAACACTCCGCGATACGGAGATGTGGCCACGTTCCGCGACCCGCGCTCCGACTACATCTATGCGTGGGGTGGCGCGCCAACGTCGATCACAGACAACATCGGCGCGCAGTATGTGTATCTACTCCGCGTCAACGCGGCTGATGCCTACGACTTGAGCAAGTATGAGTACTGGTGGGGAGCAGCGGGAGGTGGCTGGAAACAGGGGCAACCTCTCACACAGTTCGGATCACAGAACACGGTTATGTGGTTTGTCGGTCAGGGGCAATTAGTGTGGAGTGATTTCTTTAAGTGCTACATATTTGTACATCTAGGTGTGTACAATTCTCCTTCCTTACCATACCTCCTCTTCTTCAACGTCCATGAAAACTCTAGCCTTACTGAAGGGATCACTGCATTGAGCTTAGTACTGACCCCCAATACAGGTCCCGGTGGTGGTGATGTTCTACTTAGAACAGCGACTTCGCTTGAGGGTCCGTGGACACCCGACGTCAAGGTGTACACGGCGACGCCCATTGATGGCGGCTTGACATATGCCGGTGTAGCGCATCCTTACCTTGACACAAGTGGGCAGACGCTGACTATATCGTACACGAATAATAATCATATTGAAGTAATCAAGGTTACGTTTTCTTAATCTGTCTAATACTATAGAGGATTCGTATATATGCCTACCTAGGTAGATACCCAAACTTATACATCAGTACCTAATGTGTATGGTATTAATATGCGGCACTAACATGTTTAATAACTCATCGTGGTAATAATATATCACAACATATGTTCTTCCAAATTTTTGGCTCGCCCTAATTCCCTTGCCATAAGGAAACGGTTCATAGGTATTTTACAATGGGGAATGAATAACCGTTTTCTTCGAAACAAAGCCGTCAAGGAGTTGAATATGACAGGTCATTGTGCCTGCAACAGGTAGATAACGGACCAATCAGATATCATTGTCTCCTTAATAATGACACATCGAACATACATCGAACATACCTATATCTCATCTATATTCAAAGTATTGATGCGTCAAAGAGGATAGTTGCATTTAAGTGAGATCAGATCCGCAGTTTTCAAACTGATCATCTTTTATCATTTCATTAAACTCTTCACTCTTTTCTTACTAATTGTCTCTGCTTCACCATGTATCCAGATTGGCCTGAGTCTACTGCGGATCTAGTGCCGCTTCCTCGCTGCGAGGGCCCTAAGTTGGAGCCGTTTGAGTTTAACGGGCCGCAAAGAATCGATTTCCTCGAGTACATAGGAGAAGGCTTGCACGCACATGTCTTTAAAGTTAAAATTCAGGAGAAAGTCTATGCATTAAAGCTTGTATGTAATACTAAGTGTGAATATACGCAGAAAGTCGAGGAGTTGACTCTTTCTGCAGTTTAGATTCGTCTACGAGGAGGATTGGAGAAGTCCTTTAAGCTACACGGAAGATGTCAAAATAATTACCACCTTTGCTAATTATTCGGAGCCCTTCAACTGCGAATGCCGTGCCTATGGTCGCCTTCAAGAAGCTGGTTATGAAGACTTAGCAACCAAGTGCTTCGGCTACTTGCTTCTTGACGAAGAGCACGAGCGTATTATGATGGATCGGTTTAGCCATCTCAACTTAGAATTCAACGGAAATATGATGGAACCTGGGCTTGAAACGGTCCGCTCTCACTATCCGGGTAAGGATGGTAGGGAACCACCCATTCGGGGCATCGTTAAGGAGTTTGGCCAATCTAACGAGAACTTGACTACACGCTTTGCAAAAAAACTGCTCGAGGATATTATTAAGTTGCAGCAACTGGGAATATTTAACCTGGATGTCGCACACCGACAAATTATAGACAGCAAAATTTCTGATTTCAGCACTGCAATCACTGTACCACATTTTATGACGACTCCCAGTTTAAACCCGAATCTCACTTCCGACCAGATATCCGGCATGGAGTTTGAAACTTTCCAACTGAGCAGTAATGATTACTGGGCTTTCGACCTAATGATACAACAGTGGAATAATGACCACCGCAAGATCGAGGCCTATGCATTTCCTGGCGGTACCGGCTGTCAAACCAAGCACGATTTGAGAAGAAATTCACCTAGGAAGTTTTACACACTGGTTGATCCGAGGAAACGAGGAGGGGTCTCGAAGAAGCAGAAACGGGCTAGATGGCATTATAATTGTGATGATACGAAAGCTGCAATACTCAGACTTAGATCCCAATTTAGTGACTACAACGCTTGGGATTTTGATAAGGATGGGCGTATATTCCCACAGTGTATCGTTAACTTTAAAGATCCATATAAAGCTCCTGATCCCAGTGTTTTAAACCGCTTTCTCAATTAAGCTTACCTGGCGGGCTGCGCCCGCAACCACGGGGGCATAAAAGCCCAAGTTTTACCCACACCTGCGACACACACCTATCTCAACAATTAGGTGTCAAATTCGGAAATTTTGTGTAACCTTCTGGCAAAAATTCGTAAAACTTGGGTATGATGCTTCTTTGTACATTAAGTCTTAGGGTGAAACACCTGACAATAAGAGGCGGGACTAGGCAGGCTATTGTAGCTTGTTCTACTTTGTATATACCGTAGCCAATGGTGTCAAATTACCGTAGCGGGGGAATACGGGTAGTGAAAATGATTTTAAGAGTATAATCATTTTTATTCCTAATCACGCTGTTTTCAGGGTTACACGATTTTAAAAATAAAAATGATTTAAATTTTTAATTGGCTAAAAAGCTTAAAAAGTGGGGCAAAGCTAAAAAAACGTAAAAGGTGGTCCTCGAACCCGGGAGCCCAGCGATCCGTGCCAAAGACACAACCAACTGAGCTACCAGGTCCGAGGTGGCCAGCCTCATCGCCGATATTAATTGGTTAGGAATTAAGCCACCTTATATCCTACATACTTAAAATTGCTAGGTCCACTTTAATTAGCCAATCATACGCGAGCCACCTTAGAATTATTTCTGAAGAGACAACCATTTCCATTTCTTAAATCGTATTCAGTACCCACCCTTTCCCGCTACGGTAGGTACTAAAATATAAGACAAACTTCACCCACCTTCAATCCGTGTTGCACTGTGAAGCCAGATCGTTAAACCGCTCATACCCTAATGTTATGAAAAAGGCAAATAGTTATCCTTCAGGCTGGCCGGTCACTGAAGATATTGACGTTTGACAGAAGTTTAATATAGACAACCTTGGCAGGGGATATGCTTATATCCTGGATCAATGCACCCCATAGATCATCACGCCGTTTCTACGAGTAGATCAAAATCTTTCACGTTAGCACTGATAAAGCTGATATCAAGCGTTTCACAACATAGAATCACGCGCTAAAGCAGGCAGCTCTCAATCTTACCAAGTCATAGTTCAGTGTGGATACAAGGCGAAATCATACGAACTCAAAGGGACGTCCAAATCCGTAAGCACCGCGTCGTAAATCGAATATCCGCCTACTCTTAATCCATGTTAAGCCTAATTCATCGCGAAAATAAACAATCAGAATCCCTATTCTATCCCTCATGCTGAAGCAAGTCTAATACATGTTTTGACCAGAGGATGTATCTTCCGAAGGCCATACTAGGTTAAGAAGAATCCATCGAACTCATCAAATTCAAATGCTTCATTCGCCCATAAACCTGTGATGGCTCTACCCATGTCCCCAAGCTTATCTAATCTCCTCTGGCTTTAGATCGAGCCGAACCCTAGGCGGCGGGGCATCGTACCCAAGCTCCCTCAGAGCGACGGGCACGTCCATCACTGTATCATCCTCTAGATATTTGAAGATGAGCTTCTTTTGTAGGGTATTCATATGCTCGGCTGTGATGATTCCGTCCGTGAATAAGTTGAATAAGTATGCTCGGGCTGCTCGGAACGCTGTGTACGTTGTGTGGTTGGTAGCATTACCTGTAGCCCGAAGCCACATGGCGTCTACGGCTTGGCGATCGGCGCGTTCTCTACATTCTTTACAGATTCCATCGCCGGGGGTGAAGAGTCGGATCTCCTCAACGCTGTGATAGCGTACCGGGCAAGGTACGGGCCAGGCAGCGAGAGAATTGTGGCATGGTAGGACTTCTAAGTCGCGCTCTGCATGACCGCAGGCCATCACCTTCAACGCCCATTGGTTGCACATATTGAAAGGCCAATAGATGGTGACTGTAGATAAAAGCAAGCGAGTGGACTTGAAAAGCTGTAAGAAATGATTGATAGGTATTATTGCGTATAAGACTCGAAGTAGGTTGGCTAGATCTCAATAGCTATGGGGTTGGGTATCAGCTGTTGAAAATGCTGCTGTATTAACATGCGAAGAAACCCAATAGAATTGAATTTGGGGAGCATGTCTTGGGAGGTTTCTCTGCGGACATCTGCGGAGGGGTATTGAATCAGCTGTCATATTTGGAATAGAATGATGTGTCAATGATCACTTTGCTCTCCTACCATAGAGCATCCGATGTCCCGTTTTCGTGTGGGCTTCAGTAACCGGTCGTCGGTTATTTGTTTCGTCCCAAGATCTAGCGTGGGAAGATGAACTGATAGCAAGGCATACCCACCTAGGTAACATATGTGGTGATTCTGCGTCCTGTGACTAATATGGACATGAGATACTGTTTTCCTTAAGTGGATGGTACTAGGCTTCCTAACTACTTGGAGTGATATACCCCTATCCTTACACGTCATTGACACTTCATTGAGTAGGCGATTTACATCTTAAGTCGAGCAATTAAGTCGTATGTTTAGCTCAATTTAATCATAGCGGGTTTCATTTACGTCAGGGCGTATGGAATATATAGTTTGATTATTAGTCATGCTTCGTACCTGACTACCTCTAAGTTAACTAGGTACCTAGGCTACTACTTAACGTCTGATGTTGGTTGCTTCATCTCGGATACGTACTAAGCAGCCAATAAGTAGCATAAAACCTGGGGTTGGTTCGCTTCATTTCTGCTATGTAGGCACATGTGTTGACAAGTTTACATTCTGGGAGGAATCTATTAACGTATTCGCACCTTTTTACGAATAACAGTTATTACAGAGCTGCCAACAGCAAGAATGACTTATACAGCAAGTGAGGCTAGCTTTATAGTGATCTCAAATACCGTGTGAATCAGGTTCATAATGTATTGCAAGATTGGAGTATTGACTTGGAAGAGTATGAGAGGTAGGTACGGAGATAGGATATTGCGAGAAGCCAGTGATAACTTAGAACATTTACTCAACTGGATCATGTAAGGGGTTCTTCTAGTTGTATACATAGGAGTCGCGTTTTCGGTTGTAAACATGTCTACCTGAGATGTTGTGGGCGAGCCTTTCCCCGCCACACAGTCAGTAATAATCAAGAGAATTGACAGCAATATGCTATTCAATTCAGTACACACAACTCACGCCCCATAAACCTACTAGCATGAGCATAAACATCATACCAAATCAACGACAGCAGCACAGTTAACGTATACGTGTACACAGAGCCCAAGCCCCATACATACATCTTCATAGCTTATCATCGTAGAACCTCCACTCCGACTTAAAATCTTTCTTGAGCTCTTTATCCAAGATCAAGGCCCTCAGCATCTCAATGGGCATGGTATTTGCCTTTAGGATCCTATCGTGGAATTCCTTCTCCTTCATCTTGCCGTACCCCTTATCAAGCGCCTCTTTCCTCAGGCGCATCAGCTGCAATGCGCCAAGCATATATCCCGCTTGGTATAATGGGGAGTACTCGCCGCCGAGACTCCGCCTCACTTCGCCCTCGGCAGTGGCACGCTCGTGACCGACCTTGTCGACCAGCAGATCAACACACTGCTGCGCACTCAACTGGCCAAGATGGAAACGCACAGAGAACATGATACGCGCGCATCTATGCATGCGCCAGAACAGCGACCCGATCTTATCCTCGGCGGACACAAAGAAGTCGCCTCGTTCCCACAGCACCATCTCCCAGTATAGCGCCCAACCTTCGACGTAGAACGGTGTATCGAACAAGGAGCGCCGGTAGTGATGGTGCCGCTCGCCGACGAACACCTGCAGGTGGTGGCCGGGGATCATCTCGTGGAAGGCGGTCGCACGGCCGAAGTGTCGGTTATTGCCTCGTAGCGACATGAGCTTGGCCTCGTGCTGCATGTGGCGCGTCGGGTACGACATCTGCATGTAAGTGCCGCCGAGGAAGAACGGGGATACCTTCTGCCGCTCCGCTTCAATCATGTGCATACGGATGGCTTCCTCGGCTACGCGTGGGACTGTGACGAGATCGTGTTTCTTGACGTACGCGGCGCCCTCGTTGATGAGTCCCCGGATGAATGCTGGGTATGCCCCCGGCGGCTCGTACAGGTTCTTGACGTATTCAAGGGCGGCGCGCCAATTGGTATCGAAGCCGAGTTGTTTCGATGCCTTGATCATTTCCGTCTCGCACCATGCGTACTCTCTTTCTGCAATACGCAGTAGCTCGTCAGGCGAGTATGGAATCATTTCAGCCTCGAGATCAGTGAGTAAACCATCTTTGCCAATAGGTTCTCCAACAATGGTGTCCTCGTCGCCAGGTTTAAGACCAACTAAGACTTCGCGCAGGAACTCCACGGTCTTGCCAAGTGCCGCGTCGAGCCGCCTGTAGGGTTCAGTCACCCACCAATCAAACATAGGGTCGTAGTCCTTGTAGAAAGCATACGTCTCAGCAAGCTTGCTGCGCAAGTCGGCGACCCTTCGAGCAGCACGATAGCCAGTAGCCTTCGAATATTTGTGGGCGTTGTGGCTGACGTGGTCTCGTGCATGGTGGAGAAGCTTTTCTGTCACGTTGAGGCTGTTGGCAACGACCTTGGGATCAATCGGCTCGACGCGTCGGCGCTGCTCGCACAAGGCTATGATGGGTGCGGCAAACGGCTCAACAAAGACCGCGAACTTGGCATCTCGCGCCTTGTCAAGCTCGAGCGTGCGCCGCGCACGTCGGATGTAGTTTCGGAGCAGCAGGTGGTCAACCCTGTCGTCCTGTGACGAGTACGATTCGAAGGGCTGCTTTTCGAGGTCCGCTAGCTCGTCTCGGAAAAACACTTCGAGCCGTGCGTTACGCGATGCCGAGCCCTCGATGTCGTAGTAGGCCGTCAGATCCCGCAGGTCGTTCGTCACGCGCACGACGCGATCTTGGATGGACTCGGATGGTGGCGCTCTCGAAGGTATATCTATAGCAGTCCAGTCTTCGTCCCCATCTTCATGCTCAATCAATTCGATCTCCTTCACAAGATCGTCTGTGGCATTTGATTCTAGAGGTGACGAAGGCTGGCATATGATATCACTTTCCTCATCCTGGCTCTCTTGAGCGACCTTGCGAATCATATCGTACATCTTCTTCGGGTCTCTGTTATATCCGGAGTCCCACCCAGCGGTAGTCAACTTCCTCTTCATCTCGGCCGACAGCGAGCGCTTCATCATGAGCAGGACGGTAAGGCGGTTCTTCCGCCAGCGCAGGCGTGCCGGAGAGTCTTCATCGCCTGTAGGCTCTAGTACGCTGGCCGTGACGTATGGGAGCAAGTCCCTTGCCCGCAAGGCCTCGATCAGTTCCGCATTCCAGCGAGGATAATCGGCGGGTTCGGCGAGCTTGTGTCTCTGCTGCTGCGGGGTTGCACCTGCGCCGTCGTTGGTTGAAGCCATCTTCGCCTCACGATCTCATTGGCGTTTCTTTAATTCATCCTATCACACCATTTCAACGTGCTGGCAACCATCGGCGAGCTAATCATACGAGGTTGGCTGAATCGTAGGTAGTTGGTCCTCAGACTGAAGACAAATTGAAAAAGCCATGTGTTCCTTACATTGTAAAGCGAAGGAGGGGACTTGTACGCAGCATGTACGAAACGAGGGTCGGCGGGGTCGGATGTAACCTGCCAGACTGATAAGGTATCGGCGGCTTCCTCCCAATATTATCCTCCAACAATGATGCCTGGTTACGCATGGATACCTACTATTTATGTCTCAGGTATTGGATAATCTATCTCGCCCTATGAGGTAGGTAATCTTTCTGGATTTAAGTTATCTAAACATTGTCTTTTTTGGGGGGAAGGGGGTCGAACCGGAGTGAGTTTTGTTTCATACTGGATGTTTAGTAAACGAACCAATGAGGGACGTGATAAATTCCGAGGAGTATCCTAATTGCAGTGAAGCAATTGAAACATGGTATTTAGGTACACAACCAGGTAGGTATCTATCCGACATGATATAACTATCTACCTATTCATACCATTGCCTATGCGGAAAGTAACCTATAAAATTACATAAAATAATGATGGCATACCGTCGATTAGCTCCGCGTACACCTCATTTATTGTAAGAAATTCCCTGAGAGTCCATACGATTGGCTCGACAAGGCTTTGGACCTCGAAAATATCTTTATATTAAATGATTAGGGCTTAAATACAAGAAACATCATCACGGCCCTATGGACATGGAGAATTCGCAGGGTATAGAATTCTGTAAAGTATTTCACTCTTTATTCCCTATCATGCTCCTCGAATAAACCTGGACCCAAAACAGTCTCGGCGACCACTCGGCGAGTCAACTCCCAATCAGGCAAATTTCGTGTCAATCTAAAGGGAGCTGCATGCTTACTGTGGGGCAAGATACCCCCAGTAAATCGTAAGTGATGTTGGTAATTGGGCACGCCGTAATTCTTGACATCCGGTCTGCCGGTTCAACTACATATGGCACAGCCCTTGAACTAGAAATCAAAGAATCTAGCAATAACTATCACGTGCCGAGAGATAAGACTTGGACTAGTTGATAAGATAGGATATTTATTCATATGAACCCAGGTACCTAGTTACCAAATGTAGCAGTTGCGGTAGTATGTCAAATATTGCACTTTGCAGTTAGGAAAATTTGGAGTCCTAGGCCTCAGAGATTTACAATATCTATTAAGCAAACCGTTATTATCTACATGTATTTGTACAAAGCCAGATGATAATAAAGCTTTTCAAATAAGATAGATCCCGAATATTTTTGAGAGACAAGTTTGAGTGTAAGATTCCATGCTCGTCTCTGGGTATTAAGTGAGGGCCATTACATTAGCCCTTGGTGGTTATAATTTTCAGCTAGAATTGGAACATCTATATTCTATTCTTTGAATCCTTCTGACTCGAGTACCGATTCATTAAGGCAGCACAACTGGAGGAACTCAGCAAAGGTCGGAAGTCCATCAACATTTGACAGTAGGGCATCCGTGTCTGCATCCAAGTCACCAACGGGAAGCCCGGCCCCATCTATAGATTGCTGTCCGTTCTGTAGTTCTTGAACAATAAGGGGACGGATACATTGTACTCCTCTTTTGCTTCGGAGATGACTTGCAAGCTTGTCAGCGCGGGGGAATGTTAATTTGCAACCCCATGAGGTCCCGTCTTGCAATTGGCCCGAGCATTTGAATTTTTTCTCTCCATGACCAAGCTCATGGCGCGAGCAGTCACTATAGCGAGTGAATTTCTCCTTGCAGACTGAGCATGAAAACGGTTTCTCGTCATTGTGTGTACGGAGGTGTGATTTAAGGTTAAATTTCCGCGTAAATTTCTTTGGACAGAGAGGGCAATTATATCTCGCCTCAACTTTAGATGAACTGATGTTCGACTTTCGAGGCTTCGGAAACTCGGTATTATCGACCAGGTCGATGCCATGATGTTCAAAAAGGTGCGTCTTCAGATCATTTTCGGTGACACATCCAAATGTTGCCATATAGCAGCCATCAACAATACACATGAATGGCCTTTCATGCCTCGCTATGTGATCGTCACGCTCATCGCTAGTACTAAATCCTTCGTGATAGAAGAAGCAGTTGATCCTGGGACACTTAAACCATCTGGCTCCATAATATTGTTGAAGTATTTCCCTTTCATCTTGTGCTAGCGATAATTGAAGGCTTTCGAGTACTGCCCTTAGTTGCGACGTTACTTGTCGTAGGTCAAGAGCCTCATCTTCTGAGGGCCCTTGCCCGCTCTTGCTCAGTTGCTTCTTGGACCAAGTAACGGCCTGGGCAATTTTATTGTACGATTCGGACTGTGATAGCACTCTTAAGCTTTCTTGAGTTGTTTTTGATACGGCCAAGGACTTTGCAGTAGTAGACCAATGTAAATCAACGAACGCCTCCAGAGTCTCAATCAACAGAATAAGCCTGCCAGGCTCATCTGGATAAGGCAGGCCAGCTTGAACATGAAGAGACCAACAAGCCGAGGCATAATCATAGAATGCAAGACGCCCTTCGAGAATGTCGTTCTGGGTTTCCTCCTTTGCTCTCATTACATGTAGCTCTGGAAACTCAAGAAAGCCCATAGTCAAAAATGCTAACGAGAAGTGAGTCTTTATCGGAGCTACGATTTCCGACCGTATAAGATATCTAGGTCTTTTGAGCAACAGATGTTTTGTATAAATGATATGTTTGACTTACTCTCGAGCAGTACCGTGTATCAACTCCACTGTATCGTTAGGCCGAACCTCGATGAATGACGCGAAGAGATCCTTCGGGGAATCTAAAAGTCGACATTCATGGTTTATCTCCTGTTTTTCAATGTCCAAGGACATAGCTCCTTGAATTTCTCGCCATCTTAAAGGTCTCGGAGCGCACACAATCCAACCTAGCACCATCGAAATTTCTTGTGTAAGACCATGAGCTTTATTTTCAGTAATTCGATGCAATATTCGCGAGTAGCTATGGTCTTGATTAGACGTCTTTCTAAGCTGGCCCGAGGCTTTGGCTTACGCATCATCTAGTTTTACTGGCAGTTTAGATGGGTGAAGCTCATGAAGCAGATTTTCTCTAGAAGATTGGCTAAAAAGGTGTTCGGCTAATAGCCTCGCAAATAGAAACATCCCTAGACTCTATGAGCGTATGGTACGGGGCTGGTTGGATGAGTTTCTTACCTTGAGCTCTTGCAAATATGATGTTCGCAATATTATAATTTCCCTGCAGGCTGCCAAACCTGCCCTCTATGCGTTTATTCCAAAAGTCCGCAAAAGATTGCAAATCATTCTTGTTGCCTGAAGGTACAATTTTGATAGAAGGAATCATACCTAGGTCATTACGCGCTACCCCATCGTCCTGGCTGACAAATAGGCATCTTATAGCACCTATATTGCTTAAAGACACCTCGTCAACCACGGATTGGAACCATGTTGCAAGTTCTTTTCTGTTCTCTCTGTCACACTCATCGATTCCGTCCAGGACAACATAAGTTGTCCCACAATCGTTCAATGCTGCGTGAAGTAATTCTTTAGCGGTAGCTTTCGACGTCAATTCTATCTCGCCACCCATCGAAGCCTTCTCATACAAAAGCTGGAGTAAATTGTCATTTTGCGCTAGTAACTGTGCTAGTAGCGATCTAGCAACGCTGATGAATGTGTTTCGGGAGGGGTCGCCGTATTTACAGTAGAAGAAAGCAGCAGACGCTTTGGTCACTCTCCGAAGTTCGTCTACAATAACTGACGATAGAATAGTTTTGCCTGTAATTTTATTCAGTGGTCTGCCTTCGTCCAATGCACTTTTGTGGACGTACCAGCTCCCGGTATGCCGTTAATCCACAATGACGGCCATAGACACCGACTTGGATTGAACCATTTTTGGAATCGAAGATCATCAATCATCCAACGACCTGAATTATTACACACTGACCTTGTCTCCCTGTACTCTTCTTGCAAGCTCTCTGTGTTGAACGGCGAAAGCCATTGGATAACCCTCAGCCGGCGTCGATCGGATTCAGCTCTTAGATGAGCCTCGAATTCACGCTTCGCGGCTTCTCGAATTTTTTGAATCTCTTCAAACTGAACAATTGTAGCATGACTCTCAATCAGATCCTTATGACGCTTTAGGTTACTTTTGAGATGCTCAATCTTTATTGTGAACCCTCTCCAGGTAGCCTGGAATAACTGCTTCCACACTAACGAGAGAAAAGAATCAGCGAAAGCGCCCGCATAATGGTGATGGGGCTATCATTACGTCGCTGCTTGAAATGTTTAATCGCTTCCCTATGAAATTCTAAAATATCTTGGTATATTAGAAGGAGAACCGATTTCATATGGGTATTTGAGGAGAATAACTGCTCATAACCCCTGAGCAAGGGTATTTGCTCCCCAATGCTTTGATATGCATCCAAGACAGAGTGAAGGGCGTCTGAAAACGTTTTGGCAATCTGATTAAGTACCTCGTTTAGTAAATAGCACGAAATTTCGCTGGAGATCCATGACATACAAGCAATATGAACTTCATTGGCCCCTGTCATATACCATTAGTTTTTCCAACTTTCATTTCGTGAGGATCGTTGCTTTTACCCAGATGAAGGCGACAATATCGGACGTGTTTACGAAAACGTCTAGGACTTTTCCGTATTGCTCTATCGTCTGTAAAAATGGATCAAGTCGCTTCATATACATCATTTTTCGCTTTTGTTCTTGCTCCTGCTGGATTTTCCGAACACAATCTTGGAGTTCTTTCAGGTTGGTCATCTGGAACTCCGCTTCCTCTAGTTTTGTTAACCCGGCCGTCCTTTTGAATTGATCTAACGCCACGCGAAATTCGCATTGATGCGGTGAAACGCTTGTAGTGTTCCCGTTATTCATTATGGACGTGATGGATGACATTCTGTAATTATGATTAAACGAATTGGGATGAAGCTATACAACCGCTCGAATTCTTGGTCGGAGAAATTAGCAGAAAAAAATTGCAGCGAGAGACAGGAAAATGCCTTACAGGAAGCCTGACTTGAGAAAGCCTGACTGGTTGCCTTGTAATCGGCGAGCTATGCATATGCTGATAAGTGGCTGTGCCTGTGCGATTGAGCCACCCCCTTATTAATCACCAATCGTGAACAGAAGGCGTTCTTGGTCGGCCATGTGATGAAGTGCAGCAAATCATGCGTGAAATACTTAAATATTTTTATCTGTAAGCATTCATTTCCCAAATACATATTGCCGAGACGCTTTTTACTTGACTCTCTAATATCAACTATATTTATCTCAAGTTAAACATTCAATGCACAACACGGCTACAGACGGCGATTAACGTGGGCGGAGTCTGCTTACCATTTGTGCCCTTCGAGGTCCAGAGATGTTATCGCCTAATTTCGACTTATCACTTGCGACTAATACCAATGGCTTTGCTCGGGACTTTTGACCGACTTCCATTAATAAATACTCCCAATGAAATTTGTTTTGGAATGGTATGGCTTACAATCCTTCTCACTACTTCTTCACTAAATATTGTAGCTGTGCAACATACAAATCCAGTGGACTCCCGTCGCTAGCCGTCAGAGATTGAGCAGTATTGGCACTGGCAATGACGAAGATGCCTTAGACATAAAACTTCAATTCATGGATGGCCGAGGCAATCTCGTAGATTCGTCTGGGAGAATTCTTGCTGTGCTTAATAATAAAACGCACCTGATACTTAGTAGACTTGTTTCGAAATTCCAAATTCACTTTAGCGGAATAATTCGACGAGATGGCCAGAGCTATCAGACTCCCACAAACACCAACCCACAAAGACCTTCAACGCATGGATTAAACACTGGGTCCTCTGCTGACCTCCTTATATTTGGCCCTCAAGCCATTGCGGACGATCTCGCAAAGGAGCTATCTCGATACCATATGTTTCTGCAGCACCCAGTCCCATTCCCTTCCAGCGTACCATACGAAAACCCACAGTATCTCAACATACCCGGGACCTCCTTCTCTAACGGATCGCTTTTACCCGCTATAGATCTCTTAGATGAGCTAGAAAGCGGTTCGAATGTAACATCCTCCCAAGAAGATAATGAGCAGCAAATAACTGACCTCACCCGCGTAATTGACCGCCTCCCTCATCACGACTATCTTGAAGAAGCGAAGATCGATCCTCGTATATCGACTTCTCTACTTAGGTCAGCCAATATACGATGATTTAATTTTCTAAAGCTCACAAATTTAAAGCCACCAGAGGGAAGGGGTAGATTTCATCCTTCGGCGAGAGCACCCCACGATTCGAAACACACGTACTCTATGGAAGGCTAGTGACTTAACCCAAGGCCTTCAGACGTAAGCATACTTGAATTAAATTATCATTAATATATTTACAAACTTCAAGGTATCACAACTTAATCACTGGGCAAACGAGCAACAGTCCAGATGACACGCCGGGAGGGATTCTTGCAGATGCGATGGGAGTGGGAAAGACCCTAACAATGATCGCATCTATTGTTTCGAGTTTGAGAAAAAACCACGACTTCGCTCGTACCCAAGAACCGGGTTCTTCCTTAGAAATACCTTGTGAAAAATCACCAGTTAATTCAACACTGATACTGGTCCCTTCTGCTTGTGAGCTACCTCCCTCACCATTACTTACTTCTATCAAATATCTAACTTATCTAACTCGAACAGTATTACTTGATGGATGGATATCTGAGATCGAAAAGTGACTTCTATTATGCCTAAGTGACTTTATGAGACAGTGATCTAACAATAACCCTAGGCATGTAGTACCTGGGACACTCAATTACTACAAATACCACGGACAGAATCGATGTTTGCCTCTTGCGTCGAATATTCCCTATGATATAGTATTATCAACATACGGGACAGTAGCGGCCGATTTCCGTCGTGGAGGTGGTGTCCTGTATAGTTTCAAGTGGAATCGGCTTGTTCTGGATGAAGGTATGCCACCCATCTTGCGTAACAAGAGCACCTAAACTGAGTCTAGGCTAGCACATGTTATTCGGAACTTACCAACGAAGCAATTCAAAGCAGTCATTCAACTGGATGCTATGATCCGGTGGTGCATGACCGGTACACCAATACAAAACAGCCTTGAAGATCTAGCGTCGTTAGTCAAATTCTTGCGCGTACCCATCTTTGAAGACATTTCTACTTTTAGGAGACATATTATTGGTAGGAAGAAGACTGCGAGCGGCGTACCAAAACCGAATTTCGAGAATCTGAGACTACTACTCGGATCTATTTGCCTACGTCGTAGCACGTCGGTCCTATCCCTATTGGGTGTCACTTTCACAACTTCTCGGCCAGATTTAACCCTAGAAGAAAGAGAGGCGTACAATGAGCTTGCCCTCGCGTGCAAACGATCGATTGACGAGGCGGTTAGTTGCGAAAAGACGCACATGCGAAGTCAAAGGCCTATACTTGAAGCACTACTAAAGATGCGCATTTTCTGCAACTTAGGTCTCGGAATGGCCGCGAATGACAAAGCAACAACGAATAAATTGGATGAGAAATTCGGTGTACTCCCACCAAGCACAGTGCCATCTTGCTCTTATTGCAGCTCATGTATTGATGGCGTAGAAGCGCAGGCTGGTCACTCTTCCACGCAAAGGGATGAAATGATCTGTGGCGAGTGCGCTCCTCAAGATCACCACGAAGTTGACCGAACCCCCCGGAGTGACCTATCCGAAAGTGATCTCGATAATGGTATACAAAGGGAAGAACCGAAGGCTGCTGAGATCAATGACTATAGCCACAAGATTTCTCATTCAGAACAAATGTATTCTTCGAAACTTAGAACTCTTCTCGAAAACGTCAAGCAGCAGAATCCACAAGATAAGAGGTTTGGAATTTATCATTGAACAATAAACAAACGGCCAAAGCTAATCTTAGTCTAGTATCGTTTTCTCTTTCTGGATTAGAAGTCTCGATGCTGTTGCTAAGCTCTTCACGGAACATAACATAACTTTTCGGCGAATCGACGGCTCGCTTCCGGTCTCTCAAAGGAGACAGATTCTATCTGAGTTTTGTGACCCTTCGGTCAAGGTTCTCCTAATGACTCTGGGGACAGGTGCGGTTGGGTAAGTTGCTTTCCTTCTGATATTCGACCAACACCGGATACAACGAATTAATCAGACTAGCTTAAATCAACTATCAATTGCGAGCCAACTTCATCTACTCGAGCCACAGTGGAATCCTTCTATGGAGAGTCAAGCAATTGGCCGTGTGATAAGACTTGATCAGAAGAAGCAGGTCACAGTGATAAGATACGTGACTACATCCACGGTTGAAGAGGTGAGATAGGCAGCACAACTATTGAAACTAGACGTTCTTACTAACAATTCCCTGCCTAGACCGTCGAGAGCAGGCAGACTCTGAAACTTCGCCTGGCTATGGCCGGTGGCTTGCAATCATCAAGCTCAGACCACACGGAAAGAATCCAGGGCCTTCGTGAACTGGCTGAGCTCATACAGAATCAACTGAAGCCTTAATGTCGCTGTTGTTTAGCGCAATTTGTATTGATATAAGCATGTAGTCGGTCTAGTAAAGAGGTAATGAGGGACTGGTGTGCGTAGTGGTATAATATAACAACATGATATCTTCTTTCGACCCTTGTCACGGTAATCAGACGCATAGACCACCTGAATACTTCTTTTCTCTGGAGCTCACTAGGTTTAATTCTAACGTATCTCAGTGGACACTTTAGGGATCGAGCGGGGTACTAAGCACTGGCTTCGCATCCTTCAGGCGCTGCGCTTTAATCAACCTGGATGATGTTAATTATAAAGCATTTTTCGAAGCAAAGAACGGGGCATTTTTGGAGATCCGATAACAATCAAAAGTACTTTTCCTAGTCTTGCCCGTTTCGCTAATTAAAGCGCAGGGCGCGAGGATAAGAAGCCAGTGCTACATAGTACGTCTAGTGTCCAACACCATAATTCTATTCTTAAAAGATCTTATCGATAAAACCCAGCCAACCCGGAGATAAGATAAATTTATTGTGTAATGATTTCGACGATGGATTCTGAAGGTCTTGGAGCTTACATCATATACAAGCAGGAATATAAGTATTCGCAATTAAGGAACAATGAAAATATACACGTAGGGCAGCTAAGAAGCCGCAGTGCCTGAGTTTGCAAAGGTAATCGTGTAGAAATGTGCTAGATACACCGCCACACCAAAATAGACTTAATCATTTGAGCAAATCTTATTCATCATATTTAATAAAATGACGCGTGACTGAATTGACGTTTTCAGAATTGTGAAATTACTTGAAGAGATACCTAGTTCGTAGGATGAGTCCTCACGAACTGAATGCCGTCATTAAAAGATAGGTAGCCAAGTGATCTTCTGATTACATACGTACCATATAATGCTTACTGGTGATTGACTAGGCTTGTTGGCTGAACAACTGCTCGGTATTTACCATAAAAAGCAATCCCCTCTTCTCTTCCTTTGTGACACCTACACGCCTCAGAGATACACCTATATTTTTCATGGTTGAATTTTGATCCAAGCAGGATTCATCTACCTTACGGAAAACAATCCCCAGTATGGCTTCCGAAAAATTTTACAACCTACCGAAAGACGCAGTCTGGTTCAGTAAGCATCCGCATCTCTTTGGTCTCATTAGAACTTAGTTCATTAGTAAGGCGTCTAAGCTAACCTAAACCCTCCCCGGAGTTACCGGGTCGTCGTCGGGCATCGGCTTATCTCTTGCCCAGCTTATCGCTTCTCACCCTACACACAGATTAGTAGCCACGGCGCGAAATTCCTCCAAGCTTGCCGAGATCCTGACCCCTTCTGAGCGGATACACGCCGTTGATCTCGACGTGACGTCCGAGGCCTCTATTGACGCAGCAGTCAACGCAGCTATCGCCAAGTTCGGCAGGATTGACGTGTTAGTCAACAATGCCGGCTATGCCCTACAGGGAGATACAGAATCGGCGCTTCGCCCTGACGTCCAAGCCCAGGCTCGCAAGGTGGTTGAGACCAACTTCTGGGGCGCGGCGAGGCTGTCGCTTCAAGCTATCCGCATCTTCCGCGACGAGAACCCTAAGAGCGGGCAGCAGGGCGGCGTGGTTCTTAATGTGACGTCGCTGGGGGGGTTCGCTGGCTTCCCCGGTACTGCCTTCTACCATGCGGGCAAGTTTGCTTTGGAGGGATTTACCGAAAGTATTAGTAAGGAGGTTAGACCGGAATGGAATATCCATTTCTGCCTTATCGAGCCCGGCGGCACTAGTACCAGATTCGCGAGTGCAGGTAGTATGGACTGGCTGCCGCCCCACCCGGCGTACGCAGCCGCAGACAGTCCTGCCAGAATCATTGAGGGCTACATCACGAACCCAGACATTCAGAAGACATGGACACCAGCTGAGAAGGTTGCCGCTGCTATCTACCAAGTGGTTGCTCGTTCTAAGGACAAGTCTCTTCCCATTAGACTGCCCTTAACCGAGGGGGCATGGCAAGTTATCAAGTCCGAGATCGCTGCCGTGAACAAGGAACTGGAAGAGTTCAAGGAGCTGAGCGTCTCAGTTGAAATCAACGATGCCAACAAAGCCGGCCAGTTCTTGATGGACAATTACTAGAACGGGATGCGCACAAGATGGATGGGTACCTAGGTATATACCACAATGAGGGCGTAGTGAACGTGTTATCGATGGTGCGACTAGGTCTAAAATAAAATATATTATCCTACCGAAGACCGAATCGAATCCACGATGGCACTGAGCACCCAACCGGGTGCCTTCAGAGAGAGACTGTCCTTAATGATTTTAATATCTCATATGAACTCACTCAACTGGCACAGACTACCTAGGCACTAGAGGGCTATATGCCCCACGGAAGCCGTTATCCACCCTGTCCATCCTTCTAACTGTATACGCGTCTAGCTACTTGGGTACCTAGTTACCTCTTAACTTCTGTTCAACTAAACTTCAACCACTTCAACTCTTGATACCGTCTCGTGTGACTATCTACTCAGAAGACTGGCTAAGCTGTCTACCACACCTGAGTTAGTGGTGGCTGTGTCGCCAATCAGAAGCAGATATATTAACTCGGGAAGATTCCAAATATGGAAATTGCCTTATTACCTACATGTAGGTACCTAGGTTGGTAAGTACCTCAGTATATTACATATAAAACTTACCTGCCTACCTAGGTACCTATTTCATGTACCTACCTAAGTGCGTGTTTCGGTATACTCCAACATCGGCCTCTATGTTTTCATCGTCTGTTTGGTCTGATATTAATAAGTTATACTAACGTCCAAAATGTTTTTCATACAATTATATGATCTTATGGTTTCTATCATATCTTCAATTCTCCCATTTATTTACAATCCTCGCTCATTGCTTACCTTGAACTGGGAGACCATTTCTGCAATTATCTTGTGCACCGTATGTATCTTCAACCTGAAGACAAAACGAGGCGTAAGTGCGTACTAAAAAACTAACTGTAGGTCTTTATTGGGCTGATCTCTGTCTGGACTTATAATCTCTGGCTCCATCCCTTGTCAGGGTTCCCCGGTCCATTGCTCGGCCGTGCATCTCTTGTAAGTCTCTAGTGCCATGGTTTCTTGATCTAAATATTGGTTAATAGTGATGCTAGACATATCGTTTCTTGCATACATCTAGAGGAAAATTTCCTGCTGCTGTAGCCGAGATACATCGCAAATATGGTATGTCCAGATTTAACTTAGTACAGAATATCGGGAATAATATATGTAATAACCGAATTGTAGGTCCAATCGTCCGTGTTGCCCCAAATGAACTCTCTTTCGCCAGCGTTGAGTCTTGGAAGGCTATATACGGGCATCCAACGTCAGGCAGGGAGATAGCCCCGAAAGGGCCGTTTTACGAGGTGTTCGCGGCAGGCTTTCGTAGTAAATGCGTAGGGAGCGAACGGGATCCGACAAAGCATAGTGCAATGCGTAAAATGCTTAACCCTGCTTTTTCGCAACGTGGGCTTCTCGAGCAAGAGGAAATCATTACCAGTGTCGTTGATAAATTTGTCACAGTTATCGGCGAGAAGGGTGGCCCTGAATCCCAAGGTATTAACATGACTAAGTGGTTTGAAATGAATTCCTTCGATATTCTAGGCGAAATGGCCTTCGGCGAGAGTTTTCACAGTTTGGATACTGGCAAGTTTCCGCACTCCCATTCGTCATTTGACTTTATTAATGGGTAACATCAGGCAACCTGCATTTTTGGGCTGCTATCATCTTGGAACACGTATATTTCATTAATCTCATTGATAACGTGCGGCGGATCGGGTGGTTGGCCAAGCTTTTTGGGTACTTGATACCATCGTCTCTTTTGACACGAAACCAAAACTCCGCCTACAGTCGTCAGCAAGTTGAAAAGTAGGTTCTGGATCCACTTCATCACAATATACATGTAGTATGTCCTGACATCTCTTATGTTAGGCGATTGGCTATACAAGGGGCTCGAAACGATTTCGTGAGCCTCCTTGCCGACAAAGTACGAGCCGGGGAAGTGGGAAAGGAGGAGATGACTGCTCACGTCTCAACCTTAACGTACGCATTTCACCAACCCCGATCACATTTACGTCAAAGCCTTGCTGACCACAGCACACCTCGTGAAGGATCGCCGGCGGTGAGACAGTAGCTACTACCTTGACGAGCCTGACATGCTTCCTGACCCAGAATCCCGACAAGCTCCAGCGACTTGTCAAGGAGATACGTACTGCCTTCAAATCATTTGACAAGATCAACGCTACAATGGCCCAAAGGCTCCCATACCTTCAAGCTGTTATAAACGAGGGCCTAAGGCTTTTTCCACCTGCAGCAGGTGGTGCGCCACGGGTTTCTCCCGGGTTTGAGCTACATGGCTATTATATTCCTGCAGGCGTTAGTTCCCTTTCATGCACCCTTGGTAGAACTACTCCTCGTTTCGATCTTCACATTAACCACCCCGCAATTATAGGTCGAAATCAATGTGACTCCGTGGAGTATCACGCATGATGAGAAGTATTTCTCTGACCCTTGGGACTTCAAACCCGAGAGGGTATGTAACACCGGAAGCCTTACCCCGTTCTTTTTGGGGATCCCTACTCCAGAGATGTTTAAACCCCCGCGTATCGTGCCTGGGTAGATATCTTGAGGAAGTGATTACTAACTATTGCCGTTACAGTGGCTAGATCCCAATTCAACCGACGTCAAGGATGCCAGTCGACCATTTCTTCTTGGTCCTCGAGACTGTTTAGGACGAAAGTAAGTGAAAGCAGATAAACCAAGGATGCCTACTAATGTCTATCATTCCACAGCTTCGCCTGGATGGAGTTGAACTTGGTCTTAGCCAAGATGCTTTGGCTATATGATATGGAGCTTATTACCAAGGACGTGAACTGGCTTGAGAGTTGCCAGGCGCACGTGCTGTGGTGGAAACCGAAGTTGTTTGTGCGGTTTCACAGATATTATCATTAATGTAAAATGTGATTCGTAGTTTTCCTTTAATTTCATCATCATCATTCGTAAGATGCGCCTATCTCGAGAGACGTATGTAGTGTTTCGATAGCACTAGTTCAAAGTTAAGCAAATGCCGCATAATCTTAGTTGCATTTAGAGATTGCCTCTATCAGCTCCTTTATATTGAGACCAAACACGTAGCATTTAGTACATTGGGAAGTTGCTAGGCAGCAGATTATCATAATAGCATGAACAAATCGATGAATGCCCAAGGTAGATGTTAGGTCCGGTAACATTATAACTCTACGAGAATGGATTACGAATATCAGGAAAGGATTCTCCCGGTGAATATAACCATTAACATAGACTTCCTAGATTTATTCTCCAAGACAAAATATATGCAAGTTTTAATAGGTACCTAGGTACTTACCTCCTCAGAGTGCAAAGGCTGTAAAGGCACAGTCTCTCGATGGGTTTGTACTGTGCTAGGCACCCCCTTTAGGTAAATTCCGATTGTGCAGCTGACACCCGTACCATGTTATCCAGTAGACAAATGAGGCTTATATGGGTTGCCTAGGAACGGGGCATTGCCTGAATGAGTACTCAGCTCAGCTCAGCGAGGCGAGGCCCAGTGAGGCCCGTCAGCCGTCGACATCGCCCAAGCTAGGAATCTCAATTCTGATCTCAGAGCTTCAAATACTAAGTTGTATGGTATTGGTTGGATGCAGTCTGATGCGAAGAACTCTCTTCTCTATCGTACCATGGGTCTCGTTTCCGACTTACCTCTGCCGTCCACAGTAAGTGGGTGGGCGGTCTTTGGGCTCGCTTCTTTCAGTCTTTATGTGATCGCCCTAACAGTTCAGAGACTCTGGTTTCACCCGCTCAGCAAGGTACCTGGACCCTGGTACGCGAGGGCGTCATATTGGTACGAGTTCTACCAGGACGTTATCCTCGGAGGAAATTACGTGAAGGATTACCATCGTATTCATATGAAGTATGGTGAGTATACCTGCCTTTGTACCTAACCATCTACCTGGCACGCGTATTAATCGAAATTTAGGACCTGTCATTCGCGTTAGCCCTGATCGTGTGCACGTCAACGACCCCGACTTTTTCCACGAGTAAGAGCTGACCCACTTACATCACCTTTGACGTTTCGGGTTTATTCTTTGCCACGGAAGTGCTGAGAACGTGTGTGTAGGGTGTATTCATCAGGATCCAAGTACATGAAAGATCCAGCTTTCTTTCAGACTTCAGGCGGGATTGCAGAAGCTTTGCCGGCCATCGTTGATGTGGAATATCACAGACGCCGTCGCAAGATGGTGAATAACCTTTTCTCGGTTAAGTCTATGGAGGCGTTGTCGTACGTTGTATTGAGAGTTGTCCAGAATGCACTGCAGAAGGCCAAAGAGCATCACGATGCGGGAATGGTGCTTGACATCCAACGCCTATATACAGGCATCACTATAGATACCATCATGAAGGTCTTGTGCGATCGATCGCTAAACCTCATTGACGCAAAAGAGGAGGAACCGCCTTTCTTGGCTACTCTTCGCACCTTTTCCGAGAGCTTTTTCTTGTTAAAGCATTTCCCCATTCTGACATGGCTTGCGTCCAATATCCCTGCTAGATTTGCCGAAACATTAATTCCCGGGGAATTTGAATTTCGCAGGGTTAGTCGATACCATACACTGGCCACCAATAAGAGGGTTCAAACTAGACTGACATGGCATTACAGAACATCGGGGAATGGATCAGCCAACGAGCCGTGGAGCATGATATGGGCGCCGAAAAGGCCGAGGACGGACGGAATACAGTCATTGATCTCCTCTTGTGGCCCGAGGATGGTGGCCCTCCTCTTACGCATCGGGCTGTTGAGGACGAGATGTATAGCTTCGCTTTCGCTGGGACTCATACGACATCGCACACGATGAGTATGGGCACGTACTATCTGCTCCGACACCCCGAAAAGTTGGAAAGGCTCAGAGAGGAGCTTAGGGTGGTGCCACGAAACGAAATGGGGCTCTTGGAGTACAAGGACGTGAGGGACCTGCCTTATCTGGTATGCCATTAGATGAGTTCTTGCCAATTGGATGACTGATTGCCACGGCTGATAATACTTGACTAAACAGAAAGCGGTCATCAAAGAGTCTCTGCGTCTCTCCTCTCCTGTGCCTGGGACTATCCCTCGCGTTGTACCACCAGGTGGCATTACCTGGGCTGGATATTACCTGCCGGAAGGGACGTCAGTTTCTATAGCGATTCGCACTATACATGACAACCCGGACTTGTTCCCTGACCCTGACCAATTCACCCCCGAGCGGTGGTTGGGAAATGAGGACCTAGATCATTGGCTGGTGGTGTTCGGCAAGGGCAGTAGGTCTTGTATAGGATTGAAGTGAGATTCCCTTTCTTTCTTTTCTCTTGAAGTTTGAAATTGTTCTCCTGTCCAACTTGCTGACGCATCCCGATCTATCATAGCGTTGCATGGATGGAATGTTACTTAACCTTCGCCAACTTTTTCACTCAGTTTCAAATAACCTTGTACGCTACGGACCCGACAACAACGACGTGGAAAGACTGTGGAAACGCTATGATCAAGTCTCACGTAAAGGTTACTGTCGACTCATTGGTAGAGTGACCAAGTAACTAGAGGTACATATCGTCAGAGTAAAAGTCGTACGCTTTACTCAGGATGGCGTATCCACCTGGCGGATTCTTTGATTTCATCCATAATAGAGATCCATAAATAGCCTCAAATACACAGAGAGAGGTGGAATAGCTTCAATATGTATCTACAAATTGAGAATAAATAGTGGGCAGATGTTGCCATCTGTCAATGCTGACCAAAAGACACTCTGCGCACACTCCGTAAATATCACAGCTCTTGATAGAATGATTTACTGCTAGGAGGTACCGGACAAATACGCACTTCATAGTCTGACTGATGGATAGTGTCAGATAGTCACGTGACATTCATGTGACTACCCTCTCTTATGGTGTCACTCACGTGACACCACCAGAGAGGGCGTTTGTAGAATTATATTCGTTTGTATCTGTTGTCTGTACCAGACAACAGAATTTTCAATCTAACAACTATTCTCTCAATCTTGATTCTGGAGTGTTATGCAATAGATAGACAAGGTCTATTGATAAGGTGAAATGGGTATTGGATTGATTGCTGTTGTGTATGTCTTGGCGGGAGGGAAGATCTAAGTATAGAAGAGGAGCCTTTAAAAATGATGCACTTGCTTATGTAATCAACCAGTGGATCGCGTGGTTAGGTAACTTCCCAGATAACGTTCAACTGAAAAATGGTAAACAACCTACCTACATGTAGGTACCTAGAAAAGCACATCTTACAAATAATTACGGCACTCAAATCGGGTTTCGAAAAGCACCTCATAAGTGATTAGGACTTTATTACTTCATTCATGCCCAACAATCAACCTTTCCAATACTAGCACTGTACGTAAAGCCCATCTTAGATGAGATTTAGCTTGGATTTCCGTTCACAGCACAACGACTCGAACCCCTCTCGCACCTGACTTCGGAAAGCCCATAATATAATCACGTACAATCTCGATGTCCGACTCTTGGGTCTCGTATAATCTTAGCTTGGGGCCATTTGGCCTGAATAAGATAGCTGTAGTAATGTACATTTCAGCCCAAGCGAGACTTAAGGAAAGTAATAGACAAAGATTAGCGCGCACGAACTGTGAAGAGCCTGGTCGTTGAGAAAGGTACTATGAAGGGCTTGGTACGTACTTAATCCCAAGACAGCTTCGTGAGCCCTTGGCGAAAGGAACGAAGTTCCTGTCCATCTGCGGGTTGTACTCGCCAAGCCAGCGCTCTGGCTTGAATTGCAGCGGGTCACGAAACACCGAGGCATCAGTATGCATGGCATAAATTGACATGCCCACAGGGACCTTTTCCAGCCGCGGTGCTATTAGTATTTATTAAACCGATTTTGCGTTCTAGGCGAAATGAATATTTTAAGCGGTCACTCACATTCTTAGGGATTCTCCACTGCTTATATGTGATGACTTCATCTGGTGAGCATCTTGCAAGATTCCCCACCAGGCCATTCAATCTGACGAAGTTTTGTTAGCATATTATAAACGGCGGTGGACACACTTGTACACATGCGAGCTTCATCCTCTTGATTGGGTTTAGGTCGGCAAGTATATCCATGTCACTAGCATCACATACCTTAACGCTTCCTTAATGCAGCCTCTCAAATAAGGCAGCTTCTCCAACTCTGCCCATATGGGTATTTCCTTTCCATCCCGAACTGAGGCAACAAATGCAACCTCTAGCTCCGCTCTCAGACGTATTTCGATGGCCGGGTTTGCTAGCACATAGAATACCACAAAGGTTAGGGTGTGCGCGCCAGCTAGTGTACCAGCTAGTAAGAATATCATTGACTCGGCCTGTAGGCGTTCGACAGACTTCTCTGATGCCGGAATGTCGCTTGAAAGCAGATGGTGGAAGACCGAGACCCAGCTATCTTTTTCTTTTGTGTTTTGCCAATCTGCAATCTCTCTCTCGATTCTCTTGATATGCATTCGCCCCGTATCACCCAGCATCATATTTGAAATGCCTTTCGGGTACATACTCTCCATGAACGAGGTGGGTAGGCAGCGCATCACTCTATGCATTATTAATTGGGTTACCATTAGCTTTCATATTCCGGAAAAGGTGTAGAATAAATTAAAGAGGGATGTGAGATGCTTGGTGTGAGGTAAGAGGAAAGCGCAAAGTGAAGCTCAACTTATTCAGCCAGGGAAAACACCGGAATAGCGGCGCAATGGTTGTTGTCTTGACCATTAGCTCATACCACGAGGGCGAGAAATTTGGCTCGTCTATGAGACCGGGTTGCATGCCGCAGGAGATGTATCCGATAACATCCCCCGTCATGGCTGCCAGCACATGATCCATGTGAATAACGGTGCCCGATCTACTAAGCTTCAATAAACGAGCGTCAAGTTTCCAAGCATCGCTTGCTATGATGTGTTCGACTCGTGTGATGCCTTGGCGTGAGAAGAAGGGCTCGAGGTGCTATTCATGTGTCAATGATCCGAATGTCTCGATAGTGATATTGTCCAGAATGATTTATCAACAACAACCCAAGATAGCTTATGAGATCTTCAAGGAAGCTAACCTTTCTTCGCGAGCGATGCAAATCGTGCGGGACCGTGAGGTGGTGTGAATCTGTATCGGACTTTGTAAGCTTAACACCTCGAATAGGCCAATGGCACAAGATGACGCGCAAAACCCTACTCTCAAATCCGTTACCCTCTCTTCCACGAGGCCACATATCCGTCCTACGAGTTGAAGTGGTGACGTATAATTGGCTGTAGAACTCGGAATCGCGAATCGACAACTCCCACGGGCTGGTGCGAACGATAGGCCCTGAGAAATTACATAGGTAAATTAGCACAGGTTTGATCATCGAGAAGGAAAAAAAATTGACTTACCATACTTCTCGTGCATTTTTCGCACCTCGTTTCCCCATTGCCCTTCCTTGACGATGTAGCAGTAAAATTCGTACCACTCAGTCACGGCGCAGATCCTGGGACCCGGAAAGCTCGCTAGAGGGTGAAAGTAAAGCCGATATATAACTAACAATAGACCGTATACAATACAGCCCGCTAACAGGGCTTCCATCATTGTCGTAGCATCCCCCATATTGAGGCCGCTGTATCTGCCCTCGGTTATCTTATTGATAATAGCGTTCATCCTGTCTTTTACGGTATACAGCCGGGTTTGGCAATACTCCACAGATTCGAAGAAATGGATTCTACGCCGGCTATACGACATGTCTAGTGACATGAGTGAGTCCCATTTCGGAGGGTACCTAGGCCCCGGTTTCAGCCTCAACGCAAAGGCGAGTAGTAAGCGGGCTGCCTAATGTGGAAATCTCCTTCGGGTTAGTGGTCGGAGGATATTCTTACGACACACAAGGAGCCTTTCTCTTTATGGCCTTCTACCAGCGGCGGACAATGGGGTGGGTGGTGCAAAAATACATCCGACCTCCTTTCCAATCGAAGAGGCAATCGCCGCCGGATTTTACAAATTACCTAAATTATTACTGGGCTCAATACAAAGAAAAGGTATCCTACGATTGAAGCGGCCCAAGATTCATGCATGCGTAGGGTGGCTGTAGCAATTACATCTCTACTCTTTTCTTACCTTGCCATATTGAGATACAATACCAGCTATCGATATTACCAGACAAAGTAACATGCTTATAGTCACGCTATTATGTTGTATTCTACTATCCTGGTGCGTCAGTATCCTTGTGGAAGGGATTTCAAAAATCAAGAAGATCGTTTCTCGTATATTTTGTCAGGGTTTGGTAGATGTGGTTGATGGTAATGGAACCCTTTCTAGCCAATCTGATGAAATCTATCCGGTCCATTTCATAGACCAGGCCGCCATTGTTCGCTCGTCTATTATAAGCTACACTTTTCGATACGGATGTGTTTTGGACGCCCAGAAACTACGCGAGTCTTTGGTCGCTCTACTTTCCTCTGGCGACTGGAAGAAGCTTGCGGGCAGGCTCCGTCGAAATGTGAGTCAGATGCCAAGTCCCACATGTTCTGTTTCAAGCTTCCATGCTAGATGCCGGGGGACAGTAACTTCACGTTTCACCATACAGCTGACTTGAACCCCGACAGAGAGATAAAAAATTAGAAATTCATGTCCCGCGGTCTTTCAGTCGCCAGCGCCCACCTATCCGTTTTTCTTATGTCAAGTTTGATATTGATATGGACGCCTACCCACTTGCTCGCCGCCTTCCGAGGAAGACAGGCAAAAAGCCCTCAGTTCACGAGGGGTGCCACGTATTCCGCGAATTCAGTATGCCATCATCACTTCCTAATGACATAAACCATTACTTGTCTACCGACGAGCCGCTCATCTGTCTCCATATCAGCTCTTTCACCGATGGAACGCTAGTCAGTCTCACTTTTCCACACTGCCTAGCCGACGTAATGGGCACGGCTGATTTGCTTCAAGCTTGGGCTCGGGTGCTTTGTGTCAAAGACTATGGATTGGTCGAAACGCATGTTGGGGGAGCTAGAAAAGATATCACCGAGTCGATAGGGACTGCTGACGACATGACAGCACACAACACAGCATTCGCATTGGAAAAGCGGCAGACGACGGGGCTGTCATTGCTAGCCTTTACAGCCCGCTACGTCTTGGACGTCATGTTGCATCGCAATATCGAGACACACCATATCTTCCTCCCCGCAGCTTTTTTGTCACACCTTCGGCAGCAAGCGGAAATGGAGTTAAGGCTTCAAAATGATACTAAGAATAGGCCGGTACGTTTTGTGAGTGATGGCGACTTGATCACCGCCTGGGGCTCACGAATGATTCTATCTTCTGCGCCCACAAAGGGGTCGGCTGTTATTTGCAATGTTTTCGATATGCGTAAGCGTCTGGACTTCCTCAAAACTTCTTCATATGCGGCATCATACATACAAAATTTGATCCTTCCCAGCACAACCCCGCTCACTGCTCATGAAGCAGACAACCTAAGCATGCCGCAGATAGCGTTGAAAGTGCGTAAGGCTATCGAGGAGCAGACGAGCGATGCCCAGGTACGCAGTTTGATGCGCATTGCACGCACCTGGTTTGCCAGCCTTGGCATGATGCCCCTATTTGCAAGCTGGGATACCACTAGGATCATAGCAAGTACGAACTGGACTAAAGCCCATCTCCTCAAGTGCGCGGACTTTACGCCTGCCGCTATTACGACTTGTAAGAAGACTTGCACCAACGAAAGAAATCCCATGGCGTTTTGGGGTACAACACTGTCCGTGAATGATAATCCAAGAGATACCTTTGTCATCTATGGCAAAGACGACGACGGAGACTATTGGGTGCACGCTTATCTGCGGAAGGAGACCTGGCATCTAATAAACACGGAACTAGATCAATTTTCTGCCGATTGATAGGAAGAAATACTATATGTAAATTATATCAAAACTAGGCTTCATATCAACCCGTACCTTGTGCTTATGATAGATACCCTTAGCAAGTAGCTCTTGTAATAGGTTGGTTCTAGACATGGACTCCGAGTCAAGCGGCAACACGGCAGCAATGCAATTGAGAGAACAACTACCAGACAACAGAATTTTCAATAGAACAACATTCATCTCAATCTTAATTCTAGCGGCTATGTGACAATTGTTGATCGGACCCACTCGGGAATTACCTTTTCCATATTGGACGTCATGATGCACATTCTCAATCGAGCTACACACCCACCTGAGATATTCTATCATTCTGCAGCTTCTTACTAATACTTACTATATTGGGCAATGCCCTGTTGCCCCGGTCCTGCAATATCTTAGAAGTACGTACAAGAGAAAATACATACCCCCGTATCTGTTAGATCACGGCTCGAAAGTCCCAATCTCTGTTCAACTTACCACCGCCACCATGGCTTCTAGCACCGTCGTCCACACCTCACCCAACACCCCTATGACGGGGACTGATTATTCCACTTTGACACAGTTTGACCATGTTCAGTCGTTGCGAATGTCGAATGGCCGTGAGCCAGCCAAGCACGAGAAGAAGAGGCGTTCGGTTCGAATTCCGGATTTGTTTTCTTCCATAATGGCTTCGAAGCCGGTGGTTAATCCAAATTACTTTGAAACTAAAGCCGAAGGTGATAGATGGGTTGCGAGGTTGCTTCCATTTGAATGCAATATACATTGGTGGAGCTATTACTAACGTTCATCGAGGATAATGAAAATGGACGAGAAGACAAGCGCCAAGAACGCCAAAGTAGACTTGTGTTACCTCGCCTCTATATGGGCTCCAGATGCTGACGATGTCGCACTGCGGATGATGCTGGATTGGAACCACTGGGTATGTTCCCCCTTTTATCGCACCTTCTAATGCGAATAGTCCCATTTATTGAGTGAGGGGATACGGTTCACTGATGGATAATCTCCAGGTATTCCTCTTTGATGATCGTATGCGAGATGTTCAGCACCGCGTCGTAGGTTACTGACCGTAATATTGTCGCAGAGTTTGACGAGGGTCACCTGAAGGAAGACCCCGCTGCAGCGCAGGAAGAGGTCGACGGAACTATGGCCATCATGGAGGAGGATTCGCCGTTGATAAATCAGGAGGAGAATCCAATCAGATATCTCTTCCAGACCTGCTGGTTACGGCTAAAGCAAAGGGCGTCTCCTGGTATGCATGTACAGAATATCAATGTGGTCTGGGCTTCTAATCAAAAGGAAAAACAGAGTTACAGCAACGGTACAAGGAGCAACACAAAAGATTCTTCGACCAACTTGTGCTGCAGGTCCAGCAGATGGATCGAGGGGAAATCCTCAGCCGTGACGTGCAGACGTACCTAGAGGTTCGTAGAGGAACTATCGGAGCCTACCCTGCTATCGCATTAGCGGAGTACGGTCAAGGAATTTGCCTTCCCCAGAGCATTTTCTCGCATAATTCGTTACAAGAATGTATGCGTGTTTCGGCGGATCTGGTACTTTTGTGAGTGCAAAATAACGTGGTATGTCACGCTAGCTCTAATGAGAAAGCCTAGGGTCAACGACGTGTTATCATATCGGAAAGATTTAGTACGTGATCCTACTAAAGCGAAGCACCGATTCAATACATGTTTAACAGACTGACCTTTCTCCCTAGGAATTGGGTGTCGATCATAACCTGATCGCGTTGCTTATGGAGCAGGATATGTCTCTCCAGCAATCTGTTGACAAGATCGGTGTCATGATTGATGGTTGCTATAGGCGATGGTATACTGCTCTCGCCGAATTGCCATCCTATGGAGAAAAAATAGATAGAGAAGTGCTTCGTTTTGTTGAGGTCTGTCGATGTGTTGCCCTTGGCAATCTTCACTGGAGGTGAGTTTACTTCAATACCGGAATTGAAAAACGATTTAACTATCGAGCAGCTTCAAAACGGGGCGCTATCTTGGCCCAGAAGGGTCTGATGTCCATGAAACACGGACAATGTATCTTTAGCGTTTAGTAGGAGCCATCGCGATCCGACAGACCGTGATGGCCGTGTACCTTATGCCAAGGTACTTATAAGATATCTTCACAAGAGCCTGTCACGAACTGGTTTGGGGACAACCAATTGAGCCAGAAAGCAAAAGCTTCCCGGTGACCAATTCTGTATTATATATGCTACCCCGCAGCTGGGCCAGTAACGGAGTTTTTAGTGATGGCTAGACCACTACACGTTGGAAGACCTTCCCTTTTGAGGACAATTTATAACTGGTAATTACCTTGAGAACACCAACGGCATTGTCATCACCGTACACACCATCTAAAAGTATAATGGCCATAAATACATCCGTAGTAACTAGAAGGTGGGCAGCTGCTCTAGGCAAACTAGATTACGAAGAGGGAAACCTCCTATAAGGCACAAATCCTGAAAAGAACGAGCCGCAAGATCGGGAATCGGAGGAATTTTATTAATGGGTTCGGCCTTTAGTCTATCTGAAATGCTGTGAAACGTTCGGAGACGGAGCCAACGCGTTGTAACCGGGCATTCTCGGACCCGACGGCTAGGTTCGAGGCGAGGTACCTACCTTAGGAACCTAGGTAGGTACGTACCTAAGTAGGTAAATATGCAGTTAGCAATATTCCGTGGCCGGTAATGTGTGCTTACGCTTACGCTTTGGTGGCTGACGGGGACCCCAACAATCAGCAACATAGAGATAAGACAATGTACAGAAACAACGGCCAGTATACCGGCAACTAATGCTTTTCCCAGGTCCTAAGGCCCTAAAATTCTCTCCTAATCGAAAGGAACCACCCAGTTACACCAAGTTGCATTATACGTGTCTTGGTATAGTTGATTTTACTTATAGGACTCCATTTCTTGCATTACTTTGCGAGTTGTTTGAATCCTTTTTTGCACGTTAATTCCGGTGGATCCTATTCGTTTCGTTTCATGCCTGCTGCCGTCTGCTGCTGTCTGCTACCTCTCGTCAGGCTGTAGGATTCTGTCTTTTCTTGACCGCTTGCGCACTAAAAGCATTTTCTCGAGTGACAGGGAAAAGGATTGTGTGCATTTGTGTAACCACCCACCTGATAAGAGAAACAGGGAAATGTGACAAGGTTATAGAGCTTGGAAATTATAATTCAATTTCAACTAATAATTCTCTGGGGTTCTCAAGTCTCTATCTCCTTTTCTTCTTCTTCAAAGAGGAATCTAGTGACTTATTTATATACAATCCAAGGTCCGTATCTTTAGGCCTAATATCTCCGTATTGGCTTCTTTGCATAGGTGGTAGAAAGCGACCTCCTAACCGATCTCTTCTAATCAAGAGTGTAACCGTACTTCCAACCGCCAACTCATTGCAACACTGCTTACCAACAGGTCTTGGCACCTGTTTCCGTATGACGGGAAAGACGATGGCCCAGCATCAATAAACACTCTGCGCTTTGAGATTAACTGCTCTAACCAGTTACTTTTGCCATGTACGGTATCATTGCCTTCAAAAATGGGGAGAATGCCCCTTCAGCTGAGTTTAGAGCTGAGCCAGGACGCTACGGAAGAGGCTCGGCGTGCAAACAATGTCGCATTTCAAGGGTGAGATGCACTGGCACATTGGACGGCAAAAGTTGTAAACGGTGTACGCGTCTCTCGAAACAATGTTTATATATCACCAAACAGAGTCAACGTCATCGTAGCAGCAGCAACCAGTCTCTTGAAGGCAATCATAAGAGCGTCATATCGCCTATAATCGCTTCTCCCGAGCAAGCGAACTCGAATAGTCCCTTACCGGATACGACGTGTTCTTCGCTAGATCTAGAAAGCTTCGACGAAGTACCACTCACCACTAGCGATCCCCTCGAGCTTGATTTCGAGGGCTGGGTGCACAATACTTCTTCAGAAACCGAATTTCTTCGGCCAGATACCGATTTGGTGGCTACTTCTCCACATACGGAGAGTTTGGGTCCCCTTTGCTTCCCCTCGTTGCGACACGAAGACTCGCAGGAGAACGATAAGGGGTTCGAAAACTCGGCGCCCCTCTTATCAGATTTAGTGGGCGGTATAGTTAAAAATCAAAGTATGGTAGGCCGTAAGCCTACTACGTCTACATTGCTCCCAGACCTTCAAGGCATGATATCCGACAACCGGGGACAGCCTTCTCAGTGCAAGTGTTTGCAGGCATTGACGTCGTCCCTATCTTTCCTCCGAAGTTGGACCTGGGGCGGACAAAAAGGGGCGGAACCTGGGTTAAGGACTACAAGTATGAGTTTGAACTGCACCGAGGTGGAAGATTTCCTCGCTCTCTTCGAGAAATCAATGGCTCAGCTGCAGGCTGCCGAGGACTGCCCACTTGCTTGCATTCTGTCACAGGACTTGGCCATTCTCCTCTCAATCATCCTTGAGCAGCTAGCGAAACTACTACTAAATCTCGCAGCGGACTTAGTAGGAGAAGCCGATGAATCCCCTTTCAATATCTCATCCGGGCCAACGCCCCACCCAACCGGAGTTCAGGAACCTACAGGCAATAGCACCCAGCAGGGACAGGGCATTCGGCCCGCTAGAATCGGCACATTCGAAATTACGGATCCCCTAGACCTGCAAATGATTATGAAGCTGCTATTGCAAATCAGGACACAAGCTCTAGACGCGTACATACGAAGACTGAGTAGTAGGGTCAAAAACTACGGATTCAAGGACTTCGGGGCAGATCTCGAGAAGATTACAGAGGAGTTGAGCGGAGCCGTCTTCTTAGAGAATATCCGGAGTCTCACTTAAGCTTCACCGTCAATTCACGTCATTCATACCTTACACACTAGATGGAATTTAGAGATTAGAGTATACGTAGCATAGAGCGCACATAAGAGGTACCGTAGCGGGAAAGGGGGTTACTAAATACTATTATAGAAATAAAAGTTGTTACTTCTTTAGAAATGACATGCAATAACCCGATCCCATGCGCAAGCCTCGACGGGGTTGCGAAAATCATATCTTAACCCAACTTTTTGTATACTCGTTGGTATCAAACCTTTCTCAACCAAGCCTACTTTGTCATGTCCATCTCGAAGATTGTAACGTGAACCCAGAATTCTTATATAGGTAACTAAGGTACATTAATATTAACTAGGAGAAGATCTGATCCTCAGGTGCGAACGGCTTCGCGAACAACCAACATGTTCTAAAATGATACGAGAGAAATCAGTATATCTATTATTTCATATAGGAAGTATATACCTTATCTTCGTACTTTGGTCTGAGCTCTACATCATCTCTCTATATACTTTCCTATAACTCACATTATGATTCTGATGGGGGTGTTTGTGCTAGAATAATCATTCGGTTTGAGATCCTACGTAATGCGGCGTCAGACTCATTATGGTGGTATTTTTTGCCTCTGTAACTATCCTGTGTCTTCTCCAATGCATTACGTCGGACTTCCTGAAGAAGGTAGTCAAACTCGGGTCGGTCCGCTTCCATCGGCGCAAGGCATAGGACTATAAGGTCTTTGAGCTCCTGGTCTAGATTGTCCAACCGTTCTTGATGTGATTTTCTTGTCTCAGAGTCGATTGCAGCGTACACCGGGTGATCCAACCTTTCTAGGTCTCTTGCTGCTGACCTCACAGTTTTCTTTCCTCCTCGGTCGGTTACTTCTATCATTACAGTCCGATACCTACCATCCCAAACTCTACCTCCTATTAAGGCAAGCATAATTTTTCCAACATCCCACATATTGCGTTTTGTAGCCGGAGTTGGTGAAACAGGGAGGATCTGAGACTTTCCGAAGTCGATAAGCTTAAGCATCGGGACAAATTGATGCATAATTGGTTCAAAGTCTCCAAGCATAACTAATTAAACATGTTAGCGACATACTTTGTGTAGTAGAAAGGTAAGATAAATTGAACTATTTACCATTTTCAACATTCATGTCACCATGGACCAGGTTAGATTCAGGTGGTAGTTCACCCGCTCCATCACGTGCTGGTAGATCTCCCTTACTTGAAGGAGCATCTTCTTCGCCATTCGGGGGCCAAGCCATTGCGAGAAGCATATAGCAGACTATTTTTAACATGTCAGCTCATTTCAATCATGAATACCTACGTAAGGTCCAAATGCTTACAGCAGAGAAAAAATTTCCAAAGCATCCGGTTGGGCAAAGGGTGTCCCCATTCGTTTCGCCTTCGAACTAAGTTATCAAACAAACCATTGGGAATCCACTCTGTACATAGGATAGGGCCACGCCAGAAAGGTAATTCAAGATCCTCTGTTTCCCCTGGAATACGAAATAGTTGTTGGATATTCGGAGCCCCTCGTAGTTGCTATAAAAAGAATTAGATACCTCACTGTGATAGAGTACGATTAATAGACTTGAATACTTGGAGAACTCTGATTTCTTTCCTGAGGCTATCCTCTCCGCTCTGATTCAGAGCCCTTTTCATTACAAACCGCACAGGTAGCTTCGGTGTAGACGATGATATAGATTGTTCTTTTACCACCATCTGTAAAGTATACCCAGCTGAGCCTGCTCCTAAGATCTTTTCGAACCGAACTCTTGTCTCTCCATGCCGTTCAAATGTTTCTGGAATTTTATTTATCTCCCTTAATATTTCAGGCGGAATTATCGACGCCATTTCATCGCTGGCGTTCAAATGTTTCAAAACTCACAGGTACATGCGTATATACGCGGGTGTTCCGGGATTTTATTCCAGGAAATACCACACAGTCATCTTGAACACCGGAAGCGGAAGGAAATGTTAAAGGACAATGTAATATACGTTTCTTTATCTTATTCATTTATTAGTAGTAAAAAAGAGAGGGAATGGATTCTGTATCTAACAAAGGGTTATCCAGGTAGGTAAACTACCTAGGTACAGTCCACCTGAGAAATGTAGGTCTAGTTACATCTACTCTAGATGAAATCGTTCCTTAGGTCCTGTCTGTATAAACCGAGATGGTGAGCTGAATTCTTCAAGGGAACAGATAGGTACATAAATCCCGTACCTTATTTCAACCAGCACACTCGATATAAAAAACCGTTAATAAACTGGCTTCATGTACCACCATTTTTACCAGTAAGATCCAATTATAGCATCTACCACTATTTCTATGAGCCCCCCAGACTAGAAGATACTTACTCGCGCCCAGGAACGATTAAGTTCTGTAAAGCCACTGGAATTACTTTTGGAGCCTGAAGACAGCCGTGTATGTCAACCAGAAGTAAATATCAATGACACCAAGGAAATTTAAATTGTTGCTATGATATTACGGGCTGGTTAACGCTAATAGAACGATGCTCCAAGTAGACATGTCCATCGGAATGATTATCGAAGTCTAGGAGTATGAAGTGTTCATTCTCTGTGTGTATAGTCTAGATACCTTTGTACCAATTTAGAACAATTGACAAGAAAATCGCAATATTGAATACTCGGCACGCCGGGTTCTGCTGACTTATATGGCGATGCGCCGCGCCGGCGCTCCGTTTTGAATTCGGTGCTGGATCCTACCGGCCAGGCTGGCCGACCGGAGTGTGTAAGGAAGACAGAACGGCCGTGCTCAACACTTCCGAGCTGGAGGCACCGCTGCAAGTGCCATTATAACCCGCCATGGCAATGCTGTACTCACAGGGAACGGCCCAAGGAGTGTAGATCGGGCCTTGCAGGTCCCATGGCATTCTGACCGCTGTTCTACTATAAACCAGCGCTTTCCGGAGATTGACCTGACCTGAATAGTCGCTAACAACATGATGAGCAATTCATGGCATCCAATATCCTCTCCACACTCAGCATCGAGCGCCAGCGTGGCTCAAGCGGGTGCTTAGTAGGCTACTTGGTGCTGCCGCGCGAGCCGCCAGGGGGTGAGGTTCGTCCCAATTGGATACTTCATGGAATGATCTATAGTAATGGGTAGTACTCGGGTAAATCGGCCAAAAATGAACATCAGTATCAATTATCCTTGAGTGGCCCACCGCCCACGCCCAGCTGGCCAGACCCCACGCCTATTCCCCGCTGACGACACTGCTCTTAGCAAATCTACCACGCATTCACGACATTCAACTGGTCCAAGTCGATAAGGCTCCAAATGATGCGGGCACCGATAAGCGGTGAGAACGTGTTCTCGCTACAAGTCAACGACACTGCTAAGGCATTTCATTGCTTGTACGAGCACAACCAGCTGGGCTCGGCATGATCTGCACGATCGGGCTGGGTCTTCTCTGGGGCCATTGATGAAGATGAGGGGTCAGGGTGTTACAGGTGTTACTGACTGCCGTCTATAAAGGCGGCCGGGCTTCTCTGGTGCCCCTCGTGTATCTCAGTCATCATCTCTCCTCAAATTCTGTATATCATTCCCAAGAATAATAAATAACAAGACTCTCGGCAAAATGGCAGGCAACTTCTTCGCAACTAGCCAGAATATTCGGCTCGAGGATGGACACTATATCCGAGCCAGCCTCCAGAAGGTTGACGGCGAGTGGGTGGAATCTGAGATCAACTTGAACGACCACATCGGAAACGAAAACGGTAGGTCAAGATGCAGTGTGGTTGTCAACCAAAATTCTAACTCACCGGCCATAGGTCGCTTCGCCTGGGACAGTTCCGGTTTCGCCGACTCTGCTGAGAACATCCGTATCTCTATCGAGGGAGATGGCCCAGTCTGCGTGCTCCGAGCTCAACTCCGCGACGTGAACGGAGAGCTCCATGACGCTGACCTCAACCTGTCTGAGCGCATGGCTAACAACGATGGCAGCTTCCATTGGAGTGAGTAGATCGGACCGATAGCTTTCAAAGGGTCCACCAGCTAACACGTCCGTTTAGCATAAGCATAGTTCTTCGCAGTAAATCTAATAAGTAGCTAGGCTCTAGGAATAGACACTTAATCAATGCAGTTCCCTGAGTAGCTGTTGCGCACTAAGCTTCAATTGAATAATAACTCTTACAGATGTAGTAAATTTGATTGTGTTGTCTTAAACTGATTCTATCTCACAAATGGTACAAGTGTTCTAAATGTACCAATGTACCTTCAATGTTCTGGGCCAGTCTTTCGGTGGGTCTTCCTGGTTTATATGCAAAATGTGATTAATGATTTATAATCCTTATTGTGGCAAGGGCAAAACCTGTGTAATCTCAGTGAGATTGTTTAAGTTGTTAACTCCTAGCAGACTCATGCGGAAGTACGCCTGAGCATAAGCCTGGAGAACTTATTAGTATAGGTGTCTGTACGAAACAATTCATATTGACATCAGGAAAGGGGGAGTGAACTCACGGGAGACCAGAGAGATTTGCCATTTGAACCAGCAAACGTCTTAAACTGATCCTTAGTAGCTGAGTAACCGGATATACTCTTATCACTATGGAATATCAATATTGTTTTGTTGTCTCCGGCAATAGTCTCTGAGTAAAAGGTGGTGTCCCACTGCGACATCAAGAATCAGTAATCAGGTACCTTTCTAGGAAACGAGTTCACGAATTTTAGGCATGCTTCGGGAGTAATGATTCCTCATTCACCTTGATTGGGAATCTCTAGCTCCCAAGATAGGCTCAGGGGGGAAATAAAGAACTCTGGATATTACTCACGACGCTGGGAGTTGTATCTTGGGAAGCACCGCTTCGACTAGGGTCGACAAACTTCTGTGTCGCTGCGGTGTGAGCGCCAACAAGGGCTACTAGGTCATTTGATGTGAATGTCTTTGCGGCAAAGAGGTTTATTAAGGCCGGGGCGTCTTGTGATTGGTCTGGAAGCAACCCTTTAGGACCAGCGCGGCTATCGTCTTTTCGTCCAACGAAGAGTCGAATACGAGGTCCTCCCGGGCAACACACAGTTGCGGTCATAGCAGCGGTTTGGATCAGGTCGGCCATACCTATTCCGTAGCTCTTGTATTTGTCGTACCACGTCTTAGTCTGCGACCCAATGTCTGCAAGTCCCAGGTTATCAGAGCGGTTGAGCTCATCGCTTAGTAAAAGAGAGCCGTCAGCACCACCGTATGCCGAGGTTCTGTTCCATGTTGCTGCATCATGAAACCCCTGACGAATAGCACCACGGCCCAGGTCCGTACAGCCGCTGCTGTCCGTGAAAGTGCTCTTCATATCTTGGACTATGTAGTACCAGATGCATAAAACGCTTTTCTTGCATGCGTTAGACGTAAGTTTGCCCGGCGGATTGAATGTGTTACTATCCGCGATAGCGCTTCCGCCCTGAAGAATCGACTTGATGGTCGACCCTTGAGGGGTTAAGTTATGATCATTTATAGTCTTCAGATCTCCCAACAGCTCTGTAGACCTGCGTCCTAAAGCGAAGTCTCCACGGGATTTGATTTCAGCCATAGTGTTGCCCATGCCAGGGTAACCCAGAGCTCGAGGGGCAGTGATGCTAAGCAAGAAAATAGAGACTTTCATCGTGACGTATGGGTATCAATATGTATCACAACGTCAGGTCGCGCGTATTTCAGAATCTTCTGCAGATCAATATGTGTCTTTGGCTGAAAATGTCAAGGGGGGAAACGAAGAAACAAATGAATTTCTGTCTTATTACAGGCAAGAGCTATAGAAAACAATGGCTAGCGAGGGAATTGGTGCAGATCACGCAGCTTCAAGACGGATAAGAGCATTGCCAAGTAACCCTACTTATATGGATAAGATACAATCGTCGTTACTATGTTGGAACGGAACATATGGAACTATGAGCGCCACCTAAGGTGTCCCCTTTTTTCGAGGAGGATTATCGTTCCGTTTCAACATAAAAAATCTGTCAGCCTACGCTAGTTGTAGTAATAAACCTTTCACAGCAGTGCGCCCCGTGGATCGATTTTGCATCGTGGAAATTGGTATTACACAGCACGCATTGCATGCATTGGAGAGGTAAGTCGGAGAGCAAATTACGTTGGGCCGCCTTCCTATGTAGGGCGTTGTAATAGGTTCCCGATGTAAGGATCGGGAAGAAATTCCGAACTATTAGATGTTGCGGCTGGATTTTCGATGGGTATTGAAAAGAAATACCGAACGCTTCGCGTTTGCGACCAACACCGTGGTTCCGCAGTCCAAAGCCGCGGCGGCTCGTCCATTGTCACTGGAACGGGTTCAACCTAGTCCAATCAAAAATATCTTAAGTTGCACAGGATCCACTAATCTTATATATGAGGTGCATGGCGCGTTCTATATTTGTGCCAGTAGGCTGTTGCCGGCTTATGCTCACCCGCGGCAGGGAGGCCACTATTGTCTCTTTTGCTTATCTCCGAGTCCTGTGTCACAAGGAAATTTTCTCTTAGACTTACTGTACTTGGTTTATCCCCGGGCTGATAAGTCGGCTAATGAGGTCGAGACTGAGTTCTTACAACACCTTCACTTTGATTGGTTCAATGGGAAATGATACAGGCAATCCATGTTGTCACGTAGTGTACTACCTCGTGTTCCGGACGTCCGACAGTTTGGTTACGTTTCTATGAACCCATGTGACTCGTGGCAGTGGTTCGACATGCAACGCAAACAAGATAACGTACGTAACCCACGACCCGTGTGTGCTTCACAGTGTCAATAGCACTATCCAAAAAATCTCCAGCTATGTTGGTTATCTAATTCTTTCATGGTAGATGCCTGTCACCTCTACCTAGGTAGCCACCATATAAGAGTTGACATAAATTAAAATACGCCTTTGGTACCTGTGAAACTGCATGTCTAGTTTCGAAGTGCTTCATAAGGATGTCATGTGACATCCCTGTGGCTTACCACCCCTCACCCCTACATACAAATTATAATTTTACTATGAATAGCTCGAAGGAGCGGAGTTATGTAACATAGTAAGTGACCAAGTATTACCATATTCTCAACCAGTTGATCCAGGTTCCTGATAAACAATGTTATTTCTACCTAATAATCATTGTGTTCTAACCATAATAAACCCCTAGGGATGACTAAAGCCATCGCCAACCAAGAATGAACCGCACAACATCACAAGTTCATGATAAGATACAACGACTAGCAGCTGGTGTTGTGTTTTTAAATGTCTATGGTCGTGTTGATCCCGGTTTCATAAACCTATCACTACACGGAAGTATTGGAATAGGATCCAAAAGTCGCTTTCCGTGAGTGTAGGTATGAAGGATATAATGAACAAACTCACTCAATCCCAGAGCCTCAAATCCGCCAGCCATGTGGGCTATCTGAAGAACTCCCGATACATGCTTCGAAGCCATGTCAAGATCACCGAGCATAATCTAGATCGTGTTAGCTAACCAGTGCTTCAGAAGCCAATCTGCCAGTCGCTTCATGTCAGCCGCGTGCAAGAGGGAACATCAACCTCACATCATCGAATGCTAGGACTATAGCCCTGGTTACAGCTATGCGGCCAAGTGATGGGTCCTCTGTCGAGATTATCTCACGGAGACTCCGAACGTACGCCAATTTATATTGGATAGCGACGTTTACGTACTCTTGCTCCGAGTGAACCATGGATAAGTGACGACAAGAGGCAAGCAAGAAACCTTTCAGGAGGTCGACGTCTGTCGAGGAGAAGAATACCCAATTCCTCCTCATATAATTGTTGTATTCGGCGAAGTGCTGCATCACAGGACAATGACCACACAGATAGGGAAGAACGACTTTGATGTCTGCATTGAAGGTTAGGCAGCCAATACAATGAAGGACCGGATATCTCCTTTCCCCGATCCTAATGGGGCAGGGCAAAGGAGAGACAAAATTGACCCACAATGGCTGAATAGAAAATGCTCTCTATTTGTCAGGGACTTTAAGAAGCTTGCCAGCGGCTCGTGTTCAAATGCGCCAGAAATAGATCTCGGAGCTAGTGTTATCGTTTCATCCCGACTAATCGAGGTTTGTATGCGTTCGTCGGTATTCCAATTTGGGGGTTGCAGATTTCGTTCCTGCATATCAGGATCGTCTGCTTCCCGGCGTGTGTAACCAGCCATCCGAAGTTTTCTGACTCTGGCGTGAGCCACACGAGCTGCATGAGAGTGAGCCTGTCGCCTCAAATTTTTAGATCTGCTTTGGGCGGGATGTGCCACGGTGATGAACTCCATAATTTCGTGGGAATAGGAAAATAGTGGGAATCAGGGGAAAGAAGCCATAGTTGAGTAACATGCAGGTAGGCTATACACATCTTTACATGGCCACTTTACATGTCGCCGACAAAAGGTAAATTCTACCAAGTGATGATTTGTCAGCGACACTTGAATGGATCTCTTATAAGCACTTTAAATTCATGACGATGTATGTATATATGTACATGACTCTCTCTGGTTGTTATCGCCAAGACTTGCTCCTACCATAGATGGATTAGCTCTAGCGGGGTCCTTCGGCACACCAAGGATCACGAATCATTCGCCGCAGAGCACACTTTATTCCTACCTATCTTAACCAAAATAGTGACTAAAAGATTCTATTTTCAACCCACTTATCTTGATACTCGTCGTCAAGCCTCTTGATGGGTTCCGACCAATAATATCTTGCTTACCTAAGTTAGTAATAGGGGCACCCGGCCTTTTACATACTTAACAGATGTTCAATAAAGCAACTATTTTTGCCAATCCAACTTCCACCAGGCTGTTGATTCCATTGGCTCTACTGTGAAACGCGTTATTTTAAATTTATTTGAAGTGCTGCAAACATCTAAGTTACACCCACCAGCATCCATTTGAACCATTTACCGTCAGTTTCTCGCAACCTAATCCTATCCACTGTCCAGATGGTGAACTACTATTTTTCCGGATGATCGAGGGGAGCATTTTTCCTTCCAAACAATTGTCTGCGGAGACTGGAATGTTGGTTATCCGAGACTCGCTGGCAATGGGTCCTTTATTTTCAAATCCACCGAAAAGGCAATCCTTCCGGATCTTAACATGCCGTAGCATCATTCCAAGATTGACTTTCTAGACCTACCAGAACACATTCAAGAATCAGATCGGGAAAACGAACCGCAGTGCCGCGGCCAACTGCCAATGGCCAAAATTGTGCGCACACCGAGCCATCTTGGAAACTGCAGCGTGGCTATTGCTTTTTGGCTATGGCAACCTCCCCTATCCAGTGGTCTCGGTCCGGAGAGTGCTATTTATGCTATGATCGATAACCACGACATCAGGCCGAAGTTCCTCGCCCACATCACAGAAAATCGCAACCGTGTAATTGGATTCATGGTGTAGAACATTCAGGCACGCATGGCGAGCATCTCTAATCTCGACAAATGCGTGGCCGTCCTATCCAAGTTACATCGCCTCGGCATAGCGCATGGAAACCTCAGGCGAGACTCATTTCTAGTGGTAGACAGTCGTGGTCGCGCATATCTTCATGGCTTTCAAATTTCCTACACGACGAGGGATCAGAGAGTCTTAGAAAAGGAGCTTTCCAGCGTCGAGAACATCCTGAAGCAGCCAGAAGAAACCTTGAGAGCTCCTTTCCGTGAAAAGCTCTGAACTCTATCCATTGTGCTAGAAGGTCGTGCAATCAAATGTTTTGTTCATAGAACACAGACAGACTTCTAAATTTCAAAGCTGGTATGTGCTTAAGTTGAACAGTGTCATCATTTTATTTTTTCTCATATACATATTAAGCTTTAACGTCTTAAAATTTTTGACAAGCTGCTAGAAGTGCTATCTAATAATATGTAACGTGATTTCTATCTATGCCAAAATATTTGTGATGACTTTGGTTCTTCAAAGCGATCTTCACTAGACGACAGGATGCTTGTGGCTTTGTTTAGGGTCATTTTTAATGTTGCCTCTGAGCAATCCTAATCCTATGACTACATTTCCAATTGAATTACAAGGTCGTCACACTTATAAAGGAGTCATCATTGATTTGGTATTAGACAATGGCCTGGCTTTGGGGGACCAAACAGGGAGACTTTTGACACAAATAAGTGCTTGCTTACTACTTCCTCTAACTAGGTATATAAGAGAGATAAGACCTTTATTTATATAACACTTGTATGTCATTAGCTTGATTTTGGACGATCTTCAGATAGTCGATGCTTATCTACCTAAGCTAGGTAGGTACTCAAGTCTCTCCAAATTCCCTTTCGTCCCACCTGAAATTGCACAAGACTTTTATCGACAGCACTTCTAACATTGTATTCATTTCGCCGATTTCCCGAAACATCAACAGCACTCTCAATTCCTATGTAAGTTAGTTAGATACTCGAACGATACCAATTACCTATTTCTAACATATTATTTATTCTGTAATAGTACCTTTATCAGACATAATGTGTGAATGGAAGCATACCTACTTTTCTTGTGGATGTTATAAGGGAGAATATCCCACCGCCTCTCGCTGCGGGGATTACCCAAGATGTCAAAAGACCTTCACTGATCCACCGGCTATCCTTAATTATACTTGTCCCGACCACGACCAGTCTGGATGGTGACTTGGATTGATGCATTGGCCAAGAAGGCAACAGGGAAGCATTGGCTCAATCACTGCGACTCTCCTATCTCACATGGGAGGATAAACACGAGGCACGCTTGGGTCAGGTGGTCTTGGAATTATCTGGATGCTCATTATGTATCACCCCGACTACACTATTAAATAAGTAATAAATATCTCATCGTAATGTCTGAGTAACCTCTCTCGTTCAAGTGTGGCATGTGTTGTCACCTATTACCCCTATTGTGTTAACCCTATAAAGCACGCAAAGGGCATACATATGGCCTATGAGACTATAATAACTATAAATGCATATATGTATATATGCGTAGTGGATCTTCCTTAATATTATGCCAAGACCTGCTCCTACCTGATATAGCCTAGTATAGTGGGGGTACATGCGCCCGGTTCCATGGATGCAGCTATGGTACGATGGTACATGTAAAGCGCCTACATGAAGTACGGGATCTCTTCCTTCTCACCAACTTGCTCATATACGCTCTCCAATGCAGCCACAACGTCATCCGGTAACGGGCCCTGCTCAATCGTATCGATGTTCGCATCCAACTGCTCGGAACTCGAAGCACCGATGATGATAGCGTCTCCGTGCGCCTTGTTCAGAACACTGTGGTACGCCGTCCAACGTAGCGCAGCAGCGTGTCCGCCGATTCCGTGTTTAGCTGCAACCGCCACTGCGTTATCTGCAGCCGCCATGATGGACGGCTTCAAGTACAGGCTTGAATACACGCTTCCTATGTAATGCTTCAACAAGAACACACGCGTCGTTAGCTAAAAGAGAGACAGGAAACCAAAAGAAAAAAATTGAGTAAGGTCGTACGTACCGATGGATCGTACCGTCCACCTTCCTGGGCCTTCTTGTGCGCGCCCGCAAAGAAACCACCTGCGGCAGGACTATAAGCATAAAACGCGATTCCGTTCTTGCGCAGAACGGGGAACAGCTCCTTTTCGCCGCCTCGGACGATAGCATTGTACTGGCCCTGGTAAACGGTGGGCTTAACAAAGCCGCGTTCCTCGCAAATGTCTACGATCCGCTGGACTTCCTCGGCCTTGTAGTTCGAGAGACCCCACTGCTTGAACTTGCCCTCCTTATATGCCTGGTCCATGGCTTCGCACGCCTGTTCGAACGGGGTGACGCGATCCGGCTTGTGCAGGTACTCGATGTTGATCTGTTTGATTTTCAACGCCTCGAGTGAGAGGTCGATGTTCTTTAGGACCTTTTCTTTGGTGTGGGCTTCCGGTTCGTGCGATGCGACCTTGGTGTCAATGAGGAACCTATCGCCCGCAGCGACAATGCCGAGCCGTTTCTCAGAGCTGCCCGGCGCATGAGGGGAGTATGTTCGGGCGGTATCGAGTTGATTATACCCTCGCGCGGCGAAGGTATTCAGAAACCCATTCACCTCATCAGGGGTATCGAAGCGGGCGATAGGGTCCAAAGATTTATCTCCAATCTGCACAGCTTTAATGTTAATTTAAGCTTCGAAGATGCCGCCAAGGTAGGGTCAACTTGCGCTTGATACTCCCAAGACCACGTTCAGGGGCGACTTTGCGGTGGGTGCCATTGTGACTTTTATCTAACAGATGATCGAGACGGAAAAATAGTAGCGAGTTTATATAACTAATTCAGATTGACTTTTATGTCCTTGATTCTTTTACCAGATATCTACGAATCTCAAGGCCCTTTTATATCTCCATATGGTAGATGTCTATACCTTGGGTACTTGGGCGTAGGTACGGCGTAAAAAAAAAGTGGCGCCAGCATCGCAATGTAAGACCTCCACTTCAGCAAGCCAAGGTGAGAACAGGGGGTCAAAATCAAGACTATTAGAAACAAGGTAAGTATATCTAGATTCGCATGTCATATCTCCTGATATTGTGACCTAATTGTCAAATTTAGTATAGCTTTCGTGAGTTTAGATCCAGAAAGTAGTCGTTCTTTGGCTCGCGCCCTTCAGCGTATATGTACGTGCCTCCTCACGGATCTCTTGCCAAGAAGTGCTCCTACCCCTTTAGGCAATTGCAGGGATTCTCATAGTGATCAACCAAAACACCAAGGTTCGACACCCCGGGCAGCTCGGGCAGAGTGAAGATGGTAGATAGTTCCGGCGTGAGTTGCACGCCGTTGTATTTGTAATGTTTACCAAACCCAGTGCCCGTCGGCACAACTCTGTCAGTACGATTAGTAAGTAAACTACCTCTGATGTAGATTCGTGTTCAGTTATAAGGCTCCCTATCGTCCAATACTTTCGTGATACGGAAGCGGAATAGGTACCATAGTAGGAAAAGGAGACGCGAAATCAATAGAGTCGAAACCATTATTCTAATCAAGTTTATATAAATGATGCCTACATGGCATAGGAGCTTTCAAGACTGGAGGTTTGGGGATTTGAAAATGGCATCCCCTATGTCACATACAACCCACAGAATGGGCTGTTCCACGTGACTTTTCACCACATCGAAATTGGACGCGGTCGTTGAATCTGGACATTTTGAAAAGCGTCACTTATTTTTTTTATCCAATAAAGCAGTTAGGCCGTGCGATACAGTGCCATTTTAGCAATACTAGTATTACCAGATGATTTATTTTCATTTTGTTGTGAACATGGATTTACGGTTATGTAAGAATCTACGGTAGAACTGTCAGATAGTCACGTGACGTTCATGTGACTACCCTCTCTTGTGGTGTCACTCACGTGACACTACCAGAGAGTGCGTTTGTAGAATTATATTCGTTTATATCTATCGTCTGTCCCAGATAATAGAATTTTCAATCTAACAACTATTCTCTCAATCTTAATTCTGCAGTGTTATGCAATAGGAACAGGTGTGGGTGTGGCGCTATTGTGGCGCTAAGAAAAGTGATTATATTCACTTGCACGGTCTCTAGCTATTAGCTCGTATTACATCCCAACACTCGTTGCCCATTCGCTCGTATTGCAAGAGCAACGCTCGTTTCAACAGTTTCTGCCTATGTGGGCATGGCGTTTATAAGCCTAAACCTATCCGTGAACATTTACCATCCTCTGGTCGAACACCCTTCCTTTGATGGCACGACGTCCGTTACCCCGCTTACGTGGCCATTGCGATGTGTAGTTCTACATTCTGGACAGTTCAGTGACCCCATACAATGCGACCTAGTCTATTCTACGTTATCGGACCTTCGCGGTCACTACGAAGCCCTATCGTATACTTGGGGTGACATGAACGACAGGTCTGAAATTCTGGTAAATGGGAGGCCTTTTCCTGTAACGCGTAACTTGGAAGCATACATTCGCTTAGGAGGCATAACCCGAATGCTCTGGGTAGACTCAATCTGTATTAATCAAGAAGATATATCTGAAGTCAACATACAAGTCCAGAGGATGTGGGCCATCTACGAATATGCACACCAGGTTTTAGTGTTTTTAGGTGAAGCGGATCGTCGCAGCGATAGGGCATTCGGTCTCCTATCCGAACTCACTCAGTTGCGGGGTGCTAGCGGGGCCGATCGCATAACTATGCTGCTGAACGATCAGCACAAATCAGCCTCATGGGATGCTCTGCTTTGCTTGCTGCAGCGTCCGTGGTGGGGTCGAGCTTGGATAATTCAAGAGTACGCTGTAGCGAAAGTTGTTGTTTTTATCTGTGGCGCGAATAAGATGGATGGTGAAGTATTTGGAAGGGCTTTAGAGACCCTAGTCGAATACCGCTTTAGTGACTCTGTCCCGCGAGCTTACGAGTACTTGATAAGGCACGTCGCATCAACTCCTATTCATCATCTGTGGATTACTCGGCAGAGATATCAAACCTCGGGACCCAGTACTCGGCCTGATGCAATTGGTATTCTATATCGATTTCGCGGGTCGCAATCCTTCGATCCCCGAGACAAAGTCTATAGCTTACACAGGCTCATTGCAGAGAACCCGAAGCTCAAACCAGATTATGCAAAGAAAGTCAACGAACTGTATAAAGATGTAGTCAGTGCCATGATAGAGTCATCTAACACACTCGAAGTGCTTTCTCATCACAACAGGTCGATTGAAGGGCTGTCGGGCCTACCTACCTGGTGCCCAGATTGGACAGTCCGACGAGGAAAAAGAATCTTGCTCTGGCCGAACCGGTACAAAGCAGCAGGGGATCCGAGCGTTCCAGCTTTTTTTCGTGTTAGTGGTAATATTCTTACTCTGAAAGGAAAAATTATCGACCGGATCCAGTGGCTAAAGAGTTTCGAATCAGACGACTTTAAGAACATACAGAAAATATATGAAGATGTTAAATATCTTGAGAATGCCACAATAAAATATTCTAAACACAACTTCGAAAATCCTGATCGGGTCCGAGACGCCTTCCGGAGAACGCTTGTTGCCGCAAGGATTCGAGAAAGAGGCCCGAATAATGACCCGACCATCCTAGGGCTCCAGGAGGCCGACGAGCTATGGGACGCGTGGTCGTGTCAGAGGGAAGGAAAGCCCTATAACAAGACATGGGCAACGTGGTACAATGATGCACTATACAGCGCATTATGCGGTCGTGCTTTTATCATCACCCAGCAAGGATTCCTAGGCCTCGTTGATGGCACAGCCCAAGCTGGTGATACCATAGGAGTCTTCGTTGGTGGCCAGGTGCCGTTCGCTCTGCATACAAACATCGATACCCCCAAATCGCAGGCGGTAGAAGATATGAGAGGGCATGTACAATACGAATTGATAGGTGAATGGTGAGTTCTTCTCATTATGCCGTTCTTCCTCCCTGATTCCCTGTTTTTCTTCTTCTCGCGTTATATGTAGCTAACACTTACACTGAAAGCTATTTGCACGGCTTCATGTCGGGGGAGATATTTGACCCGAAACCAAATCTTGCAGAATTTAACATAGTCTAGTAGTTATAATTTGTTGGATTCCGTAGCTTGACAGAGCAGAGCTCTGCAGAGAAAACGGAAGGCGGGCGCTTATAGCACGGGAGGCGGCCGGAATCAGCGCACCGCCACGATGAGTCATCAGATGCAGTCATGCCGCATGTTCGATATTGCTTTTACATATAAACCACCTTCCGGTCGCCTCATAAATATGCTAGACTGCTTTATTAATATTTGATGAGAGCTGGTGTCCCTATCCCAGCATAACTCATCGCGAGGCCCCAAACTCAACTGTCTTCTCGTGCCCTCCTGAGCTAATCATTCCAGTCGCCGTATCATCTGTTATTTAACATTTGTGCCAAAGACTCCGCTCTCGTTCGAATAACCTCATTGGGATCGATACCCCAATAATAGAATAACATTTCCAATTGCATTACCGTAAGCGGGTTCTCATCTTCGCGAACCTCGGCCTCCGAAATAAATTCCGACGCAAGATCAAAGCGTAGGAAGTCCACGAAGCTTCGATCTGGCGTCTCGACTTTTTCTAATAACCCGAATTCGAATGCTAAAGAGAGAAAGTGTCTCTTGTGGAATTGGTGTAATGCTGCCTGCTTCAGTGTTCTCCAACTCTCATAGCAGGGGCCTTCGGATATGGCAAGTTGCTTAATATGGGACGTGACATCTCTCACAAACTCTTGAATATCAGTATCGGCCAGTATTTCAGGGTCCTGTTGCCAATATTTCCCCTTTAGAATCTGTAGTGTAATGAGCCAAGTTACTGGGGTTTGCTGCGATTGTTGATTTGGGTTGTACTGCCAGTTGACAGTCCGCGGTGTTTTTATTCTTGCTTTAAGTCCTGTGAGGAGGGGGATGCAGTTCAATTTGAAGAACTTGTGGGTTTCTGGCGAGTTGATGCGCCCAGGAAAGTCAAGCTCCCCTATAACGGTATCAAGACCGAATACACCGGACATTGAATAGTGCATCTCAGCTATCTCTATTATAAAATTTTGTAGGGTCTTAATCGTAGCGCCTCCTAGCGCTTTTCCGGAAGAATTCATCGTTTTGTCAAATAGAAGATCCGCAAACTGAAAAGCTCCTAGGCTCAAGGGGTTCTCTCTCGTACCCCAAACAGAGAGCCAATGCTTGCCAGCATTAGACTGAAGAAGTTCATGACTAGTTCTTACAGCTTTATTAATGAAAGCAATGCTGTTTCCGGGGCTGATATTTATCTTTACTACATCTTTAATCGTATCGAACGTAGAAGGAGGGAAATGCACGGGATACTTTCGGAAAAGATCAGCCAGAAGCATTGGGTTCAGTGGGATCGAAGGTAAATCTTTGATATTAAAGTCGAACCCGTTGAGTTTTAAGAATAAAGTGGTCCATCTCTGGTGATTAATGGCTGAGCTGTTCAGAATCGGGAGAATGATCCTTTCCATCCATATTTTATGCATCGTATAGTCGATGTTGTCATTAGTCGTAGAAGGCGTAGGGATTGCACTAACAAGTAGCTTTATTACTAGCGGTAAGTCTAGCATTAAACTGCCTTTGTATACTTTAGGCAGAGAGCCCTATCTACCGTAGCGGGGTACTATAGGTAGTAAAAACGATTTTAATTTTTAAAATAATAAAAAAATCTTAATTATAGTGTTTTCGAAGTTATATAATATTAATAAGATAAACGCTTATTATTTTAAATAATATTATATTTATTATTTTATATATTTAAGCAAGTATATATATATAAAATAATTATTATTTTATAAATATTATTCATTATATTTATCATTTTATAAAATATATGTATTATATATTTAGTCACATTTTATAAGAAATAAATAGTTAATATGTTATAAATTATTTTATTAAGTAATAATTATTTTACTTATTAATATTATTTACTATTAAAATTTATATTATTTATTAGTATTATTAAGGCTATAAATATTATTATATTATTATCATTAATTCCTAATAGTAAATTATTAAAATAAAAATATATATATAAACTAAGTGGTATTTTTATTAATACCTTTTAATAATTATTAATAAAATATTTAGTATAAATAAATAAAATAAATATATACTTATTATTTAATTATAATTTAATTTAAAGTATATAATAAAGTTTGTTTAACTTTTTATAATTACTATTAAAAGTTTTAATAAAAATTTTAAAATATAATAATTTAATATTATAACAAAGTTAAATTGTGTAATAATGTGTTATAAAAGCTTAATATATTAAAGAAAGTTTAAATATAATTTATATAAAAAAGTAAATATTAATAATCTATTAATAAATAAATATATATAATAAAATATATAAAGTAAGTAATATTAGGAGTTTTATTTAACTTGAAAATAAATTAATAAATAGTTAAAAAATTAAGGGATATATTTATAATTAAATAATATTAAAATTGGTAAGATATTTAAAAATAATAATTAATAATATAAGGATTCCTTTAGGTTTTATTACTTATTTAACTATAAAATATATAAAGCTATTTATAAAATTCTTGTTATTTATTAATTAATAATATAAGTATATTATTTATTAACTATATATATAACTTTATTAAATAAAGAATATTATAATTTTACTTATAACCATTATATATTTTAAATGATATAAATAATTTTAATATTAATAATAAAAATAATATATGATTTAAATACTTTAATAGTTATAATGTTTATAATAAGCAATTTATTATTAAGTTTATATATAATCTTTAAATCTAAAAGTTTATTATAAGTATTTATAAATTTAATAAGGGTAATTAAAGCGAATATATGGTATATATTATAAATATTAAATATAAAAATATAATTAAAGCATTTAAAATTACCTAATTTATAATATTAAATATAATCCCCTTAATTAAAGATATATTAATTTCCCATTCCCTTATAATTTAATAATAGTAATTAATATATTTTTAGGATAATAGGTTAAAATTTTATTTTAATTAGCTATTTTTTTTTAATATGTAAATTATAAGGAATATTTTAATCTTAAATATATAGTTAAATTATATTAATACTTTAATAAGCTTATAAAATTAATAAATTAACTTAGTATATATAAATTATTAAAAGTAAACTTTTACATTTATTAAATTTTTATGTTTTTATTAATTGTTAATAAATGTTATTTAAAATAGTTATAGTTTATGTTATATATAAACCGAAGGTTATTTTAAAATAATAATATTATTTAGCAATTTTAAATAAGTAAAGGTTTAATGCTTTATATAAGATAAGTAACACATTTAACCTTGTTTATTAAAATATAATTAATAATAAAAGATTTTACATACATGTTATTTACGAATGTTATAATTTTTAATTTTATGTTATTTATATTAAATTAATTTATAAAGTTATTTTAATTAAATTAGGAAAAAATATATCTAAATAATATAGGATAATCCTAATATAATTCTTATATTTTATAAGTAAAAATAAAATCATTTAATTTAAAGGCATTATAAAGTATAAAATAAATAATTAACTATATATTTAACTTTATAAGTAATATTTCTTTAACATTAAAATAATTGGTTTTATAAATGTGACATTTAAAATAACTACTTCTAATTAATTATAATTACAATTAATATTTAAAATTATGTGGTTTATTATAATTAAAAAAAATAAATTAAAATAAATATATAAGGTATAAGCAATTATGTTAATGTATAAGTACGTAATTTTATTTAAGCTTAATAATTGTTATAATAATAATAAATTCCATTTAAATGTAACGCATGTGATTAAAAGAAATATTTTACGTATTAGTATAAATCCTTTTTAATTAAAGTGTTATAATTAATTATTAAACCGTACTTTTTAGCAAAATTTAAATAATAAACTACTATATAAATGTTAGGTTTAAAAATATCATTTATATATTATAAAGATTTCCTTTTAATGTTAACAACCTTAGTATAAATGGGTAAAGGGTTAATAGCTATAACTAATACTATTAAGCCGGCTCGAAACTTAAAAAACTTCGTTATATATTAATTAAAAAAATTAAATTACTCTTTAGTTTATTTTATAATAAAATTTATATTTTCTTAATCCTTTTATAAGATTTTATACTTAACAAGGATGGTATTATTTTTTACAATAAAAATATATATTTTAATAATAAATTTAATTAAGCTATTATGTATTTTTATTTCCTTATAAAAAATAAATTTAATATACTTAAATTTAAGCCATTTATAAAGGAATATAAGAATAATAACAAACTATATTATATAAGCTAATATATTATAACTTATTAAATAATATTATAATAATTATAAACGATACGCCTTAAGTAAAAATAGCTAACTACGTAACTTAATAATATATAAAGCCTTTATATTTTTAATTAAAATACCATTATAAAAGAAAAAATATATTAAATTTATTAATCTATTATACTTTAAATATATAAGGTTAAATAAACATAATAAAATTAAGTCTAATATTAAAGAAATAAACTTTAAAATAAGGTTAAATTAAATAAACCCTATTATAAGTTATAAACCTCCTTTAATTTTTTATTTATATAAATATTAACCATTATGTTTTACATTTACTTTACTTAATAATAAAACCATTTATAACCTATAATATTAAAGTTTAATATATTATTTAATTAACTAAACATTTAAGTTAACATAAGATTATTAGATTTATTTAATGATAAAATATAATAATAATAGTAAAATTTTTTCACATAAGGACCTTTAAAGCCGCTATTTTTAGCTTATTATAACATATTTTTAATATAATATAATATAAATGTGTAAAGTGTGACTTTTTTACTATAAACCATTATTTTAATATTATTTTTAAAGTTATTAAAACTTTTAAGTGTTTTTATTATATTATTAAAATCTAACTTATAAAGACTTAAAATTAAAAGGAAAATATTTCCAAAATGAAAACAATTAAATTATGAAAAACTTATAGGAATAATATAATCACTTATTAATAAATAATATAAATTTCGGAAAATGTCAAATTTATTAATAAAACATAAATAGGGTAAATTAATAATAAATATAATACCTTTGTTTTAATTTTATTCTTTTTTAAACTTTAATTAACTATATACGTTAAATTTAAGTTTAACTCGAATTAAATAAGTATAACAAAGGAATATAACTATTACCACGTTATTTAAGGTATTTTTACCATTTATTCCCTTTTTAAAAATAATTATTTAATAAATATAATACCATTAATCTTTATTTTAACTTAAAAAAATAAGCTTTTTATACTTTCACTATTAGATATTTTTTTTATATCTATTCGATTAAGCGGCTATAAGAAATGGATTTTCTATTATTTTTTTAAACTAGTAATTATAATATACGTTAACTATAATATATACATATATTTTAAAAATATATATTATTATAAATATAAAAATAAGCTTATTTTTATTAGTTAAGGAATTTAATTCCACATTATTAAAACTTTAAATAATAGCATTAAAATAATAAATATTTTAAATTTATAATATTAAAACTTTATTACTTTTCTAAGTATAAAATTTAATACACATATTATAACTAAAACTATATATACGCTTAATATGTAAACTTAAAGCCTTAAAACTATTATTTTTAATATTATAATAATTATAATGCGATTTAATATATTAATAATAAATCTAATTACTTAGAAATATAATAATAACATTTTTACTTTTACTTATATAAAGATATTAGCTATTAAATATACGGATTAACTTAGATTAATAATATGTATTATATATTTTAATAAGCTAATTAATAAAAATAACTGGACTTATATATATGTTTTTATAAATATTAAAGGCTAAAAAAATATTAAATAAAAAGGCTAAATTAAATAAATTAAGTTTTATCTTAATTATAAAAGCTTTATTATTTAATTTAATTTTATATTGTTTTTAAATAAGCTATTTACTTTTAAATTAAAATAAAAGGTTTTTATAAGCTTTGGCTTTTTAAGCTTAAGCCTTTATTAGTATTTTTTCTACCTTTAAAAAGATTTTAACCTACCATATTTTTATAAATAATAAGCATTTTTAAAACTAATTATATAATATAAAAAGCTATTTTAAAAAATTATAAATTTCCTTAATTAAATTACCATTATTATTATAAAAAAGGAAAAATATTTCTTATAAAAATACCTATTTATCACGACTAATACCATAGAAATTTGCAAAGGTAATAAGTACCTTTTTAAATTTAAATAAAATAATTTCTTTATTTTAATATATATTAATAAAATAAGAAATATTAGGATTATTAATTTCACTAAATACTAAGCCGGTTATAATAAAAACTAGCAAATTAATATCTTATTCCTTTTCTTATATAACATAAATTATTAATTATATCTTATTATTATTATCCTCATTATTATTAAATACCATTAAATTTAATAAAACATTACCATCATTAATTTCTTTATATATAATAATAATAGCTACATTATTTAAATTTAAAGCAAATCGTATAATATAATTAACATTATCCTTTATATTATTATAATATATTACATCCAAATTAATAATATTTATTATATATTAATCGAAGGCTTTAAACACTTAATAAAATATATAACATATTTAACTTATAATAAATATTTACCTTTATTTTTATTCTTATCTTAACTTTTAAATTTATCTCATTTATTATTACCCTTTAACCTTTTTAATATATTTTAATTTAAGGTATTATATTAATATGGTTAACCATTACTATTAACATTATTTTTTATAGTTACTTAGCTATAAAAATTATCTTTAATATTATTTTTTAATACTTATTTAATATTGGTTTATTAATTAATTTAAGCTTAATTTATATTTCCTATTACCATTTTATAGTAATAAAGCTTTTATAAAAGTTTAAATAATAAAAAAGGTAGCTTACTCTTTTTTATATTTGGCATATTAACTTAAATTTATTAAAAATATTAATAAATATTATAAAAGGAAATAAATAAAAAAAATAAAATAAAAGAAAATAAAATATTAAGTATATTATTTTTAATATTAATTTCAACAATTTTTTACTTTCATTTGTTTATTATAATTAAAATTACCCTTACTTATACTATTATTTATCCTAATATATAACTTAATTTTAATATATTTTATAATATTTATATATAAAAAATATTTAAAATTTACCCTAATAATAAATAGTTTTTAAGTAAATAATAATAAATTTTATAACATTTATATATAAGTATAAAAAATATAAAAAGTTTTAATTCCTTTATATTATTTTTTAATTTTAAACCTTTAAATTATTATAATTTAATTATTAATTTTTTATTATTTTAAAGAAAATTTACACGTAATAATATATTAATATTATAAATTAATCACCTATAACTATAAGCGAAGTTAAAAATTATTATAATAATAGTCCTTTATTATTAATATTTAACTAATATATTTACCCTTTACCATTTATAAGTTTTATTAAAGTAAGTTAGTTTCCTTATATATATAACTAATTTATTTTAAAATATTTGCTATAAACCTTAAATCCATATTAATTATAAAAGGTAAAAATAATCCTATTATAATGTAATTGCTAATAATATATGTAAATATACCATATTCATTTTTATTTAATATAAAAGATAATTAAACTTAAATAGCCTAAATAAATGATAATTTAATCTTATTTAATATTTATAATTTTAATTTATTTATTCCATTAATTTAAGCTAATATAAATATTTTTTTAGCGTAAATAAACCTAGCCTTTAACTAGAAATTAAGCACGGGTAATAATTGTATTTATAATATTATTAAAATGAAATATATTAAGCTTAGTTATAACTATAAATTATAAAAATATATCTTAGTATTTAATAACCTTAAATATATCCTATAAATAATTTAATAATATACTTTTAATATAAATATATTATTATAAAGCTTTAACTAGTTTTATATATATTTTATAAGTTAATATTAAAGTGTAAAATATTTTATCTTATAAGTATAGCTTTATATAAATATTTATATATTTATATACTAGTAATAATAATAGGATTTATTAATATATTAAAGGCGTTTATTATATAATTTTATTAAAATTTCCTTAATAAAATAAATATAAGATGTATTAAATTAAAAGAGTGGTTTAAAAAAAAATTAAACTTTATTATATTTAAAAATATATATAATTTCGTTATTGCCTTAATAATTAATTATAATAAAATATTTAATAATAAAACTTAGCGTTTATTTTAATTTTTAAAAGAAATTTATATAATACTTACCTTAAAAATTATCCCTATTATTTTAAAAAAGTATATAAATAACAACCTTATTAAATAAGCTAAAACCTTTTTATGGAAAAATAACCTATGAAAATATAATATTATAAGGTATAATTAAGTTAAATTATTCTTTAAATTTATAAATATATATAAACATTTTAATAATATAAAGTTAATTAGTTTTACCTAATATTTAATTAAAATTTTAGGAAAGAATAAAAAATTATCCCCTTTAAATAATATGTTAAAAACATCTTAAATTATTATAAATGGTTTTAAATTATATAACGACAATGATGAAAATAATGTTATACCTAATTTATTAAACCTTATATAAATAATTATAAGATATTTAATGGCTTAACCTATTAATAAAAATAATAATGGTTACGATTTAATGATTAAATTTAATAACATTTATAGAATTTAAAAAAGAGTTAAAAATATAGCTATATACTTTAATTATAATGAAAATATTTGCTCCTAAAATTTTATAATGGATAATAACATATTAGCCATTTTAAATAAAGTTAATACATTATTTAAGCCATTTATTAAAGCCTTAATTAAAGCTTTAATTAAAGCCTTAAGTAAGATTTTAATTAAAACTATCTTAAATAATATAATTAACTTAATTTTTAAAATAAATATAAACTAAAAGAATAAAGGTTAAATAACCACTATAAGCAAAAATTAAATAAAAGCTTAAAGTAAGGAAACATATAACATATTAAATAACTAAGGAAATTAATAAAATCTTAAATAAAGCAAAAAGGATTAAGTTAATTAAAAAAAGAAAAGTTAAATAATTCACTTTAATAATAAATATATTAATTTTAAATATAATAATAGTAAAAATAAAAATATTAACAATAATATATTAAATAGAAATAAAAATCTTATTATAACATATCTTTAAAAAATTTAATATTATTAAATAAAATATCATTAATATATATATAATACTATTAATCCTATTATAAGTTATTAACAAAATTTATTAACAATTTAAAATATCCTAAATATTATTTAACTAACCCTTATTCCTTTTAATCACCTTTTATAATATAATTAATATATTTTTAACTATTTCCTTTAATTTTTTTTAACATTTTACCTTATACCTTAAATAACACCATTTTAACATCTTTTAAACTAAGCTTATTTAGGTTATAATTCTAATGTATATATTTAATTATTCACTTTTATACATATTTTATAAAATTAAAATCGAAACTATTTAAAAAAAGTACTAATAATATAATACTTAAATCCTTAAAATATTATTAAATAATTTTATTTATATGAATAATAATCTTATTTAATAAAAGATAAAATCCTAGATTATTAACTTAAAACTTTTTAAATAAAAATATAATATACTTTGTATATTTATTAACGATATAACTACTATTATCCTTAATTTAAAAAAAATATAAACCTAACTTCTCATTAGTAAAGTAATTTTAAAATATTTAATTATAACCTTTTTTCATTAACAAATCCTATATTATAAAATTAAAACTCTTATAAATGTATAACCAATTAAACGCTTATTAATTTCCATATATTTATATTTAATTATAAAAAAGTACTTATAAAATATTAAGTTATATTTAATTTAAAAGGTTTAACCATTGTTTTAAATAAAAGTAAGTAAAAGTAATACATTAATTACATTATTACCACATTAAATTTATATTATATAAAAATATAATTATTTTTAAGTTTATACTTTTTATAATTATAATAATTAAGCTAATAAAAAAATCCCAATGAAAATTAACAAAAAATCGTAAATATTCCTATAATATCTTACAATATTAAATATTTATATTAAAGAAATTCGAAATTATTATTTTTTAAGGGTAACTAAGCTTTAAATCTTTTAATTTATACTTTTTAACATAAAAATATATTAACTTTTTAAATTTTTTAAAAGGATTAAAATTAACAAGGTATAGGTTTAAGTTTTTAAAAGGAAATGGGTTAATATAAACATATTAAACCTATTTTCGTGTATAACCCAGCTCATTTAATATTTTCTTATATATTTATTTAGCAATATAATATAATATATACACTTTTATTTACTAATTATAATTTAATTTATAGTTAAAACTTTTTTCCTATTAAATTTCTTTATTAATATTAAAACTACTATTAATAGGAAATTAATATAAAATATTTTTTATATCCTTTATATTAAATAAAAATAATTAACTAATATAACTTAGAAAAAATATAATAATAATAAATAAAAAAATAATCTTAAAATTAAAAACTATACTATTAATATATAAATATATTAGATTTATAAATTAAAATATATAAATTTTAAATAATAAATTATAAATAATATTTAAATTATAATATTCCTAAAACCTTTAAAAAAACAAATATATACTTAAGGCTTAAACATTTTTTTATTAATAATGATTTTATTATTTATAAAATAATTTACTACTTTAATTTTATATATATAATACTATATTTAATAATAATTGCTGTTATAATAAATATAATTATTAAATAAATAATTATTATTAAACCTTAAATTTGTTAATTTATTATATAAATGGCTTCCTTTAAAATATATAATTAATAAAAAAAACATAACTTATTTAATCGAATTTTTTAACCAATTAATAAGCGAGAACGCCTTAAACATTTTATTTCATATAATAATTATAACTTTAAAATTTATTTCTAATATCTACCTTTTCCTATTAGGTAGCCTCGGCCTTCCTCCACTCTGCCTCAGTTGGTGGCCAACTTTCATTGATGGAAGCAGCGATGGGAACGGCATGCTCTTCTAGAATATCAATGATTTTCAGCTGCAAATATTGGTTATTTACCGCTGAATTGAATCGCAGTAGATTTTCCAAAACGGCAACTCGTATGTTTTCGTCCGTGGAACTCTCAAGGAGGTGGCCGAGAGGTTCGTACGCGAATCCTGGGTGTATATACTTATTCATGCACAATAGTCGAGCAGCTGAATTGACGGTTATAACTTCAATAAGTCGCGGTGCGGGTGGCTTACTTTTCCTTGCTCTCGACTTTACTGTACGTTGCTCCAGTCGGAGGTGATTCCTGATTGCGTGAGAGAGATCATGAGATAAATCCTTCGCTTCATACTGTTTCAGACGAGAAAGAAACTCTGCGCCGAGAAGATATCTGTGGAATGGACCTTCATACTGATATTTCAAGATAGCCAGTCTTATGAATTCGCAAGCAACCTGCGGAAAGTCACCTTGTGAGAGTCGCTTTACAATTTCCAAGAATGCTATAAGCACCTCATCATTACTGCTTCTTTCGCCATCCAGTCGTTTCCACATTGATCTCGCAAGCTTCTGAAGTAGCTTCGGTGGAATTGTAGACAAAGCGTAATCCAAGATTTGCAGCATCGAGTCCAATGTGACTACTCTTCCATATCCTTCGAGGAATTCCTTCCCCAAGTACAGTGCAGGGAAACGAATATCTTCTAGCGACGGGAATGGCTGTGTGAATACAGAATAATCCATGCCATACTTTTTATTTAGAACTTCAATGGCGACTGCCACTAAAGCATCTTTTTTAGATACCGTAAGATCCTTTAAGGAATAGCGCGAGTCCCATATTGACGGTGCCTTTTCAACATAAATCCACTGAAGCTTGAAAGTCTCGAAAAATGAGTGAACAGTATCTGAACGCCACGATCTCCAGGCTTTATTAGTTCTGAGCATACAGTCCAAACAGGATTGTGCAGACTTCTTTATGTGTTGAACCGCATGTGGCACTGGCGAATAGTGGACAAATGTCTGACTCGGATTCCAGTCAACAAGAGTTCTAGAGTTATTCTGTGTCGGCAACTCAAGATCCGAAATCCGGAATAGTGCTACTATCGAATCTGGTAGCGCAATCCCTGGAGTCAAGTCGAAAAAGTGTTTCTAATACCATGGCGACATGCATTCGCAGGTGAGTTTCGTCAGAGCATGGTCCCATACCTGGCGAATTCTGGTTTCTCGTTCAGGGCCGTTGTCGACTGCTGAAGCGAAAACACGTAAGGCAAATGAGAAACTGTCCACGAAAGGCCCTATGATAGTTCTCATTCCCCTATTAGATGGTAGACGGTCTAACAGCACCTCGCTGGGAGCAAATAAGATTGCCTTAGCCCGTGATTCCATATATGGCATATTTTTCCAAGCCGAGGGCATGGCCGGAATCAAGCGCTGAATAGGGAGGCCTCTTGGCCAAGGGGCCCCAACGTTCGCGATTTCAGGGTGTATTCTTGATCGATAGTCCTGCCAAAATCTGTCTCGAGATTTCGCGAGTTCGTCAAGAAATTTGCAAAAGTGAGCCTTAGGACTATCTGAAAGCGCTTGGCCCATTAATGGCCCCCTGAGAAACCTGGAATAAAGGCGACCGCGTCCTTCCTCCAGATTAAAACGCTCAAACTCCAGTAACAAGTCAATACTGGGTTTCCATACCAAGTTATAAATCTCGTCATCAGATAATCCCGTGGCGTCCTGAAAGGAATCCAGCAACTCAACTCGTCGCCATATGATTTTGGAAGGTAAAGGCCCGAGATTACAAAGATTATAATTGTCGTGCATGGCGATGGAAGATTCTCGGTGGCCTTTAGAGACCATTTCCATATATTTCATCACTATTCGATGTGCTTGTTTAACGTTCTCTTCGAGCTTCATCAACGGATTATCGTCGTATGCGATACTGATAGAGATTCCACTCAAGAGACTCAGACCACTCTTTGTGTAGAGTGTATTGCTTGATAGCAACCGTTTGACTATAAGCGCTTCATTATTGAATTGCATCGCCCAGGCGATTATCTCCTCGTATAGCTGTAAAGATCCTGATGCAATGGATAGGAGAACAGTTGCATGGATCCAATTTGCCCTTTCTTCCGCACTTGTCGCTGTCACAGCGTTATCTTTTCGCTCTTGGAGGACTTCGTCTATTTCTATTAACCATGTGATACCTAGGGGCCAATTACCACGATATCGCAAGTGTAGAAGACTCTGAAGTATGTAAGGATCGCTGAAATGCTTGCCATCAGGGTCAACGTCCCTCGTGACGGCCTCAATGTCACCAGTTTCGTCAGCCGTTACGAATTTTCCGTGTGGGTGGGCCTTCTTCAAGAATTGGAAGAGTTCAAAAGAAATTCTACTAGGGAGTAGATAGAATAGCCTAGGCGGCCAAGCATCTCCCAGAGATCTGAGCTCCTCATGGCTAGCAAGGGAAATATTGACCTTGAATGGTCTGGCATTCCGAAATAGGAACTGTAAAAGCGGATAGCGTAGTCTAGGCCGAGTGTGCCGTAGCTCTTCTGCGATCCGGTCCAATGTCCACTGGTGTTCCTCTGTCATATGGCGTAACAATGTCTTGAGAAAATCCTCCATGGTGTCTCGTCTCGTACCAGCATGATTCCATGCTCTGATAGCGTATGATATGGTGGGAAAGTCTAATGCGTTCGCAATGATAGGTTCCGTGTTTATACACTTAATGAGAAGACGGTAGAGCTCTATTCGAAGTAGCTCACTTCCTTTTCGGTTGTTCAGACGCCTGGCCAACGGACGGACGAGGTCCTCGAAGAGATTTTCCGCATTTATCTTGAGCTGACTAGGGGTTATTGATAATCTTCGCAGGACATCTAAAGAAAAGGCCGCTGCACTGCCCTCTAGCACGAATTTATAGGGTGTGATTCTATGACCTGTTGTCGGCGAAAAGATAATGGTAAGAAATTTGTGTTGATAATCTTCAACATCTGTCCGGCAGACCGTGCCGCTGAGTTTGATGCCCTTAGAGGCTTCTTGAAGAACTAAATCCGGCAGGCATGCAGGAAGGATTTTGTTATAGTAAGAACCTAAAGGTCTTAAGTCGAGGTTCCGTAGGTCAGAGATGCTCTGGTCATTAGTGTTTCTTAATGACCCTAACAGATTAGAGAAGCATAGCTGCCTGCTGTGAATGGGATGCTTCATAGATGTGCATTTTCCAATGCCACGGCAGAGAAGGTCTACCTCGTAAACGGACATCAACGACATCAAACGCAGCAATCCTTGCACTCCGCCCACGGCATTCCACATGGCCTCAAAGGCACTTGTGCGGCACTTTCTAATAAAGTGGTTAACGGCGATCCGTCGAGCAAGAACCGAGTGATTCTGCCGAAGAGCATACGAGATAGCATCTGGCTCTTTACAGATCGAGAGAAATATATGCACAACAGTGGGTGGGAGGGCCCCGGAATGGATAGCGCTGGCAAGATAAGTTATCAATTTGATGTGAGAAGTTTTCTGTAAAAGTTCTTGGAAGTATCTTGCCAATCCTGGAGAGGTACTGCTACGTATAAAAGCATTGTCCAGGGCTAAGATGGACCCAAGGCTCGAATCGAGAGAATTCATGGTAGAGAATCATATGGACTTATGGAGTACCTAGGTATGTAAGGAACATAAATGAGCAATGGGCGTAGGTAGGTAGATAGCTATGAATTATGTGTTTCTCATTTTGATGTAATGATATAAGCCGCACGAAATTGTGGTTAGTGACATTGAATTGTATGTCGTTGGGAAGAAAGCGTCCTGTCGCACCTGACAAGTCCCGATCGAAAATTCCAATCGAAGTAAGTCCATACGGGCGACAATATAGCACCTGACCTTAGGTCCATGTGCCTACCTACGTAAGGTAGTGCGCATGAACTCCAAATCCAAAGAACCGCTTATTATCTGGTTGTAGGGAAGCTGTAACTGATTTCTTTACGGGCGGTAGTTACTTAAGTATATGATGGATGGCCCCTATTTCTCTAAAAGCGGGGCAAAGTCCACAAAACCCACCGCCTTTAATTGAATATCGCGGGGACCTATCCCGGCTTGTGTCGGTATTCTCGGGCATAATATGCCTCACAAGGTACATGTAGGTATAACGAAAATTGTATCAAAACTGACCTCGTTCACGAACTTACACATGTACTACATTTCTGTCACTATTCGAGGTTAGCATCTCACTTTGGGTGAGACCTGAACTGAAAGTAAGCCAACTATGGCTCCGACATGGGTTCCTGATGTTTCTCCCGACTCGCCATTTTCTTTAGCCAATATCCCCTTCGGCATCATCAGTTCGCAAGCCAACCCCGCGCCACATGCCGCAATCGCAATTGGATCTCATGTACTTGACCTGAAGGTTCTGTCTTCCTATGCAGCCTTTAACGAAGTCTTTCCAGCATTGAAAAACCATGCTAGCATATTCTCAAACTCTACACTAAATGAATTTGCGGCGCTTGGGCGACCTGTTCATCGAGAGGTCCGGAGAACTATTCAGGATCTCTTATCGGCCGAGACATCACGGCCAGAAGTCCTAAAGGACAATGCAACACTTCGAGAAAAGGCATTGCTCCCCCAGCAGGCCGTCAAAACGCATCTGCCCATGAGCATCAGCGACTACACGGACTTTTATGCTGGATTTCACCATGCTTATGCCGTTGGAGCCTTATTCCGCGGGCCACAGACTGCCCTACAGCCGAATTATACCCACCTTCCGGTCGGCTATCATGGTCGATCTTCCAGCATCGTAGTCTCAGGCACGCCAATTAAGCGACCCGTAGGCCAGATCATCATCGACTCCACAGCGGAGCCTAAGCAACCCACCACAGCTCCTACTAGACGTCTTGATATCGAGTTAGAACTGGGCTGCTTTATATCAACTCCGAACGAGCTGGGATCCTCAATCAAGGTCACAGACGCTGAAGACCACATTTTCGGATATGTGCTTCTGAACGATTGGAGCGCGCGCGACATTCAGGCCTGGGAGTACATTCCCCTGGGCCCTTTCAATGGGAAGAACTTCGCTACTACTATCAGTCCCTGGGTCGTTCTAGCGGATGCCCTAGAACCATTCCGAACCAAAGGAATCGACAACTGGACACCACTACAAGGATATTTGAATGAAGGCAAAGAAGAGAACGTCTTCGATATCGAATTGCAAATTGAACTGCAGAGTACGTATTTCCATGCGATAAGACCGTTTCATTATCATAGCTAATAAAACGCAGCGCCCCAGGGAGATGCAACGTCAATATGCACAACAAGCTCTAAGTATCTCATCTGGTCATTCCCTCAGATGATTGCTCATCACTCTCTTGGTGGCTGTCCGTTGAGAACAGGAGATCTTCTTGGTTCGGGGACGATAAGCGGGCCGTCATTGGGCGAAAAAGGGAGCCTCTTGGAGCTAAGTGAGGGTGGAAAGAAGGATATTATGCTCTATGGTATGGACGTACGTCGTTTCTTAAAAGATGGTGACACTGTAACACTCCGCGGGGTTTGTGGGAAGCCAGGCGAGAGAGTGGGCTTCGGTGATTGTGTCGGTCGCGTACTACAAGCTATGCCACCGTAATCCTATGAATAGGGATTTAAAGGACTACGGTATATGAGTAAATAGACCAACCAACTGTATATCACAACAATTAGCCTCGGTAGGTAATCCAACTCAAGTGATTCTGACTAGGTACTAGATCCTTGAAAAGACTTCATTTTACCAACATCTCTGTACAATGCCAACTCCCTTATTTGCGACAATGTCTACGGGATCTAGATGACAGATTCAGGTAGAAGATAATCCAAGGATAACCACTATTCTTTTTTTTCTTCCGTACCTTATTCACCTAATTCCTAGGAGATATTTCGACATACATGGCCCGGATTTCGTAACCCTAAAGCAGAATGGGATGAAACATGGAGGTTTGTTTCATCTCATCTGGCTTGTCCGGTAACAAGGTACTGTCACCTGTAACAGGGATCATGACTTAGCGGGGGACCTGTGTATAAGCCCTGCAGCTTGGCATTCGCCAAGCAAACGGGACTTTGCTTGCCGAACCCACCTTACAATCGCGCAAGACTTTGTACTCAAATAGAAGTCATTGCTCTCAAGAATGCTTCATGTTTAAACTTCTCTGGTTTCTAACTGTTCATTTTCTACGTAAAACCTTATTGTTATATTCCGTAATTCCTAAGATTTCATAAAACATGGCGTGTGGCTCAGGTTGCTGTGGACCACCCACCGTGCCAACTGTGTCAGCCCAGGTTCAGACCCTGGATTCGCCCAGGGCTTCGATAGCAGAGCAAGTCGCCGAGGACGATTGCCAGGATTCATGCTGTGCAGACTCTGTTGCTGCCTCTCTTAAGGACGACTGTTGCGACCCAGGAGAATTAAATGCCGACAACCCTAATAACGCCTGTGAAGCTAATAATGGCGCCGACGATAATGAAGTCTGCAGCGCTGGACCGGTCGCAGCTGAGGATGATTGCAAGGATGGTTGTTGTGCAACCCCAACCTCCATCGCCCCAACTCCTAGCAATTTGGACTGCTGCGAGGGGAAAGCTTCACCCTGCTGCGATGAATCTTGCTTGGAACGCCTAGCACATCGTTCTTGCGAGAATGATAAATTGTCGGCCTCTTCTGAATGCAGCGGCAAGAATGAAGATGGCAAACCATGCAAGAAGCACACACGCGCCACTCGCGAGCGCTACGCCACCAAGCTAGAGGCACTTGGCTGCATTTGCCGTGCCCTGTTGGCTCTCGGACAGGAATCGTGCTGCGCACCTAAGAAGCGATCGTCCATCAAGAATAGGCGAACATCATCTGTCAAGTCTTGTGCCTCAGTTGACTCATGTTGTGCCACAACCGCCACTGGTGCCCGCACTTGCAATAACTCGACCATCAAGAAACGGCGCTCCAAGGGCAGCTGCAAGCGGTTCACAACTAACCAAGCAGTCGACGCGGATTCATGTGCCGGCGATGACTGTTGCGATGGAACGAAGACGTCAAAGGCGACCGCCGTAGCCAAGGCTATCTCCCATGCGCAGAATACCACCGCCGACCCCGAAAAAGGAATCACAGGCTCCGAGCACATCATCCTCAGCGTTTCCGGCATGACCTGCACTGGCTGCGAAACGAAGCTGAACCGCTCTTTGGCTGCCATACCAGGAATCAAGAATCTGAAGACCAGCCTGGTTATGTCCAGAGCCGAGTTTGACATTAACCTTGCGAGCACCACCCCCACAGAGGTGATAAAACACCTTGAGAGAACCACTGAGTTCAAGTGTGAGAGAGTAACTAACCAAGGCTCTTTCATTGACATCATTCCACCGGGCAGCCCTCAGGAGTTCCTTGAACGGGACTACCCTACTGGCGTCTCGGAGATGACTCTTGTCGGCAAGAACGTCGTTCGCGTGGCTTTTGACCCGAAGATTATCGGAGCCAGAGACCTTCTCAATCAGGGTTTTGGGAATGAAACACCGCTTAAGCTCGCTCCTTTACAAGTAGACCCAACACTCGAGGCGGGAAGTAAGCATGTTCGTCATGTCGGTTACATGACTGTTCTATCAGCTATCCTAACTATCCCAGTCCTTGTCCTAGCTTGGGCGCCTCTCCCCCAGCACGACCTTGCCTATGGGTGTACCTCCCTTACTCTGGCTACCATAATCCAAGTTGTCATAGCCGGCCCATTCTATCCCAAGTGTCTCAAGGCGTTGATCTTCTCCCGAGTCATCGAGATGGATCTACTTATTGTACTCAGCACTACGACTGCATACATCTTTTCCGTAGTAGCATTTGGATACCTTGTTTCGGGGCAACCTTTGTCAACCGGGGAGTTCTTTGAAACGAGTACCCTTCTCGTTACTCTAATAATGGTTGGTCGCTACGTTGGCGCTTTAGCTCGCCAAAAGGCTGTTGAGTCTATCTCAGTGCGCTCTCTGCAAACGCCAACCGCCACACTGGTCACAGATGACGGTGAGATTGAGGTTGATGCCCGTTTACTTCAGTATGGGGATAAGTTCAAAGTAGCCCCTGACTCGCGTGTCCCAACCGATGGGACTGTTTTATCAGGCACATCAGAGGTGGACGAGTCTATGATCACCGGCGAATCGAGACCTGTGGAGAAGAAAGTGAAATCCACCGTCATCGCCGGCTCTATCAACGGCTCCGGCGCTCTAGTCGTACGGTTAACTCGCCTCCCTGGAGAGAATACTATAAGCAACATCGCACTTATGGTAGATGAAGCCAAGCTATCTAAACCTAAGATACAAGACATTGCAGATAAGGTAGCTAGCTATTTTGTCCCAGTGGTGCTTTGCCTGACTCTTATTACCTTCGTCATATGGATTGCAATAGGCGTAGCAGTCAAGAACCAGCCAGGCTCAGAAGCGGTCGTCAACGCAATCACCTATGCAATCACCGTCTTAATCGTTTCCTGTCCGTGTGCCGTAGGTCTAGCAGTCCCTATGGTCATCGTTATTTCGTCGGGCGTGGCAGCAGAAAAGGGCGTTATCTTCAAGAGCGCGGAAAGCATCGAAATAGCCCACAAGACATCCCATGTTGTCTTTGACAAGACAGGCACCCTTACCCAAGGTACGCTAACTGTAGTAGCGGAAGAGTGGGTTTCTGGCGGCCCAGATCGCTCAATTGCTGGTCTACTTCTCGGGCTTGTCGGCAGCAACAAACATCCAGTCTCCGCCGCAGTAGCATCTCATCTCAAGCGTGGTTCATTCACGGCTACCGAACTGAAAGATGTCAAGAGCCTAGTGGGGAAAGGTGTAGAAGGGAAAAGTCCTTCTGGACAGATACTACGTGCGGGAAACTCGCGGTGGCTCGGCTTGTCGTCCGATTCCTGCGTCAGCGCCATCCTTGCGAATGGCTATACTGCATTCTGCTTTACAGTCGATGGTTCCCTAGTTGCTGCCTTCGGGCTGGAGGACTCTCTTCGACATGATGCCTTGGAAACCGTTTCGAAGCTTCAAGACCGCGGCATAACCGTATCCCTCATTTCCGGTGATGATGACGGCGCTGTCCGATCAACGGCAGCCCGCCTCAATATTCCCGATACTCATGTTCGTTCCCGTTGCACCCCTGGCGATAAGCAAGCCTACATCCAAGAGCTCCTAGCCACTCCAGCCACACCAAGGTCCGCCAAGAAATCGAACCCACCTGTGGTCATCTTCTGTGGCGATGGGACCAATGACGCTGTTGCTCTCGCCCAAGCCACTATAGGCATCCATATCAATGAGGGTACAGATGTCGCTCAATCCGCGGCCGATGTGGTGCTAATGCGACCAAATCTTTCTGGTATTTTGACGGCTATTGATACGAGCAAGGCTGCCGTTCACCGCATCACCTTCAACTTCGGCTGGAGCTTCGTCTATAACCTATTCGCCATCTTACTAGCCGCGGGCGCATTCGTGAATGCGCGCATCCCGCCCGAGTTTGCGGGACTGGGTGAAATTGTCAGTGTTCTCCCTGTCATCGCTGCTGCAGTTCTACTCCGCTGGAGTAGGATCTAGGCGACGACCCCGCACTGACCAAGGTGGTTGAAATGGATGGGTGGTGAGGACTATTTAACATACGGGTGCAATTGGATTCAACATGCCATTGCGTTTTCGCGTTATTTTTAGGAGCTAGTTTCACCGAGAAAGAGGTTCTCTTTACTCAACAAAGCGGTTATTTCGTTTCGACCCTATTGATTCCTATCGATTAGCAAGTATCTTCACGACCGAGAAACTTCTTTGTTTTTCTGATAACGCAAAGATGTATCGTAATTTTTTTATCGTTTATCAGAATATCTGGGAATTTTATGAATTTACCCTTGCACAGCATCGTCATTCATGGATTGCTAGTATACGGATCTGCTGTGCTCCAACTTCGGGGCTTTCGCCCCGAAGTATAAATTGAGACACGAATCAGTCCTTTTTTTGCTAAGAATCTCAAACTAAGACTTGTACATCTTAAACATAGACTTATTAATGACATTCTAACAAGGTTAATCCAGATTTAAAAAGACTGTTGAAATCAAGGCAAAATGGCGAAGAATCACGGAAAAGGAGGGAAATCCCGGCAGCGGGGCAAGAAGGAAATGGTTAATCAGCGCAAGCATGCCGAAAGGCGAGACCTCCTATTTAAGGAAGTTAGCCAGGAGTATGCGTATATCGAGAAGTCCCTTGGGACCGGTCGGTTTAGAGCTCGGCCCCTTAAGACGGATGGTAGTGGGAGACAACCTGTTCTCCTTGGTATTGTCCGGGGGAATATGCGACATAAGGTATTTGTACACCAAAACGATATCGTCCTTCTGACTCTTCGCGACTTCGAGGACAGTAAGGCCGATATTATTCACTTGTACACCGAATCTGAGGTGCGCAAGCTGATCGAATACGGTGAGTTACCCAAGACCGCATTGGCTTCCCCGTTTGAAGATGGGGCATACGATGGCAATCTTGGCGATGAAAACTTTATTGAATTTGACATCGGGGCTGGGGGATTCAAAAGCGATAACTCAGACCACGGTGAAATTGTATTTGAAGATATTGATAGTATTTAGTCGCCAGATACTAGGTACCTAGGTAAGTGGATGTGATCTGGCATCATCAGCCAATGCAGTAGGTACCTCCTAAGATCCATACCTCCTAGATACCTTAGGTAAGTAGAATAATAGGTATACATGATCCATTTTGATTTTATTACATCAGATAGCTTAATCTCTTCTATAGTTATTGTCCGTTTGGTCTTCGTGATGTTCGCTCTAGTCAGGCCAGTGGCCAGGCATTGAAAAGCGTAGCTCTGTCTGAACCAGCTTCGAATCATCCAACCTTGTTCTAGAGATATCCCACTCAATCTCCCAATCTTCCGGATTCGCGCCGTATCGGATGTTGCGTATTCTACCAACCTCACAACTTCCCCACTTGCAATAACGAGATTGAGGGATCCATTGATGGCCGAGCAACACGGGATTCCCTAGTAAAAGACTCTGTTCCCTTTTTCCATACTCTTCCAGATTAATTCCACAGTCTTTCAGCATGGATACCCATGCATGAAGAGCGCGTTTCACCCTGACTTTATGGACCGTCATGAAGGTCCAGTACTGGGAATGAGCCAGGATACGGAAACTATCAAAGCTATTCCAGATACACCAGATCAACGGCGTAGTTGGGCATTCTATCATTGTCTGGCTGAGCCAAACAAGGTTCCGAAGGTCATATAAACTATGTATGTTAGTAGCACCCCCATCCAAGACGTCTTTGAAAAGACTTTGGAATCTACCATATGTAGATGTAGATGAATATAGCCCTTCGTAGCTATAGCCCAGTATCTGTTCGTCGAACCACTCAGACACGAAGTATGCTAAGAAATTCCACAAGGGATTATCGCTGTCAGACACTTCCTTGCAGAGTGTTCCCTCCTTGTATAAAAGGAAACGGATAAGGTGAGGAGGTATCGAGGACCAGTGAGCAGCGGATCTTAAACGCATGGGAAGATCAAGGTTTTGAAATGGAGATAGAATATGCAGTTTGAATAACTCGAACCCCTCGGGATAATCGTTCCGGTACTTAGTAAAAACTTCCCCGTATAGCATACAACGGGGAATTGAATCTAGTGCTCTCTGGTCTTCTTCTAAGGCATCGAATGTGGCATACGAAGCGAAAAAGCTAAGGTCTACCCAGTGTCTGAACTGAGGAGTAAGCTCGTTGATGAGATAACCTAGCGCGGTGTCTCCTGTGTCATTCTGCTCTGTAAAGTCTAGCCCGGAAGCTACCAGTATGGGTATAAATTCATGATTTCGCGCCATAATTGCAATCTGAGAAGATGAAATACAACATTAGCAAAGGTAGAAAACATTTATAGTGTATTCAAATAAAGCTACTTACATGTAGAAGAGTATCACCATAACTATGTCGGTCGAAAATGCTAGCACGGCCCGTTCGCAACGAGTCTTTGAATGCTTCTATATCATTATTCTTAATGGCTTTGACGGCCGGAGAAGAATCAGGAGCCCTTCTCCAAGCTCTGAGACGTATTTTCCATCCTGAAATTGCCGCGGTGATTAGAATATCCCAAGCTCTACTAGCTAACCAGCTAGGACATTGGATACGGATATCATAGCCTTGACGGCATGGATATTAGTATACCCTCAAGCTAAGTGGATGGGGTTACTTACTATATTCCGTGAGCCCACTTGGTGTTGCGCTTATTCTCCCTATATGGGTTGCAAGGCTACCAAGCATTGAATCCCCATACCATGGAAGCCGCAGATACCGCTTGAATTCGCGAACTGAGGAGTCGGGACATTTCGCCAGTTTCTGGACTAGCTGATCACCCAGCTCTGCACCGTCGATGCCGACATTCATGGATGGCCGTCGTTCTGCGCGGGGTATATCAGGTTTCTGTTCCGTAACAGCGGCCTCACAACGCTGGCTGCCATTGGTGGCAGCTAACCGTTCTAGCATGATACGCGGTAGCTGCCTGCAGTAGGCTCTTTATACCCGGGTCAGCTGATTATCACTGGTAGATCATTTCCGCAACACCTACATTGTGTAACTCCCATGAGCAATATTTAGCATTGTGACAACTTTCTGCAGCCTTTTCTCAAAGTCCAGCAGGATTTGCTTCTTCAACACTACCTTATATCTTGCGACGGTCCTCTTCACTCTCTTGTGCGTATTGATCTGCTCGTACAAGTCATCAACAGCCCTCGTCAGCTCTTGCAATGACAAGCGGCAATATCTTATGACCTCTCGTATTGTGACATCGTTCAGAAGAATTGGGTCAGCATCATTGACCTGATCCATTTCCTTCACGAACGGCTCAAGGATTTTGACCTGTTGGATCAGGTCCTGAATGGCTGAGGGGACGTTCTGTATTTCATCATGAAGCCCCTGAAGCCGTGAAATGGCACGTGCTGTTGTCGCGGAAAGCTGTACTACGGCGATAGCACTCGCGACAACGCCAATTAATTCTGCCATAACAGTAGCAATTGATAAACAAACATGAGCTTCCTACCTGTTTCAAAAACAGAAAAAATAATAATATATAATCATACCTACCCGTAGGTGCCTACCAATATTGAGGCTCAAGATTCGGGAGCCTGGCGAAAAGCCCAACTAACCAAACAGAGCTCTTCGGGGAACTAATTGATAATCATTGTCGTTGCATTCTCAACATCTCCGTCAATAACACCGAGTCTCGGCAAACAGCCTAGGCAGATTAATCCCGGAAGACTCATTGTAAGGGTGGCACATCCCCCTGCGGCCAGTGGTCACTGGATGTGATAGGCCGCTGCCTTCCGTATTAATTAATTACGATACGTGGCAGAGAAATGCCTATGCAGCTGGTGCTTAGCCACACAAAGTGACGACAACGCTTCGATGAATCAGAAAGTAATGACCGAGGGCAGGAAAACTTACAGCAATAATCGGCGATTGCGTAAAGTGAAACAGTGATCGCGATGATTCCGTCAGGAAACATAACCCCAGTTAAAATGAGCCTGTGTGGACTACCTGTCGATATGGTCAGCGCGGAAGAACGATGCATCGGCAACTAAGTTACCGGCATGCAGTTGCAGAGTGGCTGCAGCATTTTATGTACCTATCCACCCACATAGTGTGCTGGCGAGCGCCACAAATAGAACACCGGAGAGATGATATACCTATCACCTTACATGTACCTACATGTAGTTAGGTACCGCGTAGATAAGGCTGGCTTCCGAGCGCGACGACCCCTCCTTGTGTGACTGAACATGCTAACAGGTGCGACGAAGTATGAACTTGAAGGCTTCAAAGTGGCATACCTCATAAGGTAATCCGAATTCAGATGCCCTTCTTGACAATAAGAACCTGATGTGATAGAATGAAAAGCGAAGAACCAAGCTGAATAAGAAGAAATGAAATAGAATATACCATGGAAAAATTACAAAATGAAAGAAAGGACGTGGAGAAGCCACCATAAATAATAGAAGTAAAAACCGATCAAAACGGAAGGAAGCAGAAAGAAGCGATGGTCAGGTGTAACGCAAAGAGATCAATTTCGTGTGAAGTCAAAGCTACCTTAGCTAGGTACCTAGGTAGATAGCCAAACCCCTTTATGAGATAGATAATTTGAAGCTCACTACGAACATCCATTTTTAGGTAGTTTGGATGTCTCATCCGTGTCCAAGAGGACGTTAAAAGAGCGAATATCACAGAGCAGCACACTTGGTTGAATGAGCCCCATTCAATGGGGGGTTACCCGCGCCTCGCCTACCCGTTTCTACTCGACGTTCATCTCATCTCCCTCGCTGACACGCACATCTCTCGTCACATCATTCCGGACATATAATTTCAATGACCCTAAATTCAGCATTCCCGGCTCCACAACCTCAATATCGTGACAGGTATACTCTTTGAACATCTCGATCGTTCGCGGAGAGTCTGTGTTGGATGCAAATGCGCAGGAGCTATATCGGCAACATTAGCGGGAGTTGAGCAAGATATATACCTCTAGGTACTAGGAATAGGAACTTGATTAGTGTAACATACCTCTCACCTTGGCCAGTAGATATATGTGGGGTGCTACCGGTTCCGATGATGAGAGCTGGCCTGCCGATGTCCGCAATAATCTGCGTGACGGGGAAACCTGCGTTGCAGTAGAACACGGCAGAATTGTCGTCAATCTTGCTGAGTCCGCCAGCGCCGTGCTCCCCTATGACGGAGAACCCATTTTTCTCTAAAACGTTCTTGCATGCCCGTCTATACGCTGGGTCTTGGGCGAAAACCTCCACCTCTTCACCTGTCGCCGCGCCGGCCACGGCCGCGACCGTCAAAGCGAGCATATGAGCAAATAGAATTTGTTTCTGTTGATGAAGTGAATCCACCAGGATTTCATACCACTCTTTTTCATTCTTGGGGGTTGAGCGATCGGATGGGAAAGCGATAGTCCCCAAGGCGAAGCACAAGAGCTTGGTGATCTTCCTGGCGCCCAGGACCGTGGCAAGCTTACGCTTAAGCCAGTCGCAACTAGAGCTGCGGTCCCATATCTGCTTCGTCAGTTCAAAATGGGTGTCCAAAGGCGGGTCCTCGTCATTAATGAAGTCCAGAAGCGTCGTATTTTCCCAATCGATCAAATACGAATAGCACGGAAAAGAATCCGGGAGTACGCTGCGTAAAGGCGCACTCCTATTTCCCCACTGAGTGAGGTACCAGTAGTCTTGAAAAGTAACCGACGGTTTCCTAGTGATAAGTAAAGTTGATCTTTAGCTCACATTATTCAGGGCTCTTTCAAGGAGACGCACATACCAGATAGGATTGGCTACCCCATACATAGGATTCTTGACAGAGACGGTCGACCCGTCGATTCGGCGGATAGTGAATGAAGGCATATCCTTACAGTGAGCAAGCTCGTATTCGATCCGCTCAAGATCGCTTGCTATCCAGAGTTTCTGGCCGGACCGGTACAAGTCTGCTGCCTTCTGAGTGTTTCCAATGGCAGCAGGGATGCCACGTTCCAGCTCACCCTGTTTGGCCTCCCCAAACTTCAGGGAGGACTCGAACAGGCTCGGAATCTCAGTCGTGGACATGATGTTTATTGTCAAGTAGTAATGATTGCGATGTGAATGGAATTAGGTATAGAAACGCGCTCCTTCGGGCCTTCTTATATACCAAGTATAAAAGCTATTAGGCTGGATCGAAGCGGAGGTCGGAGGCCAGGGTTTAGTACTTTGTATCTTGATCAGGCTGGGTGACTACCTATCTACTATAGCTGCAGCTATCCCATAACTACTACTGTGGTGTAACTAAGATGCCGTCTTTCGAGGTCCTATGACTCAATGACTCACGAAGACCCCTAGAACCTGCAGCAACTTGGTACTACCACGTCGATGGGCCGAATTGCTCTCCATCCGGTACTGTCTTGAGCCACGCTGTATACGATGCATCCTGCTCATTATGGTTAGCGATCTTGTAATCCTAAAACATTGGGAACCCCTGATCCGGGTAGTTACACTTACAGCAGTATTGAACACATCAACATTACCCCACCACTGGGGAATAGTAACTCCTGGCAAGGTGATCGCAAAGAAGATAACGATCGTTGACAATATCAACCCTGCGTCAAGCGCCGCGGCGGTGACGTAGTTGTAATTATGCCACCAGCCGTTAAATCTCTTTCGTATGCCCCAGTTAAAGACCAACCCCCAGAATGCCCACGACGAAAAACTGATTGGCGTAGCCGGCGGTAGCCATGCCATTGCTCCGAACATAATTGGTGCGTTGAGGTGGCGTGCGAGTCTGACCTTCAACTTACGAGCGAGAAACCAAAGCAAGACCGGGGTTCCAGCGCCGATAAGCCAGAACCAATTAAAGGTTGCATACATCGACCCGGGGCCAAACATGCGTTCCGGACCAAGGACTCCCCACACAATGGACGATGAGAAGAACGCCCGGCCATTAGGACAGGTGAAATGACTCGGCTGGGTGCTGTATTTGTGTCAGTATTCAGATATAAGTGAAACAACTGATAGGCCTTACTTGGAGCAAACATCCGGGATAGCTCCTAGGGTCCAGTTCATCACAGCAATCTGTACGAATACGGCCCATATACTTGCGACGACTTGACACCAAAATGTGACTCGAGGTGGGACTTTCATGTAATGGGCCAATTTCAAATCGGAAGTCTGCCTCATGTTAGTAATCTGGGCAGACTCTTGAAACTTGTTTCATGATAGTTGTTGAGTATTGAGTAGCATCAATCCAGGAGAAATGAATGGCTTGAGAGAATATGTTACATACTATTAACGTGTTAGCTTCTACGTATGTAACAGATTCTGTCTGTAGGATGCGTCCTTACCATAAGTTTGAGCCTGTCCTAACGTGATTGTGCTGAAGACCTTGAAGATCATCACGCCGATCGGTCGACCCGGGAATATAAATCCCGCAATAAAGGGGGAGATGACGTTCAAAGACAACATAATGTTCGACATAGCCATAATCATGCATGTAGGTATGACGAATACCATCGCGATGATGACTGATATGAAGAACCCCCACCAGGGTAATTGCGAGTCATAGCCTAACACGGTTCCAAGACCCAATGCCAGAGAAAAAAGGAAAAGCGCGAAATACCACCACTCAGGGGCCTCGACATACTTCTTCATCAACTTGAGGTGTATATCTGGCTCCTGGTTACGAGCTGTCTTAAGCCGATACCAAATCTCTTTCCCGTAAAAGAGTGCAACATGAACAAGTGATGCTGTCAGTGCGGCAAAGGAGAGCCCGTAGTTGAGAGCTAGTGTCGGTGACAAGAATAAAGGTGAATAAGCGCGATATTTGTCTAAATCAAGAGTGAAGTTATCACCAAGGATTTTCGATACATTGTATGCATTTTGGGTGTTATCGTAAGTCTGTGATGTAACGAGCGGAAGGTATTCAGCGTAGCTGCTAGGGTGTTAGAGTTCATGTCCGCTAGGGCAAATGAATGAATGTTTTATGTCAAGACTGCAGAATCAAAGCAATGTAGACTTACATAGCTCCAGAATACGTAATCCCGATCGTTGTGATCATAACGAAAAAGAAGAGGCCAATCAAGGTGTTCACATGGGCCTCCGTCGTAGCCACCAATGGGTCATACAAGTACGCAGAGACGTAGGTCCAGTCGAAGGTAATGGGAATGAGACTGAGCCCCGTAAAGCCGCCGAAGAGTTGGTTGAGCACAATGTTGTCCGGCTTGATCCAGGTTATGAAGGCGAACACCGATAGGCCTTGCCACAGCACGCCCGGAATCCAATAATAGCAGAACATGCCCGCTGTTACTATGAAGAAGTACCGGTAACGACTCATGGTCCATCCATTAGCAGTAGCGCCATCACTCTTGCGCTTGTCGTGAAGCGCGTAGAAAAGTGAGGTATAAGAGAACTGGGTTGGCCACATCATTGCTGCTGGATAGACAAGGAAGCGCCTAAATATGCCGGATAACGAAATGCCGATTAGTTGAGAGCTCAACGTGAAGATCAAGGCGAAGCCCCAACCGAGATTGATATTGTAGAACGGCTTTCCTTGGAGCGCGAGCAATGCATCCGTGGAGTAGGCATAGGATATCGAGACATTCGACATGATGGTGATGACGGTATGCTCTTTAATAGTGAATGGACCAGGATTGAATGTCCATTGTAGACCAAAAGTATTAAACACCTTCGTTGGCATAAACTTGGCCCAAAGACAACCGACCGGATAAGCCAACAGCACAACCACTAAAGCTGGAAAGTTGACCATTGGACTTCGCATGCTTAACAACATGTTCAGACCGCTTCCGAGGGTTACGAATATCATGCCCAATATCCACGCTCTCACGGTACAGGCGACTTCCCCGCCATCAGTATTGCGGACGGCGGCACGCACCTCTTCGTAGGGTGAATCTTCGGTAAACAAGAGGTCGACCTCAGCAATTTCCTTGATATCGCCATGCTTAAGAGCCGACTTAACGGCATCAAGCTTCTCTTGTGGAAGATTGGGGTCCCATTGATGATTGTGTTGAATCTTGTCTAGATCTGCAATGGCAGTTGCCACATCTATCTGGCGGAGCTTCTCATCGGACGAATTGGGCGTGGTATGTTCAACTGGGCTAGGATTGATCTCTGATGTCGTCGTAGCGGAAGCATCTGCTCCTTTGAACGAGGAACCCATAATGATGAGTGGTCCGTAATTGCTACAAAGCTAGATGGTGGAGGTTGCGAATAAGAGCTTCACCATATTCATGGACAAAGAGCATGTCTTATCTCTCCTGTCCGCAATGGGACGAGGCGCATTTCAATCGCCTCATCTCCGGGCACAACCTATCAGAGCACCGACTAGTTGAGGGATTGAGGATTGCCATCCGGGCGGTACCACAGACCCTGGACGACCCCCCGCATTGTCTACTAGCCCCCCTTCGTGTAGTATCGACCTTCCCGATACAACAAGTCTAGTCGACGCGTAGCCAAGTCCGGAAAGCACTGCACCGTTGATTGCGGGCGTGACCTAGAATAGATCAAACCGGCTTATGGCATTGAACAAGCATTGGTGGCTTCATGCCGTCTTTTCGGCAGCTTTAAGCCGATATGGACCGATGAGAGTGGAAGAGATAGATAGGCGAATAAACGAGATCGGCTATAAGACAGACACCTAAGCTTATCATTACCCACTTCTCCCGATGGTGGAGATTGTCATTCCGTTGCCACCTTATTCTGGTGTAGATAAGAGAATGGTAGTGTACAAGCTTATTCTCAGATACGCACGTACGCATGAGCTTGTGCGAACATCGAGACAAGATGAAGCGACTTGTCAAAAATCAGGTGAGATGGTCTCATATCTGATTGTAAAGTTAATATCAGTAGGTGGATATAGCCACCGAACTTAATACCTAAAGCCTTATCAGTAGAAAACATTTTGCCGCCCTAATCAGGTATGCTAGGTGGGTGGTGATACGGCATCCTATGATGTGAGTGAGACGAAGGCATCAGTGTTATGTTTGGTGTTGAATGTTCTAAGTTTTAAATATTCATCACGATATCATCAGACCCGCGAAGGGACGTTTATTTAATTAAAGAGCTGACGATCTAGCCGTAGCCGGGGCTGGTGCTGATGACTGATAGCTGATTGGACAAGTCGACTGGACAAGTCCTGCGGCGAGATCTATGTCTTCTCTACCGTATATGCAGTTCGCTAGATTTAGAGCCTTGTCTGGTCATCTTCCATTCAACCAGTTCAACATATAATCAAAAGCCAACGAGATGCCGCAGACTCACGATCGAAACCAAGTCATACTCGCGCCCTCGAGGGAGCCTCACCGCGGGATCAAGTCCGTGTTCCTAGCTGGCACTACCACTAAAACGGATCAACGTGACTGGCGCGAGGTCATAACCGAATCCCTCTCGCATTTGCCCCTCACCATTATCAATCCGTACCGGGCGGATTGGGACTCGAGTTGGCGAGAAGACATTACATGTGCTCCCTTCCGGGAACAGGTAGAATGGGAACTTGACATGCAGGACAGCGCTGATATAGTGGTGATCTATTTCCATCCGGTAACCGAAGCACCCATCAGCCTGCTTGAGCTTGGGCTCTGTGCAAAGACCGGCAAAGCAATCGTGGTCTGTCCTGAAAAATACAAGAAAAGAGGAAATGTGCAGATTGTGTGTCAAAGGTACAAGATTGAGATGATGGAAAGCATTGAATCACTGAAGGAAGCTATTGCGAGAAGATTACCTAGTGACTCCTCGTGATTTCAATGCGCGAGGCTTCGTCTTACCACTTGGCATTCGAGTCTTCATTCATACCAGCAATTGGATAAGATGTTGTAGACGGAATATTTCAACTAAATGAAAGCTTATTGGTTTTCCAAACATCGGTTGTCGTTATTACGTTAGGTACATGTATTCCACTTCGAGTTTGGGAAATAAACGAGGAAGCCGGAATGATTCTCATACTATTCTCATATCGGATATCGGAGGCAAACAAAGGAATGCTCCCCGGGGGCTTGGAACTTGGAACGGGTGAGCGGGCGGACCGGGGTTTCTCCGCTTAAACTTTCTGGGTAAGGTAATGTACTGTAAGGAAGTCGGGGTCGAGGACAGATGTGGGGACTTAGGCCCCGCCCGTTCAAGCAAACGACTTGAAAGTGGCGGGGCTTTGGACATTTTTATCCCTTGATTATCCTAACGTGTTATCAACAAATGGGTCGAAGGAGAAAGGAATTTCACGATCAATAGTCCGAAAATAGCCATAAAAGAACTCTCGCTTGGTATAAATAGTTCTTGGTTGTTATTTCTTGTCGCTCTCCAGTCGTAACATCACAACATCACATCCGAATTCTAGCCTGTCATGGACGATCAATTTAACGGCCGTACAGACGACGATCTGTTTGCGGACGACTTCGAACCCGTCGAAGTACAGCAAGAAGGACCGCCGACGGTAGACGAGAAGCCTGCTCCAGTAATCGAAAACCCGTCGTCATCAGTAAAATCTGCAGAGCCCGCCGCCACGACCGAGTCTATCTCCACACAGAATGCGCCTCACTCTCTAAACCAATCGCGACACGCAAAGTCTTCCCAACCATCGTCGCACCACCACCCATGCCCGCGCAAGCACTCCCCGAAGCCAGCCGCCGCGGCCACAACTCCCACCACAGCCGAACCGCAGCAACAGCAAGACTCACCCTCGAAGGGCAGCAATGGCAGCAACGACAACAAGAAACCGCACATATCGCCCGCAAAGCCGGGACAGAATACTGCGCTTGCAGATCGGCTAGCTTCAGGCGCGAACCCGCGCACGAAGCTGACGGAGTCGGAACTCGCTGCCAAGATGGAGCAGATGCGGCTCTTGGCAGCCGAAAAGACGCGACGCTTCGAGCAAGCCGAGCGCGACAGCCGTTCGCACGCTATCGCCTACGAGAAGGGTATGGAGGAGGCGCGGCGACGGCGCGCAGAAGAAGCGGAGCGCCGGAAGAGAGGCGAGGAGGAACGGCGCCGCATGGATGAGGAGCGCGCGGCGAATCGCGAGCGCAAGCTTAAGGCTATGGGCGCCAAGGAAGGCGGAAATTGGGACGAGGGTAAGGCGTTTGAGGAGGAGAGACACAGAAGAGGTGGCTTTCGCGGCGCGAATGGCGGCGTACGTGGAGCGCGGGGTAGCGAGGGTATAGCTGCAAGTAGATTTGCAGACAGAGATGGCGATGTCGCGCCGAGAGAGTTTGGTCCTGATGATTTTAGAGGAAGAGGACGTGGCGGACGTGGAAGAGGAGGACCCCGGGGCGGCGGTAGAGGTGGCAGAGGAGGATTTAACAACGATTATGAGAGAGGTGCTGGAAATAGGCAAGCAATGACGACGGCGCAAAACGGCACCACGCCTCAACAACAGAAGTCGACTCAAGCTCCGCCCACTTCAGAAGACTTCCCGGCCTTACCAACGCCCAAGAAATTGGATACCACGACCAAACCGGCCAACACAGCGAACTTAACTAGTTTATCGCCTGGCCTGAATTCGCCCCCTATTGGAAAATGGGACGACGAAATGGCTGCGCTTGATGCTCAGACTTCCGGCGCTTAGAGGCCCAGAATAGCCACGGAGGAGATATTCTTCCCAGATTAATATAAGATATTCCCAAACGAACAAGGCGAAGACATCGAGTTGATTTGATAGAGTGTGGGGCATTCAGGATAATACCTTAAAGAGACGGAGACAACGTCAAAAGTACAGGCCCAACGACGTCCGGCAAAGGCACATATACGAACATTAGAGATACCAAAAAGCATCCCATAAAAAGTGAATTGTATTACCAAGAACCAACTGACAATGGATGTTTCATACCTGACTGTCTGTAGTGATATCATGTCTAGTTTTGGTCATTCAGACCGCAAACGCCAGTAACTCCGTCTCATGCATTATTAGTCTTGTCATAACCGAATTACCACCCACCGCGGAAACCACGTCCACTCCTTCCACCGTAGCCACCACGTCTGAGGCCTCTAGGGCCTCCTTTCCATCCACCGTCGCCATAACCGCTGTCATCCCTGGGGCCGTCATCCTGAAGCGGCGCCCTCGGTCGACCTCGGAGATCCTTAGGCAAAGACTCGTAAGTCTTGCGCATCTGCGCGTATCCCAGGTGCATCTTCCCGTAGAAGTGATCCGCCAACCTACGGTCATTGTCCAACCTGGACAGGTACGCGCCGCACACGTCGCAGACCTGGAGCTTCTGGTGGCCGGACGGACCACTAGTGTCGGCCAGCGTCTTGAGCTCGCGCTCGCGCTCCATCTTGGCCTGCGCCGCCTGCCGCACCTTGAAGAACTCCTCGTACGCACGGCTCACCTCCCCCAGCTCCCCTAAAATCTGCACTTCCTGCAGCCCGCAGTTGATGGTCGCGCTGAGATCCGAGATCGCTTTGAGCAGGACGTTGGTCTGCCGGATTTCGTCGGGGGTCTTCTCGAGACGCCGTTGCGCGGCGTCGATGCGCCGGTTGCACTCCTCGATGTACTTCTGCAGATCGCGCGCGTAGTCGAGCTCGAAGCCGTATTTCTGGCGCGCGGGCTCGGGTAGCGACTCGTATTCTGTTTTGAGCGATTCGGCGTGGATCTTGGGACACGGTCCTAGGTCTTGCTTCGTGTTGGTGAAGAGGTCGTGCGGACAGGTGCCGACGATGTAGGAGCGACAGACTTTGGGGTCGGTAAGTGACACTTGAGCTGCGCGCGAGGTCTGCGGGCCGCCCATGAGCTGCTCTGGGAGGAAGTTAGCTCGAGAATCTGGAAATTGGGGAGGTTGAAGCTTTACCAAGCAGCTTTCTTTGTTCCGCCGCCATATTGGATTTCTCAAAAGAAGTAGCACCCTAGGTTACAAGTTTATGACCTATGCTGTGGCGGTGTTATTGGCTAATATATGTGTACTTCGGTGAAAATTGTGGTGATATCACGTATGTCGGCGCGGTGTCGAAAAGTTGAAGTTGGAAGGCAAACAAGGCTGAATCAATTGACAGAACCGGAACCAAAAATCTAATTTTGCGGGGACCAATTAGCTAACTTCCAGGTGGGTTTAGCGGCATAGCTGCATTTGTTGGTGGGTTCTGCAAGGGGCCCCCGGGGATCTGGGCAGTCAGGGGTGACGGGGGGCCTTTACACCACTAAAGCCTCGCTAGAATTATTCCACGTAGCTGTAACCTCGTATCCATGCAGCCCATGGTTTAGTAGACGTATCACAAATCTTCTTTTCCATCTACAAACCACAACTACCAGAATAAAGGTCGTCCTGATGGACTTTCGACGGCCACAATGCGTAGTTTCTTTTCTTACTTGATACCCCTTTCAATTCTCTTTTGGAGTGTCGCTGTAGCTTCCGATTATTATGAACAGTTAATTCTCAAGCCATTGCCACAATCAACTCTACTTGCCAGCTTCAATTTCAGATCGAACACGAGCTTGTCGCAATTCGAAGCGCACAACTTTCGATACTTCCCTCGATCGTTAGGGCAAATATTACAACATGTGGGAACGAGAGAGCTTCATCTAAGGTTCAGTTTGGGACGATGGGATGCCGAAAGCTGGGGAGCGAGGCCATGGGATGGAACGAAAGAAGGTGGGACGGGCGTTGAGCTATGGGCATGGTTAGAGGCAGAGACTGACGAGGAGTATGAGGCTTCGGCGTACCTCTTGATGCTCTATGCTAATATTCTCCATCGACAGAGCCGATCGCAAATGGCGGATTCTGACCAACGCGTTATCCGGCCTCTTCTGCGCCTCTCTAAACTTCATCGACGAAACTAGAACAACTCGACCCGTCATGTCCTTTCAACCCGAAGGAGACCACCCCAATTCCACCCTTGCCAACATGCAATTGTTACATGGTGTATTACCAAGAGAAGTGGTCTGCACGGAGAACCTAACCCCTTTTTTGAAGTTGCTTCCATGCAAGGGGAAAGCAGGAATCTCGAGCCTACTTGATGGGCATAAGCTCTTCGACGCATCTTGGCAGAGCATGGCAATCGATATTCGACCTATATGTTCAGATGGGGAAGAATGCGTGCTTCAGATTGAGCAGACAATCGACATGGTATTAGACATTGAGAGGTCTAAGCGTCCAAGGGGTAAGCAACAACTATTCATCTGCCAACTTCGAGACCCTAACACAAAATAGATAACCCTATTCCTCGGCCGCCGCCAGGTCATGAACTGAAGTGCAACACATCAAAACCATATCATTCTGGTGATACGTGCTTTCCTACCGACTTTGCCGAAGGCCAAGAATGGGCCTTAGACCAAGTCTTTGGCAAGTCAATTAAGGGTACCTGCCCATTGACTGACCCAAATGTCCCTCCTGTATGCGTCCAGGCTCCTCACAGCAGAGATATCTATACAACCGCTGGTGCGAATGAGATCAAAAATCCAAATGGACTCTCGCGATGTTACCAAATCCCATCAGAGTCTGATTTTTCAATGATTCTCCCCAGAATGTCACGAGAGGGCGAACATGCCAAAACGGATGCTGATGAAATGGTCAAACCGGAAACACCGCTTCTATATGCGGAACGAAGCTTCACAGGCCATGGGTACGAGCGTGGGGGTGTTAGGACCATCCTCACCAATCCTAGTCTAGACACCGAGGTTGAGTTCGTTTACATGGAAAGCTTGCCTTGGTTCATGCGAATCTACCTCCATACTCTCCGAGCTCAAATTGAGGGAGCATCGGGGTCCGAGAAGGATTTTATTGAAGAGATTTATTATCGGCCAGCCCTTGACCGTGTTCGAGGAACACAGCTCGAGCTGCGGATGCGTATTCCACCAGCCAGCACAGTTTTTCTTACGTACGATTTTGAGAAATCTATCCTGCGATATACCGAGTACCCACCAGACGCAAACCGCGGCTTCGATGTCGCAGCAGCCATTATTACTATCCTCCCATCCGACTCCCCTAACGCGCCGTTAGCGCGACAAAAGACATCTAATCTCCGAACCACAACATTACTCCTTAGTCTTCCGACGCCTGATTTTAGTATGCCGTACAATGTGATCATATTTACGAGCACAACTATCGCGCTTGCTTTTGGTGGTTTATACAATATCTTGATACGACGATTCGTGGGTGCTGATGAGGGTCCCGAGGCCATTTCCGGCGGTCTGAAGGGGAAGATCATCGCTGGTGTTGTGAAGTTGATAGGGAAATTTAAAGGGGCAAAGGGCAAAGTAGACTAAACGCTAGATAAAGCTAGGTACGTGTTCGTATTGAAATAGATTATGAGGGTTAATCCCACGTTGCTGGCTTATGGCTCCTGATCAGTAGAGCAATGAATCAATTAATTTCAGATCGCATTCATTGTATATAGTCATACTAGAGAACGCCGCATTCAAAGTAAAGATTAGGGATGAGAGGCGAGAAATGCACTGTTGGTGAGGTGAGCGGATTGAAATTTGGTAACCAGTGTAAGGCGACGAAACGATGCAGGAGTTATTAAGTTCCTTATCCCAATACGTATGAACATGATACAATTTCTATGATTAAAAAATCTAAAATTCCTAAAATAAACTTGAAGCCGGATCACTCCGTAAATGACATGTGTTTATATACCAAACGCCTTGCTTTTTTTGTACATGGGTTGCTCTGTATCTTATACACACAACCCGACAAGATACCAAAATCCCCTCCCCACTGCGTCCTACACCAAGCCCTGCGGTTGTAGAGCAGCTCCGAGGGTGTAGTTGGACGAACGGAAGTAGTCCTGCATCCGGCCCATTATGACAGGATTCGACACCTGCTCCCAGTGCTTCTGCGGCTGATGCCAAGCTCTTATTGCGCCTTTGCCCCCTGAATCGAGATAGTCCACGGTATCGGGCTGCGTCGTGATGGTATCAAAACTTGACCGCTTACTGCTAGGATAAGAAGATGAGTTGTAGGAATCAGTTATGCTAGCAGTTGATGCATATGATTCTCGGCGGCGGTGTCTCCTCCTACGCTGATGGAAGTCGTCCATGATCATGTCAGGGTCCGGGTCTGGAGATGGGTCTGTCTGCACGCTCGCATCTACGTAGCCTGTCTTTGGTTTCGTATTTATCTCTAGCCTGGGTCTGTGGACTCCCCTGCTGGCATTGTTGTGGTGGCTACAGACGCAGTGATCATCAAAGACTTTAAGAGGTGCTATAACTGGAGATTCTGCTGGTGTGGGCGGAAGATCGCTTCGTTGCGGACTCGGTTGTTCCTTGAGCACGCCAAGGTCGTCATGCCCATATACCAGACTGCGCGGCCGCGTAGCCCACGACCTTCTCTGCTGCTGGAAAGCAAGCGGTACCAGAGCCATCGCACGTAGCTTGCTCGCTGATGATGATCGGCTATGCGTTGGAGCTGGTTTTAGATGGGGTCCAGGTGAATGATCCGCCGTAGGTGAGATAGACGGTAGCGTACTGGATCGCGGGCGCTCCGGGTCTCCTTCTCCTCGAGAATACCCTCGTGCTCTGCCAGTCCGCCCCTTGCCGGGCGGAGACTGATTCTCGCCGCTAAATGTCAAGGCCCGTCGGAGTCGTTGTTGCGTATCCGATGGCTCACTGCGCACCTCCCCATTCCTATCGGACGCCCAAAACGTGTCCTCGCCCGACAGAATCACCTGCAAGGTCTCGAAATCTCTCGTGCTACCATCGGCCGGGAACAACCACTCTTGTAAGGGTTTTGGGAGACCATTTGATCCTAGAAAAATTAGATAAGCATTGAGTATATATATATTTTTAAGCCGAATTGAATGAGTATCAAACTTACGCTGCCTGTACTCCCCAGAATGCGTTTTCCAGCAGATGTAATGTTGCCCGCACGATCCGAGAGCTGTCACAACCAGCTGCGCTACGCCGTCCGAGTCGCTGGTGTCGTTCGCTAATGAGTGCAAAATATCCGCGAGCATTATTTATGACTTTCCACCGCCGCCGGGGGTAGCATTACATGGCATTCCAACCACACTCGCATTCATTCAATTTGTTTCTTCAAGTGACCAGCCTTGTTTGAGGAATTAGTGTAGATAGGTAGCGAATACATACGAAGATCATAGGTAGTATAGTATACAAATTAGATTTTTTCTTTTAATTTGTGATTTCCCAGATTGCTTCGGCGAGCTGCCGGCAGCTGGCTCCTGATGATCAACAACAGAATCTGTCGAAAGCTGGCTGGGCTTTTGGGGAAAAGGCAAACGCATGATTATGGATGCACGGGGGAGAGGTGAGACGCTAAGGTCCTGGAAAACAGCTGATATGGGCCCAGCGACGCCCAGCTCTCAAAGGCACAGTTGCATCTGAAACGAGAACATAGGATCCACGAACATGCCCCATCGCGATTCAACAAAACACCGGGGTAAAGTGCGGTCTAGGCTCATTTAAGTAGTCAAATTGGCTCGTATATCTCCTAGGCCCTGTTATCATGAGTATGATTACCGAGATTAGGTTTGTCAAATTCAGATGAAAGGTCGAACTCGAGTCAAGTTGAGGTTATTTAGCACTGAGCCCTTGTTGTCGTTACACTACCTCGAAGCGAGATGCCAAGAATTCCACGTCAGCCAAGGGCACGGGGAAAGGACGGAAGATTCCCACTCATTTATTCAAACGCCTTGACATGAACAGATGGTCCATTACACAGAGGGGGAGGATATCTCATGTCTCCAGAGCATTATTAGAGGTCACATTATTAAAGGCCTGCCATTATGTGACGGCTCTTCTATCTACTATTTACATCCTCTTCTGTCCTCTCTGGGATAGGCTCGTCCTCAACGTAAGGCTGTTTATATCCAGATTCGCCCGACTCACCAGCTATTTCATCAAGAGTATCAAGTCTCTCAACGGAACTGGCTGCGGTGACAGACGCAGTATCACTAAGACCATCTGCTTTCCTCGCAGCGGACCAGAATGAGACATTGTCAGTTGCTACGCTGGGTGAGTGAGGGAAATGGCCTGGCTGTTGCTCTGCATTAGATCCAGAATCAAGATGCAGCTTGCTCAAGTCTAGACTCGCACGCGTTGTCTCTCCGGTTTCATGATCTGCAGCATCTGTGTTGTTTTGCTGTGACTCCTCCACTGCTTGTGCATCGGCTTCAGCTTGTTGCTGTCTCCGCAACATCTCCCGCTTCTCCTCCTCTTCTCTTTGTACTTGCTCCTTGTGCTGCTTCATCTTCTCATCTAATGTTTGCGGCGCATTCGGATCAGGCTCCGGCTTGCGCTCCTTCTTCTCCCGCCGAGTCAGCTCTACCTCGAGCACTCTAGTTCCCATCGGGACTTTGGTAGTTAGACCGTCATCGTCGCGGTCAAAGTATAGAGCCCAGATTCCGGGAAACTCTTCTACCGCCACGAATCCCTCCCATCCTTCTAGAGTCATGCGCCGGTCCTGCCGGGTGCAATCGAAGGGTCCAGTAATATGCGGTTGTGCATCAGCTCGGACACCATATTTGAGCTCGTACGTGTCTTTGTCGACATATATCCAATTCAGCATTGGAGGATCGTCACTAATGGTGCTGACTAGACCCTCGTATGGCTTGTCGGGGTACGGTAAATAGTACCCCGCAAATGGATGGCCGCTACCTGCAGTGGTGGCTTGGGCATCTTCATCGGGTGAAGGATCTGTCGTGATATAGAGCTATGATATTCCTTCATTAGCGATATTTTCCAATCACCTCCTCTTATAGTAGTGGATAGCTTACCTTATTGTCTTTTAGAACAACTATCTTCCCGTTTAGATCACGACTTCGAATCGACTGCTTGACGCAAGACACAACAAGATTACAACGACGAGCCCGGTGTTCTTCTCGTTTATTTTTAGACTGGCTTTGCCGAATTGCTTCTTGTGTTCCTAATAGCGCAGGGGCTATTGTGAGCGCAAGCAGCATAGGCACAGCCATGGCTACTTCTTCGAGAGCTTCTTGAAGGGTCTTCCCTTGAAATGTGAAAGTATGTGATGAATTGATTTTGGACGACATTAGTCTCTAGACTCAAGCACTGGCCTTCAATGTCGCCAAAAGTTGCATGTATGGAAGAAGGGAAGAAGTTGATGTTTCGTAAGATGTCGATGTCCAACTCAAAGATAGGCGAAATGTTTCTTACAAACCAAAGCAATATTCCCTAAATTATTACGAGAGCTCTAGAACTTGTTTTCGACCCCAGGGTCCTTGCAATAGGGGACTATCCTATTGCAGTTTAACTCCTTACTTCCCGACGGGTCATGCCATCCTCAGATCAGATCTGAGGGCTTCTCATGCGAGACAGGGGTGAAGCGAGACCCTTGATGTCTGAGGCTCAACGCTTTGATCCAAGGGTCCACCACACCCCAACGGCCGGCGAGCAATGAGGACAGATGTAGAGCTACAGTGTAACTCTTTCAAGGGATACTTAGACGACTTCCATCGTGCCATATCGGACGAGTATGTTACATCGGGATGCTTGGTAATTGGCATTCGCGTCGCAGTGAATGCAACACCAATTCATGTTTCGAACGGAAAGGTTGTGAACCCTTGTAAAGTCTCCAGAAATACTGCTGTTTCTTATAGTCTGTGCTCGCTTCCAATAGATATAAAGATACCTAGTTCTCAACTCAACTAAGAAAACACTATCTACACCATTCAGCATCAACTTCCATCTTCACAGCTTCAGCCGGCCTGATCATTACTTCCATTCTTATTTCTACAATTTTTGAGATCTCCACTTGATCAATCCCAAAATCACTAATTCAAAATGGCTACTGCTAGCACGTGAGTTGCCCTACACATGCCCTTGCCATGTATCCGCTCTAACATGTTCTAGTACTTCCGCCATCCCCATGAAGAACAATGTCGCCTACAACAGCGACTCGGAATCCGATGGCCAGGCTCGTGGTGGCCGTCGCCCTCAGAACCAGCTCTCCCAAGCCCTACCTAAATTACCTACCTCGGCCGGTTTAGCTCAGCCAGCTGGTAAGATGATCCCTATGAACTTACAACAAATGAGTACTAACTCACCTATCCAGGTCAACTACTCAGAGGAGCAACTGACGACCAAGGCAACCAGAAGGCTGCTGCTCTCCTTGTCGGTATCAAGCTAGACTTGGAAGCTGAGGTCCACTTAACTGCTAGGGTCCGTGGTGACATCTGCGTTGGTCTCTACTAAGGGATAATGCACTAGACGGCGTGGAATATCATTTTATTCATGGAATTCAAGCATAGCAAGGACGTTTGCATTTGAGAAGCGAAGCTGGAAGTCAAGCGCACAGGATACCCCCCCATTTTGCATGGATTGTTCAGAGTCTAGCTGGAGCCGTCCCAACTCCAGTACATTTCACTAAATGCTACGCGGGCTGGCTGGCCGCCGCATGACACGGTGATAGATAATAATACGACAACTTGGAGATCTCATAATACTTGTTCCAATGCTTTATTTAATACGTGATATATAAAATAACATAGCTTCAATATCCGATGGCTTAAGATACCTGCCTATCTAGGTAGGTACTTAAACAAAGTAAGTCGATAATCAATTTCACCACACCGTCTCCAAGCCATTAACCCCTACTGGGCGTTCAGCAAGGGTAGTGATACGGAACCCGTGACGCAAGCCTTCCTCCTCGTTGTGCACGTCATAGTCAGAAATGGCAGTATGAGCCGTTACCCTATTATCCCAGAGAGATACAGTCTGGTCGTCCCATTTCACGCGGACTTGTACATCTGCGCTCTGAGAAATATGCTATACCTTGGGATTAGCAGGAGCTACAAATGGGGTATCACTCGTCCAACAAACCTTGAAGAGCAGCTGAAGAATAGCGTCAGACTCCTCGGCCTTCAGCCCTATGATCTTCTTCGTAAATCCGGGGTTTACAAAAAGGGCTTTCTGACCGGTTACCTAGAAGAGTTAGATTCTATAGAAATAATGTCTTAGTGTATGTGGACTTACTGGATGTACTCTGACTATCGGGTGGTATGACTTGACGGGCTCGCGCCTCACAAACTTCCCGTCGCGGCGAGCATTTTCAGCCTGGGGGAATCCGCTGTGCTCGGCTCGCAGACCCTCTAGCAGCGCCTTGATAGGGTCCGAAAGTCGCTCATACGCCGCAACTTGTGAAGTCCAGGCTGTGTCACCACCTGTGGAGGGGACCGCTAGCAGAGTGAGAAGTGTAATCCCAGGAGGTTGGTGTTCATATGAAACATCCGAATGATACCCGGTAGTAGTTAGCTTTTCTGACCGCCGCTGGGCACGATAGAGATTATCGGGACCTAGATAGATATTGTGAAACTCAATAGCGCCTTCGACATGAGCTCCAACAGGCTATGCAGGAATCAGCGATGGATAGCAGTGACATCCGAATGGTTATAACCAACGTGGACATGTAGGCGACCAAAATATTGGCCGAATTCCTTCTGCTTTTCAACGCCGATATCCTTGAAATTCTGGCCTCGGAACACTACGACACCCCTCTCAGCAATCAACAATGCTAGCTCATTCTTCTGCTCATCCGTCAATTCGGAGAGCTGGAGACCACTGATCTCTGTGCCAACGCGAGGGGTGAGCTTTGTCACGACCACATTGGGGTCATTAAGTCCGAGAAGATGAGGCTTCGCCTTGTCTGCTAGGAGCCCCTTGTCGGAGAATTCGAAAGGCTCAGTTGGGGGGAACGTTGTCGTCTCATCGTACACTGGCAAATAGTTGGTGTACTTATACTATCGGACATCTCTTAGAATGCATTGGCCTTTTTATATATTGGTATGGTGCTTACTGCTGCGTGTTGAGCTGCATCGTAGGCCTTATTAAGTTTCAACTCTGCTTTCTCCTTCAACTCAGATGTGCTTGGCAATACGTCTGCGACTGAGGGTGCCATTCTGAGTTCAATTGTTCAATTGACTTACACAATCTCTCAATAGAATGGCCGACCCGCCCTTTATTTATCAATCTTTTCTTATATTGGTCTTAACGATGTTATCTAAACACCATGTTTGACCCCCGCATATTCACCATCCTTTCCCCATATGATGCGATACCAATGATAGGGGTCCATCTCCAACAAGGATTGAGCACGCCAGACTCGGCCAAGACCAACATACTACCCTCCACTCAGCTACTTTGAAATAGCTTATACCTGGTTGCTCAGATTAACCCATATGCTGTTACTATATCTCGTCACATGCTGCGGGGATGTTACCATTAATACAGTCCGTTTCCTATGAAACGGGAACGCACAGAAATCGGATAGCGGGTAGCAATAGCGCGAACCCGATGATCATGCAACCGCCACCAAAATGACGATAGATGGGGGTTGACGACGAGGTCGGCGATAGATAAGCATGCGGTTATACCATGACTTTTTTCTAGAAGGGTCATGAGATGAGAGAACTTATGTGCTTAGTTTTACTGGCCATACGGCATTAAAGATGGCGAGAAAACACGATACCATCACCTCCAATGCCATCTCTAACACGGCGAGCTCGTCTAATGAAAAGCTTAACGAAATGGATAAGGAGAAATTGCAACCAAGGGAAACTGTCAAGTCTCTACCAACAGAGCAAGCTCCCTCTGGACATCCGATACTGAGTCTTTTTAAGCGGAAAGAGAAGCATAGTCCTGATGATATCGCAACTCAGCCATCTGTATTCGACAACCCGATAACGGCCGAACAATTCAGGCCGAGTCCCAAATATGAGAACCTCCACCGATTCGACCCTTCTTTTAGGTGGACATGGGGCGAAGAAGAGGTATATTAGACACACTTGATGAGAGGAATGATACTGATAACGGAGCATAGAGACTCGTCAAAAGGATCGACTGGAAGGTAACCGCTTGGGCTTGTATCGCTTTCTTCGCTTTGGACCTGGATAGAAGCAACCTTAGCCAAGCGAACACGGACAACTTCTTAGAGGACATGGGCTTTTCAACAAATGGTAAGAACAAGCCAAGTTATTACTATCTCTTCTGAATAGCTAATACTCGAATGCAAGATTACAATTATGGAAATACGGTGTTCCTTGTGTCTTTCTTGCTCGCTGAACTACCTTCGCAACTAGTTAGTAAGAAGATTGGTACGTACCTAAATAATATCATTGCCTTCTCACAACTACCTAGTGAACTCCAATACTAATTGTATGTAGGTCCTGATCGTTGGGTATAGTACTCTCATGGAATTCATTCTATATACAGTGCTCACCTTCTTCATAGATTCCAACTCAAATGATCCTATGGAGCATTGTGGCCGGTTCGCAATTCTGGCTTCGGGGCCGTTCATCCTTCCTTGCCACTCGTGCTCTACTAGGCCTCTTACAAGGTGGCTTCATTCCGGATCTAATTCTTTATCTAGTAAGTTTCTAAATGGGAGTTCTTGAGAATCTGACACCACCTACTTAACTCTTTTTTCATAGTCTTACTTCTATAAAGGGACTGAATTACCCTTTCGATTGGCCCTATTTTGGATGGCGAATCGCTTGACTGACGTGATTGCCCCTTTACTTGCCTACGGTCTCTTACGCCTTAGAGGTTACCATGGTTATGAAGGCTGGCGCTGGCTGTAAGATGTTTTAGTAATAAGTTATAAAAGCAAAATGCTAACGGAATCTAGATTCCTCGTCGAGGCTATTCTAACTCTCGCCATTGGAATATGGTCTTGGTTTATGATGGCGCCGTCTCCGACACAAACCAAAGCTTGGCACCGCCCAAAAGGCTGGTTCACCGAGCGAGAAGAGAAGATTCTCGTAAACCGTATCTTGCGAGACGACCCCTCAAAAGGAGACATGCACAATCGGCAGGGCATAACCTTGAAAATGCTGTGGAAATCATTGTCAGACTATCATATCTGGCCCATATACCTTATTGGACTAACCTTTGGTATCCCTGCTGGGCCTCCCGAGAAATATTTGACTTTGACTCTGCGAGCCCTTGGTTTTGACACTTTTAATTCAAACTTACTCAGTATCCCTTCTCAAGTGATGACAACTATTAATGTGAGCCCCTTATTAAAGTCGCCGAACCTGACGTGCTACGTCACTAAACTAACAAATACAGATGCTAGTATTAACATATATATCCGAAGTCGTTAATCAGCGCGCTCTACTTGGCCTTTTTACGGAATTTTGGTACCTCCCATGTGTTGTGGCGCTGGCCATACTACCGGAGAATACACCTCGATGGGGAACCTATGCTCTCATAACCGTTTTATTGTCGTACCCAACACGTGAGTTCGCAGTGTTTACGCATGACGTTTGTAGGTGGCTAACGTCTGAAAGCACATCCTATGCAAGTCGGTTGGAGTAGTCGCAACTCCAACACTGTCCGAACTAGAACTGTGTCCGCTGCTGCATACAAGTAAGCTTGGTCGACCTCCATAGTAAGTACGACAAAGCTAATGATGGATAGCATATGCGTACAACTGCAATCTATCATAAGTTCAAATATTTATCGTGACGATGACAAACCACTCTGTTAGTACCTCGTTCTATCTCTTGGTTTGGTCCATCTTGCTGACAACTTGTTTCTTAGACCGCCGTGGTAACAGGGTGCTAATTGGTATTAATTGTTGGAATATCCTTGTATACATCGGGGTCAAGCTCTACTACGTATATCAGAACAAGCGTCGAGATGAACTGTGGAATGCGATGAGCGAAGACGTAAGTAGTGCATATTCAGGGCGATTCCAGTTTCACTGGCTTGTATTATAACAATCTACTGGTACTAATGATATTTCAGGAACAAAATGCGTATCGCGAGAACACAAAAGATGAAGGAAGCAAAAGGCTGGACTTTAGATTTGCGAGTTAAAAGAATCAATGATATCTATGGTAGATTTGTAGCCTGAACATAGACGTATTTTCGTCTCGGAGGAAGCCTACCACTTGATTATCTACCTGGGAACAGGGAGAAGACATATCAAAATAGGGAGTGCGACGTACTGTGAGAGAGGACGAGGTGCATGCGACAGGGTTGAAATTTTGGGATAATACACAGATACATACATGTAGGTGCAGTAGGTGGTATTGATGTTGTTGGCACTGTAGATTCGTTCCCTTTTGAGTCAATAAGGCACGTGCAAGCCCCACAAATGCAAAGCCTAAATTGGTTTAGCTCCCTGCGTCACGCCTCTATGCATATGCGAAGGACTACACCAGCCGTCTGATAATACAACATAAGTCGACTACGATAGCTTACCAAGTGATACATTTTGAAGGAATAATCCAATCTAGATATGGTTTCGAGAATGATTGTGCATAGAATGCAGGGTGGCTGACTCGCTTAATTCAACATTCAACATAGTATAAAAAGTATGTAGTATTATCTCGAGTTTCTTCTCACCTATTTCTCTATAAGGCTCGTCGGTAAGTGCCTGGGCCAGTTCCCCCGAGTCTTTGATAGATACATGAGCTGATAATTCCTAATTTCTTTTGAGTCCAACCTGTTATAAGTATCATCACACTCGTATGTTAACTCCTAATTGGACAATTTAACACTACTAAACCATCGACAGAAGATATCACACCTTCGGAATGTGCAACCAGTGGGAACTCAAGATCATGGCTTGCGGTCACACTGAGGTGGACTTCGAGCGGGTTCCCTGTCAAGCATGGGACCCCTCTCATCCGAACGAGTGCCAGATATGGTACCATCCGTCACCACAAGTCCGCTCCTATACGCCGGGGGATGGTGAATGTCGAGAGTGCTCCGTTCGGAAGGCGATGGCCGAGCAGTGGCTTCGTGCTATAGGCTCCCTTCGCGGCGACGCTATGCACATCGCCTTCGTGGACGCAAGGGATTATCTGTTCAGCCTTAACTTCGTGAAACTTCAACACATTCAGGAAGTCCAATATGAGCTGATCATGGCTTATATGGATGACGGCTCGGTGCTGGATGTGGATGCCGCGCTGAGGGCCTTAGGTTATGATATCCCAGAAGTCGCGTTTGAGCTTGGGAACGAGGGACAAAAGTAGGACTCAATGGCGCTCAATTCTGTCCTGAATCAGTACTGGAGAGCCCAACGGATTCATGTGATGATGCGGGACATGTTTGAACGATATGATGAATGGGATGGCATATGGTTAGTTTCGTGTTGTAATGTTATGTTTGAATGAGTCATGTACACTCCTGGTGTTAAATAGCTAGCTGGCTAGGTTCCCAGCAATATTCTACACCAACTTCACGTAGTAGGGATATTTCAGGAGCTGGGAGCCAAGGATAGAATATGTGTGTTCTCAAAAGTTGCAACGACCGTCGCCAAGTCGCTCAATGCTGAGCCGCTTGCCTAAGATCACGAACATTAGCCAAAGCTAAGCGAATTTCAATCAAAACCCACTTATTGATTTCCGTATGTTACAAGCTGTATAGCTCCCCTTTTCCCTCAAGCCACTCTAACTCCATTCGTAGTCGTCGCCCAAGTTTAGGTATGCTATTGCCCCCTCGCAGGTTACTTTAGCCTCTACTCGAACCGCCACGCCGCTCAGCCTCCAGGAGAGCATCGAATTCCTTCTGAGCCTGCTCTTTCTCATAGGTCCTATTCTCCTTGTCTTCTTCTTGCTTCGTATACGCAAAACTTTCGGTCTTCGGCTGTGCCTCCCGAGGGTTCTGCGTCTTATCCTGCCTCAGTTGTCTCCATCCCCGCTCCTGGCCGGAGGAGTCGCCTTGAGCCCACTGGGTATTACCAGATTGTGACTGCCGCCGAATGCGATCCCAAGCAGAGCCGCTTTGGGCTTGGCGGGCTTGTTGCGCCTCCGCTCTCCTCGACGCGGCCGAGACTGGGGAAGCATCATCGTCATCGAATAGGTCCGAGTCATAATCTGGGTTCCGCCAGTCTGACTCGGGATGTCTCACATCTTGAGGCTTACTAGGAGGTGCTTGCGACTGGGAATTGCGGGACCAGCTTGATCGAGGGGTGACTGTTGTACTTCTACTGGGACTCGTAGCTGGTTCCGCAAAGCCGTTTTCTGACTGGCTAGTATAGGTGTCGCGCCCGTAATCCTCAGTTCCTTGACTTTCGGATTGTGAGGGATACTGGTCACGTGGGAAAGGGGGTACGGAAGGGGTCTCTTTAGAGGGGTGGGGGACACCCGCGCCTGGACTCTGCGGAACATTCCGTTGCTGTCGGAGCCTGGCATTCCTCCTTATGTCCGCCATCATACCCTTTAGGCGTGGATCTCTGAACAGACGTGCATCGTAACTCGTCTCAGATACAGAGCTAAAAAATAGGATAGATCCAATCAAGACCGGAGGATAATAACAGAGAAAACGAAAAGCATGCCAAGCGTAGACGGCTCTTATTCCTGTCAAGATGGGCACACGCTTCATAGGGAAGACGAATGGATTGAATTTTCCTGGCTTGGGTCGGTAGAAAGGAAAGCTGAAGGTCCGCCTTGTGCTCAATGTAATTGCAGAAGTGACGGCTACCGAGGTAGGTTGAATCCAGGAAAAGTAACGGCACGAAATAGCTGCAGCCTCACTCGTGGCGTCAATTTCCTCAGCAGTCAAGCGACGTCCAGAAAGCTTAGACGACCCAACGACTTTGGAGGTAATGAAGGCGACGCGTAAGGAATCCCTGATTAGGAAGAGCGGTGCCCAGAATTGTAAGGTGGGCAGCCTCTCAAAGTGGATAGTAGCACCCTCTTCGAAGAATCTCTTCTCAATCTGAGCTTGCTGAAAACGATCCACGTACGGCCAAGGAGGGTGGTTCGATACGGGCTGGTCAAACGGCGAGGAGTCGTCGAACGGGGGATCAAATCCATTGTCGGACGGCATCTTCCCGTGATTTTTATTCTTATACTGTTTGTTCACAGTCACTCCACCTTAGTGAGTTTCTCATTGAGATGTTGAATCATTCACAATGGGTGAAGGTGTGAAGTGGAAACATGAGATGAGAAGCTTCATGCTAAGTGGGGGTGATGTAGCCGGAAACCAGGGACCTACCAAGCTTGGGCCACCCTTGCTACCAGTTCCTCGGTGCATGGCTATGTGGATCACTACCCTAGCCACAGGAAATTACATTAAGTATGTAATCCGTACCTACATAATGTACCTTAGCCACAACAACCTTTGTGGCTAGACGTGTTTTATTGACTTTCAACCAACGGATTCCCATGACGCGATTGAAGTCGCGTCTTCGCGTCCTCCCAATCCAATTCAATTCTGGCATTGCTTTGCTATTGAACCTTTTGCACCCCTCCAGCTCACTGCATATGCTTGACAAGTGCTCTTCTAAAATTGACACCTATTTTTTACTCAGTAAAAAGAACCGACATTGAACTTACCGTTCCGTTTAATTCCCAACTCCATCGGAAATTCATGCCAGACTCCGTTAAGAGCCAATTATGATACCATAGATTTGCGAGAGCGGTACCACCATGCCTCTCCAGAAGTCCTTCTCGGAGCAAAATGGCTCTTCCAAAGTACGTCTAATAGCACGATCCCCTAACATGGACCTGACTGGAAACTGCAGACTCGCCAACACTGGAACAAAACACGAAGCCATTCAGCAGCAACTCATTCAACAGCCACTCGCAATCCAGCCCCCAAGCCACTTCAGCCCATCCTATCTGAAGTTTCGAAGAATAAGCTGAACGCTTTCAAATGTCAGAATCCAACAAAGACCAATGGTCAAGACGCCGCTACTCCAGTCATCAGTATCGAGACACCACCGAATGATGACGCCGGCTCTATAGCCCAAACAGGGGACACGAATCCCTTGTCAGCCTCCAAGGAAAGCACGGCGACGCCCGTGAGTCGGTTAGTATGGCAAGATCTTGTTGGAATGGCCGAAGCCAAAGATGAAGAAGAGGAGACAAGTCCAAACGAGAGAATTGGCTGGGATACAAGAGAGGATCCACAGCATAGATTAAAGTTATCGCCGGTCATGCCAGGAAAGAGAGGGAAGAAGAGAGCGCGAAGTTCCTCGCCCGTATCGTCGCCTGCGTCCAATTCGAAACTTCCTACCCCAGCCGTAAACGTCGAGAAATTATCACGAGCGCTTAAATCTCCTCACGCCGATCCTGCGATTGAACTGTGGGATCGGTTCTCTCTTAGTGGATCCACCTCCGTTACACCACTTGGGGCTATGAATTCCACCCTGGCTCAAATCATGGTATCATCTTCGCCTCGGCCATCGAGGACAGAAAGTGGATTGCGAAGGGCTATTAGCTGCGGAGAGAATTGGCCAAAACGTCGAAAGGTTGAGAGGGGAGAAGCTGCGAAGCCGATGGATGCCACCAATGAGGAAAGTCCAAGTGGCCGTTCGAAGTCGTCTATGGTGAATGCCTTGTTGAAGAGCGTGACGGGGGAAATAAACAGATCAAAGACCATTCGAGCCCGTCAAGACGCATTAAGATCCCCATCACCCGGAAAGAAGAGCCCTCAACCGATGGCACAAACCCCCGGCTCACCTACGCGACGAAAACGTCCTTCAAACCCCACTACCCCGCCGTTTACCGACAATAGCGTGCCGGCAGCAGCCAAGGCAGGACTGGAGGCGTTGGTGGACGTCTTATCAGACTACGGAGACGATGATTTTGATGACGATACGCTTATGGAGTTGGATGCCAGCCTAGGTCAACCGCAGGAAGGACAGCCGGAAGAAGACTTACCAATACCACCACCAGACACAGTTGATACGGGCCAAATTCTAGATAAGCAGCAATCCAACCGAGCTACGACATCGTTTGACGATGAGTTTGCCGACATGGACGATGATGTATTTGCTGCAGCTGAGGATTTGATCACGCAAATCGATTCAAGTCGCCCTTCCAGGAGTAACCTCCATACTCCAGCCCAACCTGTTGTTGCGCAAGAAAAGCCAATTATTGTGGCAGACGACCAAATTGAGGACGTATTCGGAGATGATTTTGGGGGCGATTTTGATTTTGATGCTGCTGAAATAGCTGCTACACAATCTGCCTCGTCAAAGCAGATGAACGGATCATTGCCACCTGTACGTAGGTGAAAACGGGACAAATCGGATATAGTTGCTAAGAATATTCGTAGGTAACAAACAAGCCCAAGACAATCCAAAGATATCTTGTGACTAAGGTACTTCAAAGCCAATACATCGACGACTATGGAAGAGAATTAATAGAAAAGGTAAGCACTTTCTGAAGGTTGTCGAATAGAATAGCTAACAGTCCTAGATCCTGTTTGTTCAAGTTGATCGAAGTAATATCATGAAAACCATCCACCTCCGAGGAGATTGGGTAGATACTCCAGCCAGCTCGAAATCCTACGTTCACATAATCGGCGAGTTTGAGTCAACGGGACAATGCATTATAGACAATTCCCAGAACATACTCATACTCCACCCAGATCAGTTGATATCAGCTACGGTTGTAGCAGACAGTTTCACTTGCACGCGCCGAGCTGTTCTCCAGGATCGCGTCAAGGCTACAAGTGAAAAAACTCCGCCCCTGGTATATGGAACTCTGCTACACGAGATCTTCCAAGAAGCGCTCATGTCAAACAAATGGACACCAGAGTTTTTGAATGATGTTATTTCTGACATTACAAAAAAGCATGTGGAAGACTTGTACACAATCAAAGTCTCTGTTAGTGATGCTTGCGAGCATCTTCGCTCGAAAATGCCAGAACTACGAAGTTGGGCTGCGGCATTCGTCACTCCCTTCCCGAGGGTATGTTTTTTTTTACGTTTCTTGATGTTTAGAAATATTTGCTAATACATACTAGCCCGATGCCGTTGTACAAGGTCGAAATGGGGATAAGGCGAATATGGCCGTTACGAAGCTGCTTGACGTTGAAGAACATGTTTGGTCTCCAATGTACGGACTAAAGGGTAACATCGACGCGACGGTGCAAGTGACTATGAAAGACGGCCCTCAGCGACGTACCTTAACCGTGCCCTTCGAGGTGAAAACGGGTCACAATGCTACGAGTAACCACCAAGCGCAGACATCTCTATATAATCTCCTATTATCGGATCGATACGACGTGGAAATCGCCTACGGGATCTTATACTATATGGAAACATCCCAAACGATTCGAATCCCGACTGTTCGCAACGAACTCCGCCACATGATTATGCAACGCAATCAGCTTGCCTGTTATGTTCGAGAGCGCAGTGTCCAGCTTCCACCCATGAAACGAAGCACCAACACGTGCGGCAAATGCTATGCGAAAGTACCTTGCTTCATATACCACAAACTTGCAGACAATGGCAACCACGAGACAAGTGGCATGAAAGCTAAGTTTGACGAAGTTGTTCGACACTTGACCCCTGCCCACCAGGAATTCTTCCTAAAATGGGAAGACTTATTAACAAAGGAAGAAAAGGAGAGTCAGAAACTACGTCGGGAGCTCTGGACTATGGTGAGCACCGAGAGAGAGAAGGTCGGGCGTTGCTTTGCCAATGTCATCATCGAGGAGGGCTCTGCTTTCGAGGACACTGACAACCCGAGAATTAATCGATTCCGATATACGTTTGTTAAGGAGAACCCCTCTTCTGGATTTTCCTTCCTTGATTCCCAGCTTGTGGTAGGAGAGCCGATCGTCGTGTCAGACGAACAAGGTCATTTCGCCCTAGCGATTGGGTACGTAACATCCGTCCGGAAGCAGAAAATCAGCGTCGCAGTTGACCGCCGCCTTCACAATGCTCGCATCCGTCGCCCAGGATTCGATGAGTCGAATAACCAAGTTTTCGCTAGCATCATGGAGGTAGCACCTGAAGGGGCCACACTTGCTCAATCTCAAGGCAAGGTCAAAGAAGCGCCTCTCAAATACCGACTTGATAAGGATGAGTTCAGCAGCGGCATGGCAACTGTTCGGAACAACCTAGTGCAAGTGATGGCGGATGGCGTATTTGGATCGCGGGAAATTCGACGCCTCGTAGTTGACCTTATTCCTCCAACGTTCAAGGCCGTCACAACGCAATACACGGTCGCTGATCATGAGAGCTTGAATATCGACCAAAAGAAGGCTATTGAGAAGGTTATGAGTGCCAATGACTACGCTCTTGTCCTAGGTATGCCTGGTACAGGCAAGACGACTACGATTGCCCATATTATCCGCGCCCTTGTCAGTCAAGGGAAAAGCGTCCTCTTAACGTCGTATACTCACTCCGCCGTCGACAACATCTTGCTAAAGTTAAAGGACGATAAAATGCCCATTTTGCGACTAGGAGCCACAGCGAAGATTCATCCCGACGTCCAGGATTTTGCAGTCCTCGCCGGACAGCCTATGAACAGCTTTGAGGAAATCCGAAGTGCTTGGCATGACACTCCTATCGTAGCAACGACGTGCCTGGGAGTCAACCACCCCGTCTTCAACGAACGCACCTTTGACTACTGCATCGTCGATGAGGCATCTCAGATCACGCTACCTATCTGCCTGGGTCCAATTCGCATGGCACGCACATTTGTCCTGGTTGGAGATCATAACCAATTACCTCCTCTTGTACAGAACGAAGAAGCTCGTGTGGGTGGCCTGGATATCAGTCTCTTCAAACTACTTTCTGACACCCACCCTGACTCCGTCGTCAATCTCGAACACCAGTACCGTATGTGCGAGGACATCATGCTGCTCAGCAACACTCTTATTTATGAGGGCCACCTCAAGTGCGGTACAGAAGCCCTTCGCCACCGAAAACTTGAGGTCCCTCACATGGAAAATCTACGACAGAAGCATTATGACGCCGACACCATCAAGTTCCCCGGTACGCCTCGTTCCTTCTGCACCACTTGGACAAACGATGGCTGCTGGCTGCGTCAACTCCTGGACCCCGAGGCCCGCGTCCGCTTCATCAATACAGACTTCCTACCCAATGCACGTGAGGAGGCAAAGGGAAACCGCATCGTCAACCCCACTGAAGCGCGTGTTGTGGTGCAGCTCGTCGACGCGCTCCTCGCAACGGGCGTTCCCGCTGCCGAAATCGGCGTCATGACACACTACCGCTCCCAACTCTCACTCCTCAAACACGGGCTGCGCGCGCACGGCAGCAGCATCGAGCTGCACACCGCGGATCGGTTCCAGGGACGAGACAAAGAAGTCGTGATTCTATCTCTGGTCAGGAGCAACGAGGCCTGCAGCATCGGGGATTTGTTGAAGGATTGGCGAAGAATTAACGTGGCGTTCACGCGCGCCAAGACGAAATTGCTAGTTGTGGGAAGCTGTGAAACGCTAAAGGGGGCCGGCGATCAAGAGATGCTGAGTCGATTTGTGAAATTGATGGAAGGAAAGGACTGGGTGTACAATTTGCCCGCTGACGCGCTGGATGCTCATTTCTTTGATGAAGGGGGCGCGGGGACGCAGATCTCGGCTGCGGGTTTCGGAATTGATGGTTTGAGCCAGCCACATCAAAAGCAAGAGAAGGCTTCCCCAACGAAAAAGGTGCCGAAAAAAGGATTTGCTAGCGGTCGCGCTTCCACGAGAGAAGGGCAAGGGCAGGTGTCCGATGGGAAGGAAAATCAATATCAACAACCGCCTTTGCAAAAAGGACATGATGGTCCAAGAAGAGGGAAGATCACCGAGAGAGCCCTCCTGAGGGGGAATCTTATCACGCGCGATATTTTCAACGAGATGACAGACGGTCGCTTTTGAAATTTTTTTGCTGTTTGTCTTTATTGGGAATGCTGCATTACAGGATTCGCATATTGGCTCTAGAACATCGACTATGGATACAGCATATTTTAGCTTCGTTGGCGAATTGGCGAACGGTCCTTGGACAGATAGATCCTACGAGTGTTGTATTTGCGTAGAAGCAATGCGTGAATGAAGAATGATAAGATTCCAAGCAATATTGCCTCGGGCTCGATGTGAATTCGCCTTGGTGTCTCGCGTGATCTAGACTTAAAACGGAACGCCTCGGACACTACGTGCTCGACAGCGTAGATCAACAGCAACAGTGACATCTTATATCTATTCTAAAAGAGAGATGTCTTAGTCAGGATAGGATACGTTGTACATGCAAACTTCAGAGTGCGATCATTTCATTAAGCAAAAGGGTATTTTACATTGAAGCTAAATAAAATCGTCATCTAAACATAAAATTAACTAGACTTTGAATACGAACGAATGTAAACCAAGAATCTCTCCAGAAACCTTATCTATGAGCAGAATCATTCGAATCCTCCGACATCCTCACTGTAGAGTCCAGAACTGTGAGCGCCGACGGTCGTCGAGGGAAAGAAGGCGAGATGTTATCATCGCCACCAAGGCCTCTCCTATTTTCACCACCAATATCCGAATCGAATCCGTTCCAACTTTCAATATTATTCACCGTTGTTCCTCCCATGCTACTATGAATCCGCGGCCCATTCCATATAAGATCCACGTAAAGCGACGGCTTCTCCTTACGATAGCCGAGGAAGTAGTGGCGGAAGAACCATGGGAGATACTTGGTCACCTGGTGGCGGACGAAATCGCGCTTCTTGACGGCAAAGATGAGGTCGAGATCTTCGAGGGAGCGGCGCTTGGTTTCTTCGACGAATAGGAAGACAAGTACCAAGGCCAGAAAGTTAAGTCCTGCGAAGAGGCCCAGAGAACCGCCATCGTGGAGACCGGCATAGATGCTACAATTGAATGTAGATGTTAAGTGATTGGATCCTATGTTAATAAGATGCTGTAGAACCTACCTACCTAGGGAAGAACATTTGGATGAGCCCGGCAAACAAGAGGTTAATTGCAATTGCAAATGCACACCCCTAGATAGAGTAAGTCTTCTGGACGCTAGGGAGAGCATATGAAATTACCTACGGCTTCACGGTGAGAGAGGGGGAAGCTATCGACTTGTCAGCATGTATTGCGTCTCTCTATATAATATAGACAAACCTTTCGGATGCGAGGGTAAAGGGAATAGGACCTAGAAAGCGTCAGCTCCCGATAGGAAGTTCCAGGAGGGACAACAACTTACCCATCCCTGGCGAGTACGTTGCGGCGAACACTACATAATAAATGTAATTAACAGTGATTTCTTCCAATGGTGATTCATTTACTTACGGAATACAAAGACGGCAATCAACGCAGCCCTGGTAGTCTGATCATGGTGAAGGCTTGATAGAGCAGCCGCCATCATAAGCAGGCACATCACAGGTAACGTAAGTACGAGCCACTTGCGACGGCCGAGTGTGTCAATAGTTCTAATTGCCGGAAGTCCAAAAACGAAGTTTATAGCCCCTATAACATTGAGATGTTAAGATAATGGTTGTAGTGATGGATTACTGCTGAGCATACCATATCCCAAACTGTAAATCATCGGCGCGAGAGGATCTTGACCACCCAACACTCCGCTGAATAATGTTCCTAGCATATTGTGTTAGTGGGGAGTAGTCTCAGGCGGATATATTCACTGGGTACCTGAATAGAACGCGAGAACATTAACTATTCAACGTTAGTGATATTAACTCGACTCGACATTCTAGGCATAGGTCAGGGATTGACTTACTACCACATAGTTGCTGGGATAGTGCAACTATCGAACTACTTATTAAAGCATTTCTCAATCGTCTTTCAACGAAAAGTTGCTTGTATTGAGAGATATAGTTCTTGATATAGGCGAAGAGCCCACGAGGAACACCGTCGCTTTCACTTTCTACATCGACGTTCGAGTATTCTTCAAGCTCGACAGACTTATATACTAGATAGAGATCGCGGAGGGCTTGAAGCTATTTTGATAGTCAAATTCTAGCGATCTGTCTTTGTGTATTTGAACGGCAGTGATACACACCTCAGTCCGACGAAGTCTTCGTAAAACCTTGTACGCTTTTTGGGGGTTGTAACTAGAAGTTCCCCGCCGCATGTAGTAACGAGGACTCTCTGGACAGAAGCATAGCCCTATCATAAGGAAGATACTCGGGACAAATGGCGCTCCCAATATCAGCTGTAATGACAATCTGCGACTGCTTGCCTTATAGAAGGCAAGGTTGAATGCAAAGCCCATCATGATTCCGAAAGATACCCTGCACCATGGTTAATTGTTACAATAGTTCCTTATTGTCCGAGGTCTAATCTTACCATAGCTGCCAGGCGAGGATGGAGCTACCTCTCCAGAAACCGACTGCCGTCTCGGAGGCGAGAATAGGGGTGCTAACAGCCTTAACTCCCATACCTAGGTAAAGAATGTCAATATCGCGCTTCTGCGCATCCTAGCTGACGCACACATGAAGTTATGTGAATGTAGCTTGAGACGTCTCGAACTTACCGACACCATTCACCATGCGCACTAGTAATAGAGCTTGCCAGGACGAACACCATGCCGCGCCCAACGAGCTAGCGAAGATGAGACATGCAGCGACGGCCATCGCGCCCCGGCGACCAACCAAGTCATTAATTGGCAGAGACAACCAACAGCCTAGTAGAGCAGCGAAAAAGAACGGGGAAGCATTAGTCGCACCAAGTTTCCAGTCATCTAATTGAGGCTGCGTATTTCCATGTCGAGCAGTAGAGTTCAATCCCGAGATCGCGTTCGGGAGCCCAAATTCGTTAGCATACAGAGAGGCTCCGTTGATCGAGGATTGTACGAAGCCTTGGAGAAAGGCTGCAAGGGAGACAGTAAGGATGACGATGAACATATTCCGTTCTGAAAACAGAACATCCTTTTCCGCTTTCAGGGCCGCTTTCTCTTTTTCTGTTAGCTGGACCGGCAGAGTGTGGCCGGCTTTCGGGGCCTTAGAACGAGCGACCTCGTCGTATGAGCGGACATTCTGGGCTACTCGAGCTGCTCTAAGGAGGTCATCTAGAGCCACAACAGGCTCCAGGCACGTCCTATGGAAGGAAGTGACATCTCTCCGCAGTTCCTCGTCGGTTAGGTGAACTAGTGCGTGTCAACGGGCAAATGATACTCTACAGATATACGGTTATCCTACCTAGTGGATTCTCAATGATTCCTTGGTTGTTGTTGCGTCTTCTATTGACCTGGTCATAGTACTGGTTATTGTTTGCCACTGTAGCAGGTGTAGCTTCAATTAGCTCGATACTATTGTGGGATCTAGGTTGGCGCCCTGTTGACATAGGCAAGGATAGCGAGCGGTTGAAGGAGGATCCGCGGCGATCTGCCATAGTACAAGATCGTTTGTACTAACTAACGTAAGAGCTAGACCGAGCGATAGATCTTGAAAAGGATCATAGGATATCAAACGAAACAAGGTTCAACAAGAACAGGTTTCTTAAGGAGATTGGCGCTTGTCATATTTCCTTGATCAGAGGGATCCCCCAGCCTCGAGCCTTACTCTCGTGTTAAACGATCTCCGGTCAGCACTGCACTTCTATATAGTGGTGACGAAGCAAATGTATTCAAGGCCGATTTTGATTGGTGAGATATCCGCTGTACGCGGGATTGGCAAGCTGTGGCTGCCTAGGTGCAATAAGCAAAAAGCAAAAAGCAAGTGTAATACAGGCACGGGTGGCTTCACCGAGCCTCGAAGGATTCGACTAGTTCTACTGGGGGATGGGGGAAGGCATGCTGGTACATACCTCTAAAGCATAGTAAATGTCAAATTATGAAGGAAATATGCTGAGCCCCCTTTTGGCCAATTGGTAAGAAAATCGCCCGTTACACTAAGTCTCACAGCAGCGGAATATCTTCCCGGTCGCGAACCAACGGCGTCCGTTCTGCGCTAAGCCTCAAACTTGCTTGGTTTGTGTTGATGAAGCAGTGTAACCTAACCACCCATAGTTGACAGCCTACATACGGAGGTGGTGTACCGCGCCACCAGCCATAATCTTACCTGTGTAGGTAGGTCCTAGCTAGAAGCAGTCAACTCTTGGCTGGCTCCAAATTTTGTGCTCTTCCGAAGTAGGTAGATCTACCGCGGTAGCTGATGCAGGCTCGTGGAAAAGACGGAGATCGGTGCTCACACAGAATCCTGCTCCAATTCCGACTGGTCATCTGCCTTGGTGCATCCCTTCTGTCGAGAGAAAGGCGCCGTCGGTATTTGTCTTCCGGACATATCCACCGAGAGGAAGGAAAGCAGCAGGACATATTCTAGCCTCTAGTCGACGAAGGGGGCAGTGTAGCAGGTGATGCAATTCTTAAGTACTAAAAGCCAGGCTGAGCTCGGTAGACGGCATGATGTAGTACCTAGGTATACAGGGGTTATAACTATCGAAGTATTAGGGTAACACGACGCTCTTGACCTAGGTAAGATCCGATGACATAAGAGTATGGCCAGCTTGGCCAGCTTTCTCCCCGTCCCACGAGATGTCTTTCAATTAACCCCAAATTTCATGGGATTGTTCCCCCCCACCCTCTTCGAGTCTTAAATCACCGTAGCTTGCGGCTGTTGCCTTTCGAAAGTTTTCGATAATCCGAAAAGTCCCTGAAAATCATACTGAACGTCGAGCCCACAAAAGGCGGGAGCTAAATTGTGATTCCCAGGTTTGTGCGGGCTCATTCGGACTGGTTAATACCATGTCTCCGACCGTCAGCCGGCAGAGTAAAGACTTTGGAAAACACAGTTATGGATCCCTTGTCCATCTCAGTGGGTGTATTGCAGGTCATCACATTCGCTAGTACTCTAGTGAAGGGTCTCAGTTGCTTCATCGAAAAGACTACATTTGCTCATCAGTCTATTCAATATCTTCATGACGAGATCCTAGACCTGAAAGACGCCCTAGAAGGAGTTCATATAACACTCACGAAGCGAACCGGGCAGCTACCATTCGAACGTGAGCACCACGAGAGAACCCATCGAATCATACAGTCGTGTCATAGCTCGTTAAAGGCACTGCATAAAGAACTTCCACCACTTGAGGACAATGGCGGAACTTTAGAGCGTATGCGGCAGAGCATAGTACAATGTATCAAAGATGAGCGGATCCAGCAACTTATTCGTCGTATTGCCTCATATAAGGCTATCCTAAATGTCAGCTTATCGACACTCTCATTAGGTGCTCTTTACGAGACGGAAAAGTCCAACAAACAGATTCTCGACGATCTCCGAAAACTAACCAACACCATCCAATCATCACCTTTCTTCTCGAGTCGCACGGATGAAGAAGGTGGCTTAGTAGACGATACACCAAGCATTAACTCCGAAAAAGAGGAAGATAATTTGGAGGACAACATGTTTGAAAAGGAGATTGCCGAGTGGCGAAGAACGGCAGACGACGTTAGAAAGACAGCGCTATCCTTATACGACGAGGCGTCTTGTGACGGATACTCCATCGGTCAGACTTCATCTGTGAGCGGCGACACACTGGCTCTATATGACGACACATTCGACCCAGAACCTGACTTCCCAGACGTACAGAGTACTGGAATTCTTGAATATCAGTTGCGTGAGAATCAGGAGATGGTACGGAAGCTCAAGCAGTCTAGAATGTTTGGCGTAGCATCATTCTACCAGCGGAAGGGGATCAAGTACATGAAGCAACTATTGGAAGCGCAAAATCCAACCGGACCTGACGATAACTCGAACGAACAGCTCACATGTATGAGAGAAGAGCTGGCGGATATCTTGCTTCAGTGCGAAACCTCCGAAAGGCATCTCGAAGCTAAAGAGGAGCTGCAGCAGTTACTCGACGAGGAAGTTAAGCGAGGAGTAGGTCGAATAGACAATAACCGAAGAGCTAGACTGTATCATAAGCTAGGCAGCCTCTACCTTAAAGGGGGTAATATCGAAAAAGCGCGGAAATTTGTGAAACGCGCAGTAGATGGCCGGAAGCAATTACAGCCCATACCATACGACCTTGTCCAGGAATCAACGGAACTATTGGTTAAGATATTGCGGCTGAACCAGGACTTCGATGAGGCGAATGGGCTCCGCGAGTGGATTCGACAGGAGTTACGGCCAGATACAGCCCTTTCTTCGTCAACGTCATCGCACACGACAGGTGGACGAACGGAGAACGGCGTGAGCATCGATTTAACTAGTGCATATCAGTGGTGCATGGAGAAAGGCAGTAAGTATAATCCAGGAACACTTATTCCCAATTATTCCTTTTTTGCCCTTCTATCTTTGCCTTCTTTGGAAATGGTACTACATGGAAGTCCTGTAGTAGATTCTCGCAATGTTAGAATCCTACACAAACGCTTCTCTCTTTTCCCAAACAAATCAGTCGCTAACATCAGTCGTGAAGTGGATTTAGACAGCAAATCATTCGGCTTTAATGTCAATGACCCGACATTAGGAACAACACCAATGCATCTAGCCGCCCAAGAGGAGAACATCGAAGTATTACGACATATGCTGTCGTGCGTAGTGGATATAGAGCAGCGTGATCAGTCAGGATCAACGCTACTGCATACAGCGGCCGCAACCCGTAATCGGGAGTTGTGTGAATTATTACTGAATGGTTACTCCGCAAAACCAGATGTACTTGATCATAACGGAATGACACCATTGCACAGATGCCAAACGAAGTCTGGAGGCTCGCAAGTAGCCGAGATGCTACTTAAATCGCACCCCGAACTTATCGACAAGCTTGACCGGTTCGATAAGACGGCACTATTTATGGCGTGCGAGAAGGGTAATGAGAAGATGGTCCGGTCTTTGCTGTCGGTAGGCCGAGCCAACCCGAATATCCAGGGGCCAGGCCAATGCACGCCGTTAATCGTAGCCATCGAGTTGGCAGCTCGGTCGGCAGGGAAAATCACCATAGTGGAACTCCTATTAGAACATGGTGCACAGCCGAACATAGCAGATTTGTGTGGTCGAACAGCCTTTACGGTCGCGAAAAACGCCGGGCTAGCCGGGGGCGAGATCAAGCGCATGCTGAATGTGGTTTTATCCAGAAGAACGAGTACAACCACAGTGAATTCTAGAACTACGTCAGCGGGCGGAAGAAGAAAGAGTTCGAATAGCAGCGGGATGCTTAGTTTAGCAGAGTCGAGTCGGTCTCGATGAGTTGTTTGCTCATACCTAGTGACGAGGTGTAGGCGATTTGCTACCTCAGAGGGATTTCGCGTTTCGGCAGTCATTCTTTTTTTCGGTTTCCTCTATTTACCTTGTATACCCTTCGACTTCTTGATCTCCTTTTCAGCATATACGGGTTAGCAACTACATAACGATCTGAATTCTCATATTTCATGCTGACCTTCATGTACAATATCTGTAAAATAAGAAAAACTACGCCAGGGTTGAATATCCATTGTCTGAGCAAAGGACGTCTGGACTTGCTGGATATAGTCTGGTCTTTAATGGTATATACCCAGGTAGATTTACCAGCATTTTTAACTCTTATAGGATGAATGAGGTTCACCCACCCAACCGGTCATAGATGTGTTCGCCTACCGAAACGACACGTCGGTGTGCGATTTTGGCATCTAAGATCGCAGCCTCATGAGATAAGACCGATATAGCCCCGAGTATGTCTATAAGCAATAGCATGGCTGAAAAAGGGAAAAATCCGTCCATCCGTTACTGAAATGTTCTCTTCTCATCAATGATTGGATATTATTATTCTTCCTTTCGTCGCAGGGCTAAAATGTCAGCGAGTTTCAGATGCCCTTTCGCTCCCCAACCAGAAGGACCGGCTTCTACATCAGGCCGAACTGCGACATACCAACCCCAGGCTCGTCTGTCGAGTTCGCTGGCACTCAGATGATTCGCCCAACTGTCATATAGGAGTCGTATGGCGCCGAGTAATCTAGCAATGTTTTCTTCTTTCTCTAATTCCAGGGCTTTAGCCGTCTTCTTCTTTGCTGTCGATTTGGTTGTTGAAACACCATCCGGCGTTTCGCCAATACCAATCTCAGACTTTTCTACTCTCGTGGCAAAGCTTCTAAATAGGTATGCTTTCGCCGTTTCCGGTCTGTGGATAGGCATCCCTACGACGCCCGCCTCATATGACCTATTCGAAGTTGAGCCGGCGGATCCGGATTTGTTTCTCATAGCTTCCAGATCCAGGCCCCAGACAGCCTCGCCACCTAGCATAGCCTGCTCCCCTGTCACTCGGAGACGTTCTGCCAAGGCGTCTTTGAGGCAATTCCGTATTATTCTCCACCGATCAGTCCCGAGCATAATACCCCCATACCAACGAGTCATTACTACAAGCGTATCAATAGCGTTAGTGTCTCGCATGTTCTTCAGTAAAAAGTCGCCACAACCAGTTTCGCCATCATCAAATGACTCTTCCTTGATTGTAGTTGCGCCAAACAAATTCGTCGGGACTCGAACGCGATAAGCCCAAGCGTTATGCGTTGCGCTCTGTAGAGACGGTATTGCTGCGAATAACGATTGCATGGCTGACTGACGCTGTGAAGGCTCTGTAATCTGCGTGGCTCGAACTATGAATGTTGACCCTTTTAAAGTAACAGGTTGACTAGCAGACCATGATCTCGATACAGGACCAACAGAGGTTTCGGGTTGGGTATTTTGACTAACACCAGTCATCGTTGCGCTCGATGGAGTACTCTCATCTTTGACTGTGTCATTTTCTGACTTCTGGTGATCTTCTACCTCTTCGTCTCCCTTCCATTCATAGCCACCTCTTTTCAGCACCGCCACCTCGCGGCCCATTACTTTGACTCTGGGTTGACCATGACCCCAACCTTGCTCATCGGCGCTAGGACCTTTCTCCATGCCAATCGCAACGGCCTTGCTTCTCGAATTGGCACTCACCACTGCTTGCGCTAGACTTAACCGACTAGAAGGAGGCTGCTCAGGCATCGTATATCGTAACAGTTCAACGGCAAAGGCAAGTACTAGAGGGGCACGGTTTGTCAATAGAACCGTATCGGAGATAATTTTCTCGTCCGTTTCCACGGGTAAGACAAACGACGCCTCAAACTCTTGCGGAGCAACGGGCTCTGAGCCATCAACAAAACTTGTGTCATTGGACTGCCTCGACCGTTTCGACGTATTCTCAAGAGTGGAACCAGGCCGCTTGGCCGTCGATGGTCCGGCTGGGTTCTTAAGTCGGGCTTTGCAAGCATTGTGAAGTGATCGCGCGGCTTTGGCATCTTTAATGGCAGACGTAACATCCGAAAGAGAACTCTCGGCTATCTGTTGTATACTGCACTAGTTATTCCCAGTACATCTAATGCGTATCATATACTCCATCATAAATGGTATTTACAGTGTAAGGTAGGTACTTACCTACGGAGATTCTTCGCCTGTAACTCTTTAATTCGACCTAAAGCATCTTTCATAGGAACTCTCATGCCAATAGTCATGAGCCGAATCAGCTCTTGGAGATCTTGTTGAGATGCCATAGCCGTAAACAGATTCTAGTCTTGCTACAGCAATAGATCTAGATACGGCGATGAAGTTACAAAAGTTGATAAGGACAAGATGTCATCCCATATTAGAAAGACGCGTGATAAAAGGCAGAAAGCGCGTCAAGCTATCAACCGTAATTAGTAATTGACAGGCCGAAGCTTCCAAGTTTCATTTGCGGAGCTCCTTCAAAGGGACCCTCGTACCCCGCAGAATAGTGGAGAATCCAGGTCTATCCAATGAGGATATGATCGGCACAGTATCATCAAGAAGAAAGTATAATAAAAGCACGGTATACCGGGGTACATCATATCTCTAAAACATCTGATCGTCGACCACAAAATTTCCACTTCAACACTGAGATCATTTGATCTCGAGGAGACCCCCCTTTTCACCAGATCTACATCGACTCTGGCGTCACTGGCTCCATACCGGACGAACATCATTGCCATTGGTATTCCAATTGCCACGTTCCTGGATCTAGGGGCACTGGGTCGGAATCACATCCAAGTGGCTAACCTAGTCCGAAGTCCTGTTGAGTTCTTACTCCGGGCATCAAGCTTTTGTAGCATGGATCCGTAGCCGATTGTGTATCCGCTACTCATCACCCAACTCACCCCTACTGTGCACTGAAGCGTGGTACCCGCTAGGAGCAGGGCCGAGTTTCGTTCCGCGGTCGGCCTGTCAAGGCAGATCATGATGCTGCCGGTCTGCGTGCATGCCCTCACAAGGAGGGCTGTAATAAGTCAGAGCAAGAGAGCTGAGAACGCCCTCCAAGGAACTGCACGCGGTTGCAGACGATATGCTACATCCAAGCGGACACCACCTCCACCAAAGCAGCAAAAAGCAGCTCCTAAACCACTCCCCTTCAAACCTGCCCAGCCAAAGGCAACCCCTAATCCTAGTTCTAAATCCAATGCCACTACTCGCCCCTCTCCTTCCTCCTCCTCCTCCTCCTCCTCATCATCATCATCGTCGTCGTCGTCGTCGTCGTCATCATCTTCTTCTTCACGAGGATATGAGGATAAAAAGCAGCCAATCTCCGAGCTACTGAAGAGCCGATGGTTCCCCCTATTCGGGACCGGCGCTGCCGCGATGTGCGTGGGCCTCTTTTCAGTGTCGCTATTAAAATACTGGCGGTCTCACCCTGCCGAGCACTGGACGCCCGGTCAAGAACCGGAGACGCCCACGGGGCGGCCCTCGATCCAGTCGCCCCGGGAGTTCGACCAGCACCTCGACAAGTCCGAGTGGCGCTACGGCATCACCAAGTTGCGGCGCCGCATCGCCTCCGAGATGGCCCGGGGGCACGTGCTTGAGGTTGCCGTCGGCGCGGGCCGCAACTTCGACTACTATGACTGGAGCCTTGTAACTGAGGGGCTTGAACCCGCAGAGGAGGAGAAGCCGGGCTGGTTTAGTTGGTTGAGCAAGGAGGAGTCGGGAGCCGAGAAAGGGAAGAAAGAAGACAGTAAAGAGAAAGAGCAAGGAAAGGGGGAAGCGGAAAAGGCAAAAGTAGCAAAACCATCACCAAAGCTCCAACCAAAGGCCATACCTCAAATCAAAAAGGAACACGCCATACTCAGTTTCACCGGCGTGGACATCTCACCATCCATGCTGGATCTCGCACTAACGAGGATACGCCAAGTCGTGCCATATATGGCAGACCAAGTCCCCAAGAAGCCATCATTCGCAAAACTCGCCTCCAAGACAGAAAGCGGCGAGGAAGGCATATCTCTAGCCAACAACCGGATCCGCATCCTCAAAGCCGACGCCCAAGCGCCTCTCCCAGCCCCACCTACACCCACCGCCCAGAAGAAATACGACACGATAATCCAAACCTTCGGTCTATGTTCCGTCCGAGACCCCGTCCTCCTCCTCTCTAACATGGCCTCCGTAGTTAAACCCGAGACTGGCCGCATCGTCCTGCTCGAACACGGCCGTAGCTGGTGGGAACTCATCAACGGACTACTGGACCGCAGCGCACGGGAGCATTTCGAGCGCTTTGGTTGCTGGTGGAACCGAGACATCGAGCTTGTCGTGCGAGCCGCCGAACGCGCCGTCCCTGGTCTCGAAGTCTTGCGTCTCGAGCGCCCTGGTTGGGTCACTATGGGTACGCATGTTCTAATTGAGATGCGGGTACGTGGGGATGGAGTTGCTTCTTCTTCTCCTCCTCCTGCGCCAACCGCCGAAACCGGTTCCACCAAGGATGAGGAGGAGAATGCGCAGAAATCGACAACGGGCTGGTGGTCGTCACTGTTATCCGTCAACAATAGCAAACCAAAGAGGGACGACTAAATTTGGAAACCATATTTATAGAATACTTTCCAGGATTCTATGTCTCGCAAATCACTAGGATTGTAGTTGTCAGTGTATAAACAATGTACGTAATCTCAACTGTACATATCGAGCGGTCCCTCCACCACTTTACTCAATACGACACCTACAAGCTACCTACATATACTATTTCCGTAAACCAGCCTCCTTACCCAATTTTGTAGAAATATCAAAATCATCAATTCGCATTTACATAATTGATTATCACATATCGCATAAATGTCAAAAGATTTGATTGGGGATTTCTTTTCGCATTTTTGAGCGCCATTTTTCCTTTTTATCCCAGACCGCCATGTAACCCATCCTACTGGATTCTAAGCGCTCTAGCTAGCCGGCCCATTTGTCTCCCATGCCAGCTTCTTTTGGTATTCTACTTGTACAAGTTGATTCCCATTTCGGGAAATCAGGCGGCAAACGATGTCGCCATGTCCCCTCCTCTCCACCTGTTTCGTTGACAACTTGTTTCAGTTCGTCATGTACCCCAATCGTCATCATGCCACCCATCCCTCATCGCATCTCTCTAAGCTCTAAGCATTTCCTCTAGCGATATTCATACATCTTCTTCGACCGACCACCAATGTAGGCCTCAGACGTCCAATCATCTAGCTGAAAAATAAATGGTAGTATGAACTGAGAGGAATAAATGCAGAGCGTGAGAAATCGTAGGCGAATAAAAAAATCAAATGCATCAACTAGCGCCATATCGCCCCAACTCCTTTTGTTCGTAAATACGGCCGTCTCTTATCATCATACATGGCTAAACGCGTGCCAGCTGCACGGACAGCCTTCCGTCCAGTGGTATTTGGGGAATAAGTAAGACTGGGAAATTACCCTATTCAGGGTGGACGTTTAGAAGTCGTCGAGTAAGCAGTCTAGCTCATCCAACTCGACAGTCTCGGGACTTCTGTCCCACTCGAGGGCGGCGTCTAGCTTGGTCCAACTCTCGGCCTCGGCATCTCTCTTCATTGGTACCATCAGGCTAGGCCGCATCGCCGGGCTGGTCATGAAGGCCATGTGGGGCAGCAGGCTAGGCGCAAGAGTCCTGGGGGGTTCACCAAAAAGCTGTTCATTTTGCATGCCATCGTCTATAGACACCTGATCCGCGGGATCAGTTCGGAGTAGATGTCCGTTGGCTTTTCGCTTTTGCAATCCATCGGCCGTTTGTGTAAACTCCTTCTCGTCCTTTTCTAGTGGGGGCTCTTCCCCTCTTTGGTTACGCGGCACGCTAATACGTCGCTGGCTACCAGAGACTGAACCCATCGGGGTACCTGGCATGGGTATATCTTCATCCATGTCCTCAAACTCAGGCGACGACAAGTCAACTTCAGGTGAGAGACTGAGTTCTCTCCTTCGGTCGCAATCCGCATCCTCAGATGTCGAAGCAGAGCTCGATAGGGAAGGTGTGATAATGGCACGGTTTGCGGAGGGATCTGGAAGAGGTAAATGAGGGCAGGTTGTAAGATAAAAGTATGTGCGCCTCGGGTGAACAGTCTCGAGTTCCTTAGCCAAAGGACAGGGAGCTACGGCAGACCAGCAGGATCGCTTTAAGTATGTAGACAATCGGGAGGAAATGATAGCGCAAGGGTTCGCGGACCTATGAATAAAGTTAGCGCAAGACGCAAAATGGTAACTTTATTAATTGAACTTACTGTTGAACGATTTTGACTTGATCCATAAGAGCGGCAGCTAGTTCCTTCACCAGATGCGGTCGATTGCGAGTTTCCTCCAGTCGCACAATCACAGCCTCGACAATCTCGTCATTTATGCCTTCCAGATCAACTTTCTTCATCTCTGCGAGTTCGGATGGCGCAGACTCGTCCATCTCAATGGAATCATGTAGACCAGGCGATGGTGGCGGTGTATGGTCATACTTCGTAGACGCAGAGGCTTGTTTGAAGAGACGCACAGGGCTAGCAGACGAGGACACGGAGTCATTGTGAGACCGCTTCAACTTCTTATTTGGGTGCGACGAGCTCTCTGAAGACGATCTGGAGCTTGCCATACTAGAGCTATTGGGTGAGGATCGGTTCACTGGGATGTGGATTCCGAGAGACGGTAGAGACAACGATTTGCGACGGGTGTTGTACGGCATGATGAACAGACACGATGGGAATGAATTGAATAACAGCGCAAGTATCTGGATATTCTATATCGGTCGTTTCGTAAACTGAGAATACAAAGCAGTCGCAATTCAAGCTCAGAGAGAACCCAGGCAGTAGAAGTTGCGATGGGTGAGACAGAGGAGTAGGAATAAGGGTTAGAGAGTATTAGGGTCGGGAGATAGTGATAATGACACCATGTGTGGGAGGCTGTGGAATGGGTATACGAGGCGAACAATAAACGAGGAAAGGTGGTGGAGTAGGCGAGAATCGCGACGGCGATGTTGAACCGACGAATGGAAGGGAGTGAAAAGCAAAAGGTTAATTTTGCTCAGGTTGAACTTGGGAGGGGAGGCGGCGGCGAGGAGAAGGCTTGTGAGAAATGCCTATGTTTGTATGATGGGACAAAAAAAAAGAAGAGCTGAGGAATGCTACTTACCTGGGGGACGATGAGACTGGCATTGGGGGATGAACAGGGGTGAGGTACAGTACAAACGGTACAACAAGCGTCTAAGTGCCCACTAGAAGCCCACTTCAGGCCAGACAATGGACAGGGAAGTAAGAAGGGCAGAAAAAATTGGAGTGACCTTGGCAGTGACATGCGTTAGACTTAGACAAGGGACTCGATTTTGCTGCGAATCCCATACAAGAATTGAGAGGAACGAGGTCCATGTTGAAGTACTTCCTGGCCCCAGCGTTGTATTCAAGGATTATCCCTTGTACATCTATTGCCCCGTTTGGAAGTGCTGAACCAATTAACGTTAAGCTTGGCTTTAACGGCTGGACCCAAATTTCGTCTGAACGTTGCCGTTACACACCAACCAGAAATCTTTTTTTCCCTTCTTTTCAATTTTTAGGGGTCCTTGTCCGTGCTTCCGTGCTTTCTTTTGATTATCATTATCCATTATTACGCAAAAGATTGCCACTGAGGAGTAGGTAGCTACGGTTTATTTTAAATCACTCGTTATTTATTTCCCGAGGTTGCCATCATGACGACTGTAGATAGTCGAATAGGCGGTGGCAGATTCGCATGATCTGTTTACTCTAAAGATCTCAGCAAGGGTATAATAATCCTAGAAAAAAGAGGCGGTAAGGAACATGTAGACAAGTAGACATGCAGGCAATGCATTGTGCAGATTGGAGACCCCAAAGCAGACAAGTTAGCTGTTGCCTCGATAATTTTGGATGGGCAGACCTCTTGAGACGTTGCTATTCTCTGCTTTACTAATTGGCTACGACTGAATACGGCCCTTTTCTCTTTCTCATTAGGGGATAGGAAGTTCCAGATGGATGTAAGCAGTGGAGAAAAAAATACTATCGTACGAGGCTAACAAGAGGGAGAAAAAAAAATCAAGAGAAAAAGGAAAAAAGTTTTGAAGAAAAGAAAAAAAAAGTTAGGCTTGGTGCGTGCGGAGCAAAACGGACAAGAAGCAGCCTAGCAGGGATTAATACATGCATTGTACATGGTTCAGATATTGACCGATACCTTGTCGATACCTAATATTCCAGTCTTGCCGATAATCCAACGACATCTGCATGTATTGCCTCCCCGCGTCGTTCTTTCACGAGTCCATGATCCATACATGACGGAAGCTTGCTCTCCCCCCTAATGAATTATCAAGTGCCGCGAATGGCCATTTAATACGTGCGTAGTCAAGAAGGTCCGTGTTGGCTGACATGCATGACTGGTGAACCCAGGTTTCCTTGCCTGGATGCTGTGCCAATCAATTAGACTTTGGCTTCCTGAATTGGTCGACAGCCGGAACATTCCCGCGAACCACACCTAACGTGGTCCTAGCACTCGGTACATTTATATTGTACACTAAAGTACCGTGCTTAGCCTCTCTTTAGTGTGGATGAGACTGGACCAATCTGAAACTTGCGGAGTTGCATGACGTTAAGTAATAAGAAGAAAGGTCGAGTCTCGAGTCGTACGGTTTCTCTCACGCGAGAAACTTCCCCAAATGCGAATCATCTTATTGGGTCGTCTTGATACGTTCGCTTGTCAATCCCTATGCTCATCAAAAGTCATGACCTACGGTTTTTGTCGACCACCTTCCCAGTAACCTTTTCATATATGGAACCATAATAAGAATTACCCGCCAGCCCCTCAAGTTTCTGTTCTTCAGCCCCAGAAGTTTAGGACTTTTGTAAAAGCAAGCTTTCAAGTTGGTTGGTCACACACCAACCGTAGTCGGCTAGCAGCAGGCATCGAATGCTCATCCATAACAGAGTCTGACTCGTATGTATCTGCCTAAAGCTCTGAATCCGTCATCATCCATCTTTATTTGACTCTAGGTGGGCAAATGCTGCCTACAATTAATCCATTGCTATATATTCCTGATGTACTACACAATTCCAAAAATTGCGTCGTCTTGTGAGTGCGCGTCTGACCACCCAATTTTTTTTATATTTTCTTCGGTATCCATTAAACCATTTCCACCTTGTCGACCAGCCAACCAACCAGATGATGGCTAGCCTCCCTCTTTCGGAAATCAACTGCAAGCGAACGGGATCTCATGGCTTGTGCCACTGTTTTAGGAAGTGGGGCGATTGAGCTGAGATGGGTATTTCCCTGTACCTTACCTAAGTACATAGTGGGCTAGACCGTGCTCTGACGGCCCTTAAGACTGTCTTGGATCATGGTAATCCGAAAGCTCCATACAGCCCACAACAGCCCACTAAGCGTCACAGTCGATAAGATACTGTACATATCTGCTTATCGAGGTTTAAGATTAGATGCGACCAATCACACGTGCCGAATTACGCGCACTACCGCGTCCATACTCCCGGGTCTGCCGGGCGGTCGGTGCGTTAACCCAGGAAGTACTAGTCACTCTACACTACATAGATCTTCTACATATTGGATGCAGCTTTGATCTCTACCTACATATTATACTACATGTATGCACAGCAATCGTTATACATATGTAGGCAGATGCAAGCCTATCAGCTCAAGCCCTGCGCCTATACTTGATGGTCTTCTCTGGACTCAAGTCTCAAATCCATAGAACTTCCGCACTTCACATTCTATCTACTCCGGAAGCATCACCCGATGAACCGACTATTTTCATCGCTCGCTACTAGAGTAACATGGGAAGAACGGCGCAAGCAACCCTGTCGGTGACCACGGTGGTAGTACTATGCCCGATACCCTCTAGGATTCGAACCGACTCGGTTCCTTCACATCCGTTAAACCCAACAAGACACAATGACTCCCTACGATATTACGATATAGCATATTAGAGCTAACTCCGTATTGACATATTTATAACAGTTCTCTGCCTTGTTCCAGTATATTTGAGGCATTGCCTCCTTTTTATTATGCGAATAGGTGTATGACGATTGCGAATATGTCGCATTCATTTCACCACCATCTAACTCCGCACACAAAGGATTCGCGCCTTCCTGATCCTCGGGGACTTCTGACCAGTGATACTCTTATTCTTCACAATGTAGAGTTGTATCGAGGGGCACTATAGGAATACACCACTAGATATAGTTAGACTCTGGTATAACTAATAGCAATTCAAACTATTTACTGGTAGATACAGGTATACTCCTCCACCTAAAGATAAAGATTGGAAATCCAGGGGTTAATGGCGAGTTCCGCGCATTCTACCCCAACATTCCCTAGGGAAATTTAAAATGGCAATTATTGGCGGCGAGCCAGGAGGTCTCGCTACAGCTATCGAATTTAGCAAACTAGACTGGAAGCTCTATGAAAACTTGAAGCCCGCCATCAGCGAAATCGACACCGGGATTATGGTACGGCGAAATACATGGGGAATGTTTGACATGATAGGAGTTGCCCGACATTTTAGCATAAAGGATTTCTTTAGGATCGATGACGTGAATGGGCATTATCAAGAACACCCGTGACTAGTTACAGTTAGGATGAAATTATAGCGGGTTGACGATGATGAACGATACCAAGGCTACTGGCTCACAAATACCGAGAGCTGAATGAAATAGGCAGACTAGCCAACTAGTCGATAACCAGAGGCCTCGCTTAAACACTCTACCTCATCAACATCCGTGCCAAGTGTACTAGGCAAAACTCTAGCAGCCTCCCGAGAGCGGTAGATCTAGTTGATCCACATCTTCCGGTTGAACGACAGGAAGGGACTCCATCCTATACTCGAGAACAGCTTCTCCGATAAAGTTAGTACCCTGGCTGGAGTTGATGTGATTTGCTCGCTAGGTTGAGACTAACATGAATGAACCACGATATTCATATAAGACCTCTAGACTGGAATAGACGAGCGTTTGGTCATACAGGGGCTCGACAGCGTCCTGCACGATAATAAGGCTCGACGAAGCAATGAAAATCAAGGGCATCAGCCGCGCTGCAACGTCCTAGCACAAGACTAATGGGAAGTGGATTTATACTCGCCCATTCTTTGATAACGGCTTGCACTCATTACGAAGATCAAGGACTCAGTAGGCTGCGATGAGCGCCTGAGCTGAGAACACGAAGCTCCGTTGAACTACCCCGTAGGGTCCTTCAGCGAATCCACGCCGCCGATCTGAGGCAGCTATAGAAACCCATGGCACACGTTCAGAAATTTGACTTCTATACTGGGGACCGCCCGGCTAATGTGATTAATATGTCCGGGTCTACCGCTCTCATCGGTGACACCTCGCGCCTGCTGTCCGGAGCAAGCGGGGCCGGGGGGCGGGCTTCTGCTCAAAGACTCCCATGCCCTCATTGGCACATTCCGGTAGACGCGCCACGAGGAGATCTCTGCCGCAGATCCCGTAAAATGTTTCGGGTGGATTCACGCTTGTGGCGAAGGAGCTTGGTCCACTAGGGCTGCCGGTCGATGGGGAAATCTAGTACCACATCGGACGTCCACTGCCTAGAACCCGAAAAGTAACTGGATGTCCTATTACGAGATGAGCATCGAATATATTGTACGTACGAAGTATTGGCTAGCAGTCAGCAATCCAGGACAGTTTACAGGCCGAGAGTGTTCTAGATGGAGGTTATTAAGCAGGTTTCGAGACATCGAGTCTTCGCTTGTCAAACCGCGCCTATGAGCCGATATGCATAAGCACTTCATTTAACCTACATGCGAAATCATTACCGATGAAATCTTTTCACTGCTACGAAGAACCTGGCTATAGAATGACTTGAGTCTTCCCTTGGGCGATTATAAGATCTCCGCACAGTCTTCATAGCCACAATCCAGAGCTTGAATATCGTCAAGCACTTTTAACTAGGTATCCTCGTAGAGGTGGGTATGTGAATATTAATTGATAGGATGGTCTCGAGCTACTATTTTCACTCTTCAATGTTGAAGAATCGCTACAGAATTAGAAGCCCTCTCTTGAATGCACGAGAAATGGAACCTGGAGGACTCGCTTTCACTATGCGAATTTTGTCTGCCGTTTTTTGGGCCCAGTGAAGACATGCTTCGGAGTAGCAGTGAGACAGGTACCACGCAAAAAGAAAAAAAAGAAAAAGTCATGTTTTCTGTCTTGAAATCTAGAAGGTCTACCTACGTGCCAAGGTCGTGTATGCTTTTCGTGAAGGGATGGGCGGTGTGGATTTATCAGAGTCGTGTGAGACTGCAGGGATATAATTCCGGAATAGCGCCATATGATTCCCGTCCAAGGACTCATAGCTCAGTGGTAGAGCGCAGGATTGCAGTGACCAAGCAGCTATCCCGAGGTCGCGTGTTCGATCCACGCTGGGTCCTTTGAGATTTCTTTTTGAAAATTTTACCTTCGTGGTGATTTAGGCCATCGAGTCAAAATTCTCATGGTGGGGTTGTCTAACTGGCCCGAGCAAGAGCCAAGCCAACTATGTAGATACAGATCCTCAATGAGAACGACGGCCAACACTCACAATACGATTTAGGAGCGAAACGTCCGGGTCAAAAATAATCAATTCATGTGATAGATCTCATCAGTATAGGTTTAACAAGTTTGTAGAAGTCGTGCTTCTTAGGACATTTGATAGTCGTTATCTCAAGACACATAGCGCCAGACACGATATTTCCTAGTCGATAAAGACCCAACTAGGCCATCATCCATTCCTAGATCTAATACCTCCATCAATTTTATCATTATGTTTCTTCTCCCTTATCAAGTCTATGCTGAAGTTTAACTTAGCTTCGTGTCTCACTCGTGGCCGAAATATGGAAATCTTGGCATTTCTGGGGTACTTCAACATGGACTGCTTACCCCTAAGCCGAAGATATATAAATCCGGGAAAACCGACAACTTGAGTTGTCATTGCCGGCAAATATGTGAATAACAAGCGGCTATATACTATGAGTACCATGCACAAGTTGCCCTATCCGTGACGGAAGCCTTTGCGCCGCGTTCGCTTTTCCCCCTCCGTTGCTTCATTCGCCAGCTCACTTACCAGCGACGAGTTAAACCGGACCTCATGCTCAATGTCTGCTTATTATACGAACTATGAATGGTGCATTTCATCTGTAGATACTATATAGCATACGCATACGATGGAACGGTGAGGATCTGGGGAAAAGGAGGCTCGGGGAAGAGATGCGATATATATGTCATGTCGAACGTTTCGTTAGCATACCGTCTCCTTTGAGGTTTTCTAACATCGAGATATAGCCGTCCGTAGTCTTATCCTCGTAATCGCCATGAAGCTTTCCAACATCGGTGCTACCGCCGTCCTGGCCTCCGTGGCCTCAGGGCACACTATCTTCTGCCAGCTCAAAACGAACGAGAAGACGTACCGTAAGTCTAGCTCCTTGTGACGAACATCGTATACCATATGGTGAGGTACTAATAGGTTTTAGCTGTCTCATATGCTATCAGGACGCCTTCATACGACGGGGTACGTATGATGGCTTAGGACTTTTAAGAGTAGCTGTTACAGGTCTTCGTAGTTAACTAATACCGCATACTGTAGCCACAAACCGACGTAAGCGGCAGCAATCTCGCTTGTAACGGGCCTCCCAACCCCACCACGCCCTCGGATAAAATTATCAATGTGAAGGCTGGCGAAACTGTGAGCGCCATCTGGCGACACACTCTCCAATGTAAGGATAGACGATAGAGTCCTCAGATGATGCGGTACTGATTCGAATTCGTGGCAATATAGCCGGAGCCAACGATGTGATGGACCCAGGCCACAAGGGGCCCGTCATGGCCTATCTTAAGAAGGTCTCGGACGCGACTAAGGATAGTGGCGTCGGTGGCGGCTGGTTTAAGATTCAAGAGGAAGGCTACAGCAACGGAAAATGGGGTACCGACAACGTCATCAACAATGGCGGCAACCAGCAGATCAAGATTCCCGAGTGCATCGAGGACGGCCAGTATCTCCTCCGTGCTGAGATGATTGCCTTGCACGGTGCTCGATCTGTCAATGGTGCCCAACTTTACGTTAGTTCTCCTTTAGTTATTCGTTTCACGATACTCCTATCTCAGGGCCAGAAAACTTGCTAACACGGAAGCATAAACGATGTAGATGGAATGTGCTCAGATTAACGTAACTGGCGGCAAGGCGACCAAGAAGCCGTCCACCTCCAGCATCCCCGGAATCTACAAGGTGATTATCCCATACGTCTTATTTGGTTCTCATGAATACCGAGTTAGAGTTCTCCTTTGGTGTTATGGATTGCTAATGGGTTCGAAGTCCAATGACCCTGGCCTGCTTATCGACATCTACAACAAGCCCCCAGGAACTAGTAGCCCCTACAAGATCCCCGGTAGGCTAATATCTGTCTCACTCGATTTATAAAAGTGTAATTCTGACTAGTATATATAGGCCCTTCAGTTTTTACCTGTTAAAGGGAGAGGCTCAATTGTCGTGATGGATCAATCAGCTTGATTTATTTCAGGATATGCTAGGGGACAATATGTATTATGGGGTCTCCATGCAAGTAGTGCCTCCTGGCCATTAGCATATAATAAGAAAAATCTCGAATTAGGACATGGAGAACATATGTTATATTGATGAGGTGTCTTGAAGTTTTGAAGTTGCTACAAGGTATACGAAGTAAAAGCCCCAACATTTTCCTTTTTCTCTTCCAGGCTAAGAATATGACTTGTTGACTTACTCACCTCATTGGACACCCCAAACACCGAGAACATCCCTCGCACCAGTCCTCTCTGACTTTCCCTCGAGCTTCTTAACCCTCCTTACCAGTACTCCGACGCATATCGGCCCAAAGATAGTACATAGGACGATAGCCCATGTAACTATAAGGAATAGTATCGATGCGCCAGTGCTGGCGCCGTCTGAGGGCCGCCGAAATACGCCATTGCTCTCGGCCACGGCTGAGATCAGGAACCCAATCTCGCCCCTGGCCACCATGGCTGACGAGATAATGGCGGCGGGGTAAAGCGATAGCGGCTTGGCTGGTGTAGTAGATCTAGCCGATGCATTGTTGCTCTCGGATGGAGTAACTGGATCCCGCGGTACCTCTTGAGGCAGACTGGGCACTCCCTGGCCGTCTCTCGACACGGCATTCTCAGCAACTCGAGAAACAGGTCCGGACTGTGTTACTTCAGCAGGCGTCTCTTTACGGGATGACAGATTCGAATTTTGATGTCGCCTAAACCTGGAGAAGAGTAACCGATATCGAGATGACACGAACGAACCAAACTTCTCCGCTAAACTGCTCATCGATATAGGGAAGCGTAGTAGCCAAAGACCGCACAGGATCTTAGCAATCGCCATAAGGATGCTATAGATGATCCCACGCCATACGACATCTCCAGAAAACATGTCTGATATTGGGATAGAGAAGCCGATGGATGCAAAGAAGAATGGCTTTAAAATTCGATTAACTGCTTGTGAATAGTAGATTTCGTAGATATTTGAGCCGTTGCTTCTTGCTACTTGCTCCTGTTGGCATTCCCAATGAGTTGTCCTAGACGTAATCAAAGCGTCATCGGTAGCGACAGTCCCTTCATTGGCTCTTCGGTCTCCAGTAGTTGATGTCGACTCCTCGTTAGACTCAACTGGCTGCTCAGCACCGGGAGATTCAGATGCTGGAGTAGAATCATTCAAGCTTTGTTCTCCAGGTCGATTACTTTCACCGCGCTGCGAATCCCCCCACCAAGCAACAACAATACCAGCAAGGTAAGCGGCAAGTAGCACTGAGGCGCCTGCAAAGCTAGCGGCCGCAACAAGTGCAACTAAAAGTGCAGTTTGGAGGATGAAGGCGGTCTGTTTCTCATCAAGGAATCCACCGCACCTCCACCAAGGTGCTCTAGTATTCTCCAAGCCACTGTTTTCTCTCGCAGACGTAGCCCTGCTTCTCGCTACGAAAAGGACAGGCCTTAATAGAAACCGACAGGCCAACGGGACCGCGATCACGAATGCAAGCGAGACCAGGACAGGCCTAAGCACCGTGTTACCGATGTCAATTTTCACCTCTCCATCCCCACTTCGAGCCGCAGCACCCAAGCTCGAAATAATCTGCACCATAACCAGCCCCAACACATCGTCCATCATAGCCGCAGTCCCCAACACGCTTCCCAGCCGCGTATCCGCCAGCCCACTAGCGCTGAGCACCGCAAACGTAGTGCCCAGACTCGTCGAACAGAGCGCAGCGCCAGCAGCAAAGCACTGGACGCTACTCGCTTCCACCATAGTCCCCAGCACCGCAAAGCTCAGAGCCATCGGGGCCCCGACCCCGGTAACCGCCACAACGGCGCTCAGCACCAAGTTTCTCTTGACGGCCTCGACGGATGTCGATGCGCCGCCCTCAAACACGATGAGTATGAGGCCCAGATAGCCCAGCTGCACGACGGCGTTTTGCAGGTCCGCGGAGAGGAGGTTAGCTCCGGGGGCGCCCCACGCGACGCCGATAAGGACCTGCCCCACCAACCCGCAGTACAGCGCGCGATCGAGGAGAGCGTCGATTACATTGAGCGCGAGGAGGAATGACGATAGGACCAGGACTTGGGTTATTGATGGTTCGTGGTATGGAAGTGACGACATAGTAAAGGAGAGGTAAAAAAGAGAAAAGGGAAAAGGAAGAAAAGGGAGGGTGGGGGTCATTGACCGCTTCGGAGTACATTTAAGCTATAGACGTGTCTCACGTGATACAAAACTTTAGTAGTCCCCTGAAATGCATCTACGACAAGGAAAGGAACCCATTAGGCATCTATAATGCCGTTCGATCTTCTCTACTCACCATTCTGCGACTTTGTCGAGAAGGTTCTTGCGTTTTAGCCAAGGCTTCAGTATCCAACAATTTCTAAAGGGACACTTGTGCCGGTCTTCTACAACATCCCATGGCGAGAAACCCATTTTGATCGGAACATCGACGCTGTGCTGTTGCTCTGCGAGGAGTTCTATAGGCATTGGTGTCTCGCCTGCACGATTCCTATATCCTGTGGATATCCCAGCTGACACCAGGGCTCTGATAGTATAGACATCACCTACAAGGCAAGCATCAACTAACAGTTTTACAGCTTCATCTATATCCTCAAGAAGGGTATAGGCCGACACCACTTGTTCTAGGATCGATCGTGTGAACTCGAATTCGTGATGTACCGTAGCCAGCAACAGCACTTTGCACCAAGTACCTGGGTCGGGCTGTGCGCCTGCCGCAATGAGAAATTTGGCCATTGAAACGTCTCCGTTCATAGCGGCTGCGCGGAGAGTGAGAGGATCTGGATTAACCCCCTTTGAGAAGAGATACTCAAGGACGTGCCGGTGGCCATACCAAGCAGTGAATTCGACTACGGAGTGCATTTGAGCCTGTTCAAGGACGTCGAGGCCACGATCTATCAATGCTTCAATAGCCTCAACATAGCCATGGTGGCAGGCGGCCAGAAACGCCCCTTTTTCGTTCCAGTGGGAAATCGGCTGTTCGCTTATGTCTATGAGGAACAAAGCAGCTTCGACATGTCCTATCTTAATAGCGAATTGGACGCACTGGTCTATACGTGGTCCACGACGCAGGAGACCATACTTCGGACTGAACAATAACGTCAACATGTCGGCTTGGTCACATTGAATAGCCATTTCAATTGCATCATGGCATATATCGTTGATGTCGAGACCTGTCTCAAGAAGATGCACCACCAAGTCGGCTTGTCCACTTTTGACGGCAGCACCAAATAGGGAGCGAAAGAGGCTACTCTGAAGTCTCAAGGCGCTCTGGAGGTCAGTGTTGCATGACTTCCGATACACCGTATTTCCCGAGGACAATATTCGCCAAGACGACGTTGAACATTAAACCACCGCTAGTTTTGTAAATATCATCCGGCGGAAACAACCGAAATCTGAACTGGACTGGGGAAATCTTCCAAAATCGGATCTCTGATACCTTACGACATAAAAATGCGCAATAGATGGACTCTGGCCGGGTCATCAACGGCCAATCCGTCCTGGACCATCATTTCATCAGCGATTCGATTCATGGAGGCCGAAATATTTGCATCCCACGGTTCCTGGTTATGAGGCCGAGTCGCAAGAAAAGAACCAACGAAATCCGTGAAACCCGGATAGTGTAGTTTATTTTGTTGCACCGTAGGAATGCCGTGCTGTAATTCTTGGTGGGTATTATCGAATGCTCGAATGCTCTCTAATACCACCATAACTTCAATGTCAAAGACTTCTGGGCTATATTAGATGGCTCGCTTGAAGAGAGGCATAAGATCGACACTCACTGCTAACTCGCCTCATCTTCACGAGGTCACGAATGCCAATGTCGAGACCCACATCAGTGAGGATACAACGAAATATTTCGAGGGGTAGATCAAGAAGGTGCATCTTTGGAGTATCGGGAAATGGATAATATAGATGTTTGAATGATGAAACGAAAGGTATGGGGATTTAATGATTAATGTCAATTTTTTGCTCGGTGTTTGCTCGTTGCTGATAAGGCATCATCCGGATGCTGTGCTACATTGATCGATAATCGCTTCGTCGGTACGTATAAGCCACGAAACCGCCAAAGCGTCAATTAAAATGATGTATTGAAATGTATTGGATAATGTATGCAAACTATGATACACTATGTAATGGATATACTGTATTTTGTTTTTACAGGGCTGTATAGCGCTGTGTCACACTGCAACGTTAGTGAGCTATAGCGCGCACCTCCTTATAATTACAGCGAGGCTTTTTATACAGCCATACAGCCATACAGCCATACAGCCATACAGCCATACAGCCATACTGACCTACTGACTGACCAGTCAACTGATCTACAGTCAGTCAGTCAGTCAGTCAGTCAGTCAGATAATTAACCTAACTGGCAGACTGACGTACGTACTAACTATTGAATAGACAGTTGAATACCTTAAAAAAAAGGTAAATAGTTGTGTATGTATAAGATAAAAGCCACGCGCGAGGCTCGCGATTTAATTGGCTACCTAGATGTTGTAAAAAGCTATGCGCTATAAGTGCTGTAATTATGGCGACCTACAACGATAAGGGTCGCTATAATTACAGTGATCTATTAGAGAAATACTGTGTATTTTATAGTGCATCATAGTTTTCATACAGTATACATTTCAATACATCATTTTAATTGACACTGTGGCGGTATCGTCCACCGTCAGCGGCTACATGAGACCAATACATTACAAGTAAGCTGTTTTATGAACACATTATGTACGTACACTAGGTATGTATAGGTACATGTACTTACCTCATGTATGTATCTACCTACCCATACATGTATCTAAGGTATAATGTAGTACTTTAAAGGAGCATGAAGGTATATACGTTAGTTACATCCTATGAGGCAGCCTACCTAATCTCAAGTAACGACTCCATTCATCATATACTATACCTAGCTTCTAATATTTCAAATAAACTATATGTAGGATGTTTATTCAGCTTGCTAGTGAGGCGTGATACTTGTCTAAGCTATGCATACCACTCGTAAGTCATTGCAAAGCATATTATTAACGCGCGATCCCGTTGGGTAGGATAGACTTGTGTCTGCCATGTCTACCTCTATATATTAATACACCTGCCCTTGGATCGCTCGAAAAATCAGTACCCCTGCCCTTGCCCGTCCTCTGTGTCGTGCATTCTTGACCCAGAGTTGTACAATCATACACAGTTCGTAATTCACCTCAGACGCCATCAAATGCCACTCGTCAAAAGGCCATTAACCGCATTTTGTGTTGCGCCACTATGGTATCAATTCGTCAAGAACCCTTTATCCCCTTCAAGTGTTCCAAACGTCCAGGTTGTACAGGTCCTGGTACGTAAGGTCTTGGCCGACCAAACTCGCCACCATTAATTATTCGTTGTCTGGTATTGTATTAAGAGGTAAATCCTCATTTTGAAGAGTGGCGATCAGTATTTACTGAGGATGCTGTCTTGCAATCGCCATGAATTGGTCCGCGATCTGCTTTTCGTTAGTGCTTAGTTCTGGATAGCAGATAGTTAGAGGTGGGTACTACTTACATCGCGGTCTGCCTTGATAAATGGCTGGTCAAAGAAGTGATACTTCTCTTTAGTCACTAGCTCGATGATGACCATCATAAGGCCCCATGGCTGCGGCCAGAATCCAGCGCTTCGCTCAAGCAAGACACGAACAATTTGCTGACGAATGTCGACTTCCTCGGGGTCGTTCAGGTCTTGCCCAAAGATGTCAAAGATGACATAACTGAAGTATTCAGTGACAGGACTGTAGTGACGTAGACGGTCAACAATGCTGCTTATGAGGAAGTATCGGGCCTGAGGTTGTAGCTCGTGCACCAACAGTGACAGTGTTGCGACATCCGGAGCACCAGGAACGAAGAGTGGCCTCTCCTGGCGGGCCTTCGCAATGGCATGGTTGCCGATAAATGTCACAATAGCATCGATAAGTCTGTGATCTACACCGACCGGTACATTGCCATACGTCGTGTCGTTCGCACCGCTCTTGTTAATAGCATGCGTAAGGTGGGCGATGGCATCCTCTGAGGGGGGAGCCTGTACGAGCTGCTCGAGGATTTCAAGCATACCAACATCTCTCAAGTATGACAAGCTAGAAGCCACATCCGCCTGTGGGTCCTGGGGAATAGAATCTGCGCTTTCTGCTCGCGGGCCGCAGTTGAGCACTATATTTCTCAACTGAGTGCAGTGAGGTGAGATGCTCAAGCACAATTGAGCGGCATTGGCCGATATGTAGTCCGAAAAGTCATGCGCGAGTACTACTAGAAGCTTGACGGCTGCACGGTAGAACTCCTTGACAACATCAGTAACATCGATCGCTTTCATGTGTGCCGACACATAGCCAAGAAGGGACTTCATAATCTTGGTGTAAGGAAGCCAGCCTCGCTTCGACTCGAGCAGTAGTAGGTCGGGCGCAAAACGTCGATGTCCTATCAATGATAGCCACGCAAAGGCGAACCCGGGGAAGCGTTCTGGGGTGAGCTGCAAAAAGGTGTCGGCGAGTCTTAGTAAGAATTCTTGCCGACCTGACTCGAAGTTGGGGTTTTCCACGAAAAGTGCATCGGCGCCATGTATGAGCATGGAAAATAGGCGGTAGAATACTCTCTGGTTGAAATGCTCACCCCGTGTGACGTGATGATGGTTAAGAACAACTGCGATGAGGGATGTGACGGCCCCCAGGATAGGAAGAAATCCGGCGTTCTGCTCTTGCTGTTCAACAGCGCTCTCTTTAGCGAAAATCATGACCATCTTCATGAGGGCATCCACGGATGCGAAAGCTTCGGTGCTGCTACCACCTGCATGTAAAACTTGCTCATAGTAGTTGACAGTTAAATCGATGGCTCTTCGGACAAAAACTAAGAAGTCGTCCCTGCTTGCGATGATTTCCTTGCTTCGGATTTGCTTGACGAATGCGACCTGAGCCTTCTCCGGAGTGTTGTAATTGTTATACAATCGGACCCATTCATCAAAGACATATTCGAATTGATCTAGTCGCTCGGCGTTATCCGAAACGTTCTGGTTTTCGGGCTTGGTAAGGCCAGAGCTGAGGAACTTCGATTTTAGGCGCTGGCCAACCTCGAGGCTTGGGTCTTCGGCAATCCACTCCCAGGCAACTTCTAGACTGCGCACAAAGTCCGCAAAGAGCGCAATAGGCCGGTCATTGAACAACGTCAGATCAAGGAGTTTGTCGAAAAACTCCAGGTATGCTTCTTCTCTCTGTATCAACATCTTAGCCATCAATTGGTCGATACCGTGCAGATCGAGGAAATCCGTCTGGAGTAGGGCCGTAATCAAGGAGATGTTGAGGATGTTTTGAGGTGGGTGTTGATAGAAGCTCATTTGGACACGGTCGTGAAGTGCCGTGCCTGAACTTGCAGCAATCTTCAATAGCTGCTCGAGGATGTGGACTAAACTCTCGAGTAAGAGAGTATTGTCTGCTCCGCTAAAAAGAAGTTGGCAAATCTTCTCAGCGGCATAGAAAGCGAACTCATCCGAGTTCTGCGACGTGTTGATGATAAGCTGAGTAAAGACATCGACTACTTCCAAGACTGGGTGTGACCTAGGAAGGTCACTGAAATGCTCCTCCTCTGTTGATGCAGTGGTACGCTTAAGCTCGGACAACAGCCTCTCTACCTTTTCCAGCAACAATCTTCCATCCATGGGATGCGCCGAAGGACGGCCGTTGGCCATTCCTGCGTGCACATGAGAGTAAGGAAGTTGGGTGTTGATATGAGGGATAGAGGGTGTCTCGGCTGGGGTAGCAAGATTGGGAACAGAGCTGTACTGGTCTTGGAGGACCTCGTTTGCGATATTCCTAGTGGCATCAGAAGCAGACGAGGCGTGAGCCGCGCCAGTCTGTGGGGCACCTCTCGGCTGTCGTGCAAAATCATCGTAGATGGCCATTTGGTCCGCGTTCAAACCAGCTATATTTGGAGACAGCTTATAGGGGTGCGGGATTGTCATTGCCCATCGGCTAAGGCTGGGGTCACAGTAAGGCTCATTGGGTCGTTGTATGCGGTGACGGCGTCTCGCTTCTATTTCGCCTTCTATCATCTCCTCAATCTCTGGCACGGCGCGTTCTTCAGCCTGCTTTTCGATGACGCTGCATGCCAGCTCAAGATTAGAGTTAACACACATGATAATTGTGCCTTCCGGTAGTGAGTGAGGCAGTTCGGTTGCAGCGTTTCGCATATAGTTCGTAATATTAGCCCTGAGAGGTTCCTTCGAAGTAACCTGAGCGAGGCTTCCCGCGGTAGCTTTGACCATATTGATCGCAGCTGTTCGAAGTTTATTCTCGTCAGGTTCGGTCGCGAAGTCTTTATGAATCATTTGTTGAGTGCTAATCGCAGCAATGGTCACGGACCTATCGACGACCGGCTGGATGATATCTTGCAGCGCCTTCGTTACAGCGGTGCGAACGATCTCATGAAGACGAACGCTATTAACAACCATCTCATTCGTGGGTGGGATGGACAGAAGGTTACTAATGTCTGGAATGGAAACCGGGATTGGATGAGGCGTGAGACCGGTTGGTACAGCGCCAGCCATTCCGTTCAGAGACATGTTGTCAAAATGCTCTAGAGGATCTTGGGCTGTCATATCAATAACCTCCTCGACTGGCACGCGATCTTGAAGCTCACTAGACGGCTCGATACTCTTATGATCTAGATTGAGGTCTTTGCAGAGGACCTCGATCTCAAACTTCTGGTTGAGCTTTAATTCGGCGTGATGATATAGTTCGATAAGTAGGTGGATTATGTCCATCAGCCACGGGTTCGGGGGCCGAAAGATGGTCGACTTCGCGGCCTGGATGAGCACCTTACAGACAAAGGGGACAACGACAACTAGTCTTTTCGTGTCGTGAGCTTCAATGAGCAGTTGCTTGAATGCGATATTCTTGTGTTTGATTGGCTGATCCCTCGCTAGAGTTAGTAGACCTAACCATGCACCTAGATACTTCAGGTGGGTTCTGTCTGTGGAATTCTGCATTGTGCTCTCCGAGTTCAGCATGCGAGCAACACTGATGTAGGTTTGTCTCAATACTTCAGACCATAAACCCGAATCCTGGAAAAGCTTGACCAAGTCGAGGTAGACTTGGTGGTAATTTGGCTGCATTTTGGCTCGTTCCTCGACAAGGTGACTGGCAAACCATTGCCGGTGCCTTTCTTCAAGGATGTCATGAATTTCCTTATAGGTCGATTGAAGTGATGACGTCGTCAGGTTGTTCAACCCGAATTGGACCCTGTCCTGTACATCGACAACCGGATCCTCGAACGTGACCCCCTGAGGAGGCGGGTCAACGTTAATCGATGTAAAGGGAGCCGCGTGCGCCTCTGGACTGTCGGCTGTCCCATTCATCAACGACTCGTTCCCTGTGTGGCTAGGAGTAGCTGTGCCGTTGGGGTTGCGTGCCCGCTCTTCTTCATCTTTCAAAATAACTTCCTCAACCCTCCGGTACACGTCGGTACCACGTAACCCGGGAATCTGGATTAGTTGTTTGCACAATCCGGGCCATTCCTTAAATCGAGGTATTATCTGAATTAAAGCTTGGAGACCAAATTTATACATGGAATCCTGAATGCCATGATCTCTAACAGCCTCGAGAATCATACCTAGCCCGATTTTAAGGGGTAGTTCAGAGATTAGTTTGTGGGATATTATACCACCAAACAGGACCGCGGTAGTAGCGAGGGCCTCCAGAGGGTAATCAATGAAATGGGAATATTCGTCGAAAAGGCCGTGGATCATGCATGCAAAGATATCCTGATCCAGCGGGTCCCGCGAGTGCTTGTATTCTTCAAGCTTTTTGACGACAACTTTGACCTCTGACTCCTCACCATACATCAGCTTATAATGCTCCTCCATCTTGGCAATGGCTGCTGGTGGGAGTCCATTGCCGTCCTTTCCATTAGCGTCAATAATGTCATCATAACCTTCCCCATAGTTGATGAGCCTAGGATAAGCTGTGATACACACACGCTGAACTATTATCAACTCCGGTAGGGGGTTCCGCGGTAGAAAGTCTTCGAGAATCTGAAGCATTGCAAGTACCGTTTTCACATGGAGAGGAGTGGTCGTCTTCGGTGCCGCTTGTCCTTCTCCATTCTTTTGAGACTGCAACTCGAGGTTTGCCTTGATCATTAGGAATTGCAGCAAAGATTGGGAGATGGCAGGACTTCGCTCAGCGTTGTTGTGGGCCCACTGGGTGAGATCGAGGTGGCCTTCGGCATGCGCGAGGGCGGCTAAATCGTAACCAAATCCATTTGGTAGGTAGACAAGCTCGTCTAGCCAGCCATGCTTGATGACATGCTCAAATATGAGCGTGAGGTCCATTGGCTTCATCGCATGCGCGTCGACCAATCTCTGTGTGACCCAGTCTCTGTCCTTTCTCCAGAGACTATCCAAAACAAAGTCATGGTACTCGGAACGTCGGTGGAGGAAGTTATCGAATAACGAGGCTAGGGTTTCTATAGCCATGGGGGGCCAAGGTTTGGGAACGCCGAAAGCCGAGACTATGAAAATGTCTAGGTTCGGAACAACTACCTCCTGGAACAGTCGTTTCGCCTCCGTACTCTGTGATGCGTGCAACGAATGAAGCGCGACCTGGAAGATTGCCGATAGGGCCAGGCCAGAGACAAGAGGGTGCTTTACAGCGACGGCTGCTCGCTCGCGGACTTCGGGAGGAGAGTGCGCGTACTCGTCAAGCGTGAAAGTTGGCTGAAGACCAGGAATGGTGCTCGCATCAAGCTGATCCGGGCTCAAAGACGCAAACGCACATATGAAGGATAGCTGTGTTTCTGGGTTTTCCCAGTGAGATCCCCCCCACAAACTTTGAATGCTGAAGGGCGGGGACTGGTCGTCCTGGGATTTGGCAATCGGCAGAAGGGCTTCGTATAACCGCAGGAACTGAGCAGATGATACACGTACGTCCCGCTGGTCAAAGTAGGCAACCACGTCTTGCCAGCGAAAAGTGGGAGGGAGTATGCGTCGAAGAGCTGCGACGAGGACAGAAGGATTATGACGGTAGGTAATACTAACAGTAGTGTAAGTCAAGGCTGTAGAGACCTGTTCCTCACTTAGCTGAATGTTGTTCGGTCGATTTTGAAGGTAGGCTAAGCAGGTCTCCTCATCGCGCGTGAAGTCAGTACCAGTCCTTTGGATATAAAGGGCCAGCGCATTGGGCGGCTTCTCGCCTAGCACCCTAATGAGATCCAGAGCAGCCAATACCTCCATAGGAGGTGCTTGGTCCTGCTGCAACCAACGTGACTGAACCTTGTGACTTAGCTCGTGCTTAGCGGCCGAGTTAAAGTTAGGCGGATGGCCTTGGATATATCGATCGACAATAGTAGCGATGAAGGATGGAGTGAGGTCGGAGTGGTCGCCATAATCTGCGCGAGAGATTATGTTGACGAAGGTAGGGAAGTTGGTCGAAAGTATCGCATCGGCTTTAGCAATGAACATAGTTAGCTTATTAATGCTAGCATCCGAAGAGGACGCCGGCAAAGACCTACCCTTAGTCTTCAGATCCTGACGGGATCCGAACTTGAAAGCCAGAGCTAGTATAGTCTTCTCCAAAGCATCAAGCTTGAAGTGCTCCATAAATGTAGACAAATCGAAATCCCGGAAGATATCTTCACTGGCAGTCTCGATGGATTCGGCTATTTTAGAGGCTTGGTCGAGATCATGCGAGATCTTTGCCATTTCTCCTACCAAGAGAGAGTAGTTGCCGGGATTGGCAACGGGCCGGTTGATGCCCGGGAAGATCTGAGGGGCATTGCCGGCTACCAACCGGGTGAAGTACTTAGAGAAGACCTCCATACCGTGATCATCGAGTAACTGGATAGCTGAAGTGTTAGTAGTACTATTTTTAACCAAGCAACTAAAGAAAATAGTATCGACGCACCTTTTTCAGTTGGTCGACCTGTAACTCCCACTTGGCTCGATCCTTATCCTCCTTGATGGTACTCAGCAGAAGATAGACCTGGGCGACAACAATTTTGGTAAGGGAACTGGACCCGGTGGTCGGGCTACTGGTACTGGGGCTTGCGCCAGCACTCAGAGGACCGGCCTGTGACGGGTGAGGAGAATGTGTAAGTCCTGTCTGCAAACTCTGAGCAGGAGCAGGAGAAAAAGTTCCAGATCGCGAATGAGACGGCGGTGGGGGGACCATGAGGGTGGTGGTCTCGCGGTCGGGAGGGGAGAAGGAGGAGGGAAGAAGAGGTGTGGTGATGTGCGATTCCCCTGGAGCCCCTCGTAGATGCACGAAATCACGAATCACGCAATGGAACCTGTCAAGGGCGACAGATGTCCTAGTCTTCGCAGGGTATATGCAGGAAGTAAGGGCAGGCGCAGGCTCATAGATGCTCGGGATATGGAGATCATGAGCCCAGGTGTGAGTTGAGGTATCTCAGGGTGGTCGGATCGACGTCGAATAATTGGTGGGTTGGAGGCGAAGGTTAAGATGGGACCAGGCAAAAAAGGCTGGCCAGTTCGGCGGGTGTCTACGGAAGTTGGGTAATATACAATAAGATTTTGGGTCAGCGTGTCTTGAAAAAGAAAATTACGTAGACGCGCTCTAAAATACTTTTTTAAGAAGGGCGGGTGAAGATTTTGTTTTTTTCTTGAGTGTACGTATCGTTGCGGGAGGTGGATGATGTTGATTTTGGCAGATGGAGGATTGAATAGAATCAGAGTCGGAAAAGCAACCCTCCCTCTATGGCGTTGCGAAGCTTGGGCCTTTGTCTGGTCTTTCCTTCCACGGGGCTGCACTGCATTGTACCCAATGGGGCTGATGGGGAAGGGACTGAATGATCCACAACACCGGCTGTGGCCAATGAGATGGACATAATCGATTAGAGCCTCGCAAGGATTGAAGAAGCAGCCAGGCAATTCAGTCAAAAGTTGGCAGCCACCTGTCTGACGGGTCTAATTGCCTAAATACATGAATATAGACCACTTCACGTGACTTACTGAACCTAAGTACCTCCGTACCTACATGTATGTGACCTTGAAGGGTTCAATCGATGTTGATGCCGCCTCTGTACCCCTTCACTACTATCACAAATACACGTTGGGTACCTTTGCAATACGAATCATCAGCCCTTATTTCCTACGGATAAATAAGTACCTAGGTAGGATCTAAACTAAAGCTAGTAGGTATCTACGATAGATGTACGTTATCGTATTATACCGAAAAGACAGTCTCAGACATTAGTAAAGGGAGACCGCCCCAGGGAAAGGACGTCTATTATATATGTGTCAATATTCTGGTTAAATACCCATCATACTATAGCATTTGATTGTCCTTCCCACTCCCTTCAGCCCCTCAATACCACTAATCCCAATCCTTACTTGGTCTTCTTATACCCTCTCCAACCCTGCACCGAGTCCGCCCTACAAAGCGGGCCGTTCTGCGTAGGCATGTCATCCTCAGTAAGGACAACCCGATCCTCGCTGCCCACCGTCCTCGGCGCGTAGAACACGCCCCAAGGGTCACGGCTCCTCTTAATCCTTAACAGCCTGTCATAGTTGCTCCCGAAGAACGCCTGCTGCCAGTTTGGCTCCTCCAGGTCGCACTCGTTCATATAAGCGCCGGCCTCAGGTGACACAGCGCGCCACTTATCCATGGTGCTCGCGAGCCGCGCGTGCGTCTCCTTGAACGCCATGGGCGACAGACCTCTCAGAGCCGCGTTGTCGAATAGGTCCGCGTGCATGATGGCCGTGCGGAACGCCGGGTTCACCGCGTTGTTACCCGGGTATCCCGCCACCTCTTCTGTAGGCTTCAAGTGGATGCCGTGAAAGTTATAGCCGGCCTCGACGGACTCCCGCAACGCGCGCTGCGTCGCCTTGAAGAGTTCCGGATCGTCGAAGTTAGCTCGCGGGAGCAGTCGGCTGGCGAACCGCGAGTTACCCGGCGTATCGCCTAGTCCTGCCCTGGGGCCCGCCATCCAGTTCGATGCTGTTTCGGGTGGCTGTATGGTTACGTTGAGGCCGATTACTTTTAGATCGTCGACTAGCGGCTGCACGAAATTGGACAGATACTCCGCGGACACGTCGGGAAGTTCGATATCCGTGGTGAAGCTGTAGCTGTTGTTGCCAGACCGGCGTGACACATAGCTGTCTAGTAACCAACGTGTTAGTATTTCTAATGGATCTCAAATTCGACTTTCTAATTGGATAAACGATATCGGAACATACTATCGCTTCATTAGTATATGTTGATAATTATGTAGTCACAGAAAAGACACGAGAAATGTTCATAAATACCATGCAGTACCACCATTGTCGACTATTTCCTTACCAAATTCATGGTACAGATCGAAACCCTCCCAGAATTTCTCGGCGTGGGCAGGATCGACAGGGACATTGGAGCTGCCCGTAGAGAAAGCTAGGGAGGTGGCGAGTACGTTAGTGTATGGGTGAGCCTTGACCACAGCCGAAGTCACGATGCCATAGCTGCCTTATTATGTAGTCAGCAATCCGATTTTGACCATATAACACTGAGCATTTTAGGAAAATTGCTTACTCCCTCCACCGCCGCGCAATGCATAGAACAAGTCCGTATTCTGGTTCGGGTCCGCAGTAACGAACCTTCCGTCGGCCGTAACGACTTGGATAGACAAAGGCTGATCGGCGCCAAGCCCGTACTTAGAAGCTAAAGCAGAGTGTCCACCACCGGCCATCCAGCCACCGAAGGCTCCGACAGTATAGCCTCCAGCTACCAGAGTCGTTATGTTATGCTCGTTCATATGAGCGAACATTTCCCAGCTTTCAATGCCGGCGCCTACTCTAGCTGCCCTGCCGCTGTACACGCCAATCTGATATTGGGGTAGGTACTGGAAGTCTTTCAGATAGTGTGTCCAGATGCTGAGACTTCCGAATCCGCTCGACCGACCTATGAAGTCGTGTCCGGTGTTTCTATTAGGAGGAAGAGGGACGCTGTTAGTCTCACTACACATATTCGGCATGGCGAGCTCATTGGTTGGACGCGTGTGTCTCGAATGGGCTTACTTGATAATTAGCCGGAGGTTTTTGTTTCTAGCAAAGTTGACACCGATCTGTATCTGCCTCACAGTCGTCGCGTTGATAACATAGGCCGGGAACCCACCCTGCGTGCAATTGTCGTCGGCCTGCGGTTGAAGCGTCGCGTGGCAGGTGTCGCCCTCAGGCCATTCAGTGAGTACAGTGACCGGGTCGTTTATATAAAAGCGACTGGAAGATGCGTTCCGCGTGAGAAAGGTACACTTCGCCGTGTCCTTGTATGGCCCGTCATAGCAGACCGCTGCAGGCGGAACCCCCTGGATCAAGGTGCCACCCAGCGAGCGGTTCAGCTGCGACCATTCTTCCTCGAGAGGCCAATTGTCACTCCCCGGATACTCCCTACAGTCCGGTTCGTCTTCAAGAGGGTAAGTATCCGATGCATCTCCAAAGGCGATGGCCTTAAAGTCGCCAACATCGGCTTCTGTGAGCCGTTCCTCTTCGAAGGCAAAGTTGGCGCACTTGACACTCGCGAAGAGCGCGAAGAGCATTGAGACAAGAACGGTCCGCATCTTTGCCCGTGGGTGGCGGCAATAGCGCATTGGCAGGGTCTACATACTCTAGCGCTAGAGAGGGAGTCATGGGACCTCTGCGTATTTATCTATACCGCGTTCTTGGCACATTGGAGGCGATCCTACATTCCGCGTCACTTGCATATCGGCACGGGAGAGCGTGAGGGAATTGGTTCCTTAGCCGACCCCGTGGCTTGCGCTCACTAATCAGATCATCGTACTCGTTCCCGGAGGAGTGGGACTATTTCAATATTACAACCGCGCAACGGCGAGTGTGTGTGGAAACGGTATTAACGGCCCGGATCGAACCGAGACTCCTCTTGGGGTCAGCAATGACTAGGTAGGGAGATGAGCACTGGCAAGATCCCATGGAAAAATTCTAGCCTGTAGCTCTTGCGATTGTGAGGGCCGCTCTAGACAACTTGACTTGCGTCGTCACATATAACGCATTGTGATATGGACAAGAAAGGAAGGAGAGCCGCCTCGGTCGCCGGATCTAGAACGTTCATACTGACGGCTATAAGAACTATTATCATGATTATTAGACTAGGACCTCAGGTTTCGTATGTTTGAGGGTGTAGTTCAGAGTGGCTCGGTTGATAGTTAGGGCCGATATCATCAGCAGCTGGTGGGTTTATAAGCATATAACTACCTAATAATAATCTGTAGATGTTGGAGATGGTGGCTTACGGGAGGCGGCAGATAGCTAAACTAACCAGCTCGACTCCTAATACCAGAAAGAAATCATACTCCACCATCTGATTTTATACATACTGATTTCGGAGTAATCGTGAAGCTATCTCCGAAACGAACTCAGGTGCGGCGAGAAGTAGCCTTAGGACCTGTAAGCCAAGACAAGCCTCGTGGGCACTGTACCACAGATATCTCGCAGAAAACCGTCTTGGCTAATTATGCTTAAGAGCCTCTTACCAGGAATTTACGACTACCAATAGAGCCCCGTGGAGGAATGCGGGTTGGGTCAAAGCTTGCGACCGACGGTTGCATCCGGATGAATTGCGAGCACCATACGTACTGATAGGACATTTATAACCCCACAGCGTGTGTTGCATGAGACAGCAGATGAAATATGAGCATTTATCTGATTAGTACTCCTCTAATATTATTCGTTTTCTTGATTAAGTACATTGCTTTCTTAATTGCTACTTTTATACTGGAGTGGCCGTCGCCGTGGTTGCGGGGAGTGAAGATGAGGAGACACTTGAGCAGACGCAGCCTTGACCTAAGATGCTTGTTATCGGAGGCGCTGTGCATGTGGCCTCAGCTGTCCACGACTGGATGGTGGTCGTAGTAGGATTAGTGTCGCGAAGATTCACCGCCTTTATAAGCGCCGGTATCGCCTGGCCGGTAGACAAGCTGAATGCGATATGGTTCAATACCTTGAGATTCGCATTGATCTGGCCAGAGTGGCTGGTGATGCTAATCCACGTATTATCGTCGTTGCTAAATATATCATCTAAGACGATCTTCGTCCTCTTTAGCTGCGCATCGGAAGTTTCCCCTTCATATCCTTTCCATAACTCGTCGTCTTCAGTGAATCCATCCTCGAACTTGAATGCTGGGAATAAGCCTTGGAAATACGTCTTGTTCGATCTCTCATCACAAGTACGCATAGATATCCCCTCACGAAGATACTCCTTGACTGTGGGTGCAAACGGCCTCTCTGCTGGGAGGTCGAGACCATTGAAAGTAAGATTTGCCGTGGTCGCTGAACGAACCAGAGGGCTGCTGTAGTAGGATTGCGGTGCCGGGATTTTCTCAACGGCCAAAGCGTGTTTCCAGAAGTTGTTCGATTTCACGCATTGAGCTTTTCCCGCCTCAGTCAATTGAGCATCTCTCCAAACTGAAGTTCCATTCCCTTCAAGTAGACCCCAATAACACTATAGGCCGTTAGGGAAGTCTTTGCACGTATAATCGCGGTTTAGAAACTCACGTTCCATGCAGGAGTACCATAATAACTTTCCGCGACGTTATGATACCCTTCGCCGTGACGACCCATGAATAGAACTTTGTATTGAGTGTTCTTGTCGCAACCTCGGTTCAGAGTATTAACGTAATAGGCGAATCGTTCCCACTGAGTCTTCTCTTTGCTAGGATCAAACTCGCCATCAGTCGTATACGATCGATTAATGAGACCATAGTTAGTTTTCGTCTACGCACTTATTGTTAGCGATGACTACCATCGAAGACTGCGGGGATCGAGCCAGACATAGTCAAAATTTCCAGAATCTGTAGCTGGATCATCTTGTTGGAAAAAACCAGCGATTGTCGTGTAACTGATCGCTGAATCCCCGGTGGCGCTCTGCTTGTGGTACCATTTCCCACTCTTTCCCCATTCCCAGCCGAGACAGGCTGAGCTTAGACAAAGCGTTACAAGAACAGAAGCGGCCAACATTGTTAGAAAAGAGCAATATTAAGGGAATATCTGTTTCGCATAGACAAGTCTTGAATAAATAAAGGCAACGGGAACGTTAAAATATTAAGATGGCGTCAGATGCTGGCGATCTAATCCTACTTCGTCGGGAGGAGTACGCCGCGTTTAATAGGTACCTACCACATATAGATGCACGATGCTACCTACAACAGTCTAGGCGCCAAGTTCTGATCAGCCCAGTATTTTGGATGTCACTATTTTGTTGGGTATGTCATTAGAATATAGCCCTCATTGTAAGCTGCTTCGAATATATGGGACAATTGTCGATTCACGGGGATAAAAACTTCTAGGCCAATCAATTCACAACGTGGATAGCATTGTGATTATACGGCAACTATCAAGGGGACCCTAGCTTCCAGCATCCTTCCACCATCATCATTGAAATCGTCGTACATTTCAATCATTAGATCGTATCCCATAAGCCATGATATCATATCTCATATAAATATTCAATCCCACGTGATGCATACTAGTTGCGTAGATTCATAGCAATAAATGGCTCGAACTACCTTGCGAGGGTTGTCGGTCAGTTTCAAAAAAAAAATCGCATAGTATTCCAGATAGCGGCAAAACGAGACATTGGAATACGTGTTCATTCGTGAAGGAGAGTCAGCCTGATGGCTACTCCTCATCGGTATAGGGATAATCAAACCTAAGACACTGCTGTTAGCTCTCATTCACGGTCGGAAGTTATTTGGGAAACCTGCCCCTGTTCACCGACGATCAGCTTCGTATACTTCTCTAGCTCTTCCAGCTGCTCGACGCAACCCGTTAGACTCTCGTTATAAGAGTGGCTGTATATCTGAGCCCACTTCTTCCCTTCGGACTTTTCGTCGGCGCTGAGTCTTCCGCTTGCCGCAAGTTCGGTCTCCAGAGCTTTCATTTGGTCCAGGAGCTGCTTCCTCGCAGCAGCAGCACTTGGTAGGTATTTCTATGTGTCTAACGTTTAGTCGATTCGCGGCAATAATGCTCATCTGTTTCTTTGTGAACTTACGGGTACTTTTCTATCTGCACGCAGAGCCCCGGAAAGGACGTATAAATTCGTCAAGATAGCTGCGATAGCGTCTCTTCTGTGACCCAACAAATCTATAGCGAACTCTGTATTGTCCCTGATGAAATGCGGATGGTAAAATAGGGACGCTTGGCGAGCCGTGACAATATATTCAAAGAAACGCTCGCAGGCATCGATGAGCGCCGAGTACGGCAAAGGGTCGAATGGGGCTCGCAAGCGTATCTCGTGTCGCGTGAGACCCTGGTTGTTGTTAAGTAGTTAGACTTGCAACTGGAGCGGAATTACGCCCTCACCAATAGCTGCCTCAATCTCACGAATCCTTCCCGCAAACGCCCCTCGAGTATCTCAGATGCGCGTATATCATCTTTGGTAGGCTCGTCTCCTTCTTCATAGTATACATATCTAGATACGATACCTGTGTTTATGTTAGAGCTACATGTAGGTAATGAATATAACACGAACTTAACTTACTTCGGTAGACGATGCTGCAGTAGAACATCATAGTTGCCACTGCCTTTCGGAGGTCATGACGAGCGACAAATGGCCAAAGAATCCAGTTGACTATGACTGATGCAACAACCCCGACTACCATGGCAACACCGTGGGTTGCCGCAATTGTAGCTGGTGAGGGCTTGCCTTGCGCAGCTACTTCCGCCAGAGACACAACCGTAAACGAGATACACCCTACGAGCCCGGACCGCTATGATGTGTTAGATCCCTCTTAGCCTCGTGAAGCTTCTGATATATCTTACCGGGTGTGCACTCTGTGTATACCTATAGATCATAGGGAGCATAAAGATAACGGCAAACACTGCCATAACGTATGGGTTGCCATTCCCAGCGGCGTACGACAGGCCAGCCCATAGCGAGCCAAGTACGGCACAAAGTGCCCGCGTGAAAAGATCCTGAATATTTCCGCCAGTTCTGTGAGAGTTAGAAGACCTGTTATGGCCGACTCTAGGGTCAATGGTAACTCACCGAGGTCCCATTATGAGCCATGCCATCACGACTCCCCACCAGACTTCATAGCTATCCCACCACCCATGATTACGTGATTGCCATGCAGGTATAGATAGCAGAGAAGTAATCATGGCCGTTTTGAGGCCAAAGCGTGTCTCGAACCCTTGTAGGCGATGGAGGAAAACCCAGATTTTGTGGCGTACATGATTCCGGTTCCCTCTTATACTATAATCATCCTCGAGTTCATCAGCTGTCATTGTTGCGTACGAAGTATCGTGATCTTCAGGGGTACTCTCGTCATCATCTTTTGGCAGGGGCTGAAAATCTCGAGATTTGATTTTTTGGATAATCACTGCTATATCGCTGAAGCTTTTGAAATAGGAACCAGCCGTTACACCGCCTCGATCATGTCGAACCTGTGCGTTAGTACGGTGTATCGCCTTCCAGAAGGGGTAGGACGGAGGGTGGAACTTTGGGTACTTGGGCCTCCTCTGCTGCATCTCATTAACCTTGACTAGTAATGCTTCTATCGCTGTTGCTGCTTGATGAACCGGTCGGCAGTATGCAAAAAGTTTAACAACCTCGGGAGATTCTGCATATGACGATGGCAAAGTATCGCTCGCCAATACACTGTCTTGACAATTGCTGAAAGCTATGATGCGCCTGCGTAGCTTGACTAGTGCGCCAGGAAGATCGTTTGAAACTTCCTTTGGGGGACCAAGATACTGGCGATGGCCACACATCTCCATTAGAACAGCGTCGCAACTACTAAGTGCAGATTCCATAGATAAAAGGAGCTTTTCTGTCGGCTCAGCCAAATTACTGACGACGAATTTCATCAACCTCCTTTCCTCTTCGTTTTCCGGACCATGACATTTTTCATCTATGTCCACGACGAATTCATCGAGTATATGTCGATCTCGGCTTAACCCGTGTTGTCCTTCCTCCGAGCGACCAAGAATCATCGTTTCGCTGTGTAAACTGAGAAGTGCCCTAATGACACCTTGGATATGATTACGAAGTGCCAGGACGTCTTTTGGGTCAAATAGTGTTATAGAGAAATCGATTACCAAGTCTCTATACGCTTGTGACATACCGACGAATGTCTGTGTGAGTCTTCGACGTAGCCTTCGACTTTCTACCCGGGTTAGGCCAAGCCCATCCTTAAAATAAATTAGTCTTTAGACCAGGATATAGTGAAGAAAGAAGTTACCAGCATGACGGCGAAAGCCTGGTGAAGAGCTACGGCTAACGGACGTGCACCAGCATCCGGGACAACCGTGCAACACACAACTAGAGAGATAGCCTGCCCTAGAACCCATGGAATACCGTAAGCGAGTAGTTTAGACCAAGAAACCTCGTTTCCCGACACCTCGGCCAGGCAAGTGTATGATATGGAAATGCCGGCGCAGATCACGGCTTGATAGGTGCGGATATAGTATGAACGAAGACAAGCAATCAAAAAGATGTATAGGAAGAGAAAAACGGCAAGAATTCCGCCATAGCCGATACGTGCTGTCGCCGTGGCAGTAGATACCCATAGTCCAAATGCACCCCAGCCTAGACCTGTAGCAGTCCCAATTATGGTTTGGACCGTCCCATCGACTTGGGCTCCCAATGTTCTGCCCGGATGGTTAATTATGGTTGAAATTGCCATAACATAGCTATAGCGGCCAAGTCTAGTGTGAACAGAAGGAATAAGGCAAAGAATATATGCTATAAAGAAAGCAAGGAAAGACTTTATCAATCTAATGCCAGCCCTCGTGGTGGTAACGCGGCGAACGACGCCTTTGATTTCGTGCCACTGCTTGGGTAAGAAGTTGCGGATGGATAAGGGATCCTTCTTCCGAAAAGCGTACGGCAGAGTCAACTCGGCTTGCCTCATAAGCTCTTGGATATCAATTTCCTCAGGTGGGAGGAAGACCGCATCAAAGAAGCCATCTCGCAGCTCACTGATGCCATAGGAATTGTTTGCATAATGCTTGTCTTCTGAAGTCATGGACTTCTGGGCGGCTGGAGGATGAGGAGACTGTGAGTCGGTTCGAGTCTCATATATCCTGTCTAGAGAGTCCATTGAAACATCGCGAGTGTGGCGTCTTGAGCCATGGCTATGGTGATGCAGAAGACGAGAAAGTCTCCTCTCAACAGACGCGCCATTCTGCAAATTCTCCTCAGCGGGAATGCTGCCATTGGTTTTCTCCTGATGAGGCTCCATCGCTGGCTTATACGGGACGGTTTGGACTTTCAAGACTGCTCAACATACAAAATTTCCCGTGTTTTTTTTTTCTCTTTTCCTTTTAAAGCGAACCAAGCTGTTAAGCCCAGGATGCGTGGCATATAGCAAGAACCTTCTAGATTCATAATTTAGTATATCAAATTGGTTTGCAGTACCATTCCAAAAAATTATTGACGATGTGTCATTTTACTATAATCTTGAAAACGTAAAAAAGTCAATTTCGGATTATATACAATCAATTAGTCCTTCTTTCTGTTGTTGTTTCCCAACTCTAGACCGAGGAACTTCGACGTCACAGCCCAAGGTGACCCACCTTTATTGCAGTAGCTCGAAAATGAAAAGACAAGGAATGTTGTTACTCAAGCGGAAAGAGAGGCTAGAAAGAGGGTAATATTACATAATCAAAGGATAACGATAATCGCCTGACGCAACCGATGGATCTTAACCAAAATAAAAAAGAAAAAATAAAATTACCCCGCCAGCGCAGGTGTCCAAAACAGATTTAGCTCGCATAAATAAGTGGATACATCATTCTGGATGCCCCTCCAAAGAAGTTCCAACCTGAATGGCCTCACTTCTTCTTTCTATCCCATAATAACTACCATCATAACAATACAAAACCATTCTTTTCGTCCCTCCAAACACCTCGATCAACCTCTTTGACGACGTAGCACAAGCTCCGTCTTCCTTTTCATAGATAAATCCCTCGACTCTTATCACTATTTCTTCAGCCTTCTGACAGGCAATAACTTCTGCAAGATGTCTAGTAAGTTTCCCCTCTGCGACGCGTCGCAGTTTTACTGCCCAACCAACCAAGGCTATCGATCCTATATAGAGGCTAAATGCTAATGATATGAGCAGGCTTAGAAGAGGTTGCGAGTATGTATCCCCTATTAAAAGTCCTCCTACATTTTCGACTCGCGGGCAATTTCGCAGCCCAAGCTAACATGCGCCCGCCTGCGTAGCCTTATTCGTTCAGTACTATTACAACCAGTTCGACCAGAACCGAGCCGGGTTGTCAATCCTCTACGTATGCGCCTCATCAATTATCCTTTCATATTACCAAAAAAACCAACTAACTGTTGTGTAGCGAGAGGGTTCCATGTTAACTTTCGAGTCCGCCTCGTTCAAGGGCACTCCGTCGATCATTGAGAAGCTTCAGGTAACGTCTCCACCAGCCTGACACCATAAAGTCCAAAACTAACACCGACTCTCAGAGCCTTCCTTTCCAGCAAATCAAGCACCAAGTTGCCACTATGGATCCCCAGCCCGGTGTCGCCCCGGACCATATTATGGTCCTCGTGACCGGCCAGCTCTTGGTTCGTCTATAAACAATCCTGCCAGTATATGAGGCGTAATACCTAACCGAGATATATAGGTGGATGAGGAACAGCGACCCATGAGCTACACCCAGTCTTTTTACCTGGTCCCCGAGAACGTCGACGGACAGACCAAGTACTACGTCCACAACGACATCTTCAAGCTTGTCTACGCATAGACTCAGAACGTCCCGGCGACACTCAGGGTTTGTGAGGGCTCTGAGTAACTCAAGTCTGCGATTTACGAAATGGGAGCACCCATCGAAAGATTTCTCTCTTGCTATAGATGGGGTTGATAACGGAGCTGGTGTACGGAGGGAAGAACCTATTCAGTGCGAATTACTTCTCTTCACATAGGTTGCGCTGAATCTTAAGTTCATTTGAAATAATTATCGTGCCTTTGGGGTCTCGTATCCTTAATCAGCTACACCAGTGATGCCACATGTGCTCTTCTTTCCTTTACGTTCTTTGTTCTCTCTTCCAAGTTGGCATTTAACATCGCCCAACAATGGTGTATCGCCAAACCACTTCTCGGTCTTTCACATAGGTATTAGAATACAAGTGCACACGTAGTTTCGTAAAGGTTAATTTAATTCGAAACCTATTGCGGGATAGGAATGCGACAGGAACAATGGCATTGTAATCAATAGCTACAATACTGGTGTCGGGATAGAAATGAGAAGTTATGGTAACTTCCTTTTACGCTTGTAGTCACCAACGTGAGATAACCACATCCCCTTTCCCCTCTTTTATATCGACTACCATACCACGAATACATCTCCATAAACATATAAAAACTACATCTAATAGGTAATGTTATTAATAATAATTGATTATTTCGCACTAGTAAGGTTGGTCCTGTTTCCCTTTCCTTCGTCTCTTTCTCATAGTCATATACTTAGAAATGGTTTGGTTTATTGTCAGGTACCGTAATTATACATAATGTTGCCAACGATACGGGAAATGTACCTGAATAATAAGCCTAAAAGCTAGCCCTATGCACCAAATAAGACTAGACAATGTAACCTTTTCAATTTCCTACATGTACTTTGGAGCCTCCCATCATTTGTGGAATATAGGCACATTACCATGGTACTTGAGATGTCAAGGCTTCTTCCCCCAATTCTCCCAATCTATATGTTTGTAAACACCTACGTACTTGTAGGCAGCCGCAAAATCTAATATGCGTAGCCAGACGCCCCGACTGGAAGAAATTACATGTGGAATTCACTGGGATACCAATCGCCCAGGTCGGTAAAGGAAAGGTTTATAAGTATGAGTCCTAACGCCTATAAAATATTCCTACCAAACAAACCGCCTAGCCACTCTTGCCAGCTGAGATGCCGCAACTTGCTTCGGAAACGTCAGATATACGTACGTGCGGGATACCGAGAAGAGATACCGGCCGGATGATCGTGACGAAGCGTCGTCTTACCCCAGCTTTTACCCCACAACTCCTCCACATTCCTTCGCGTCCCCATAGCTAAGCTAGAGCTAGCCCAGGTCCAAAAAACGGCAATAAGAGCCATCTCCAGGACCAGAATTACTGCTCTGCAATTTCCTCTTCTTTTAGGAATCGATCGTCTTGGACCTTGATACCAGTATGGCAGAGAAAGAAGCGTCGGTCTCGCTTCACGAGGAGTGTGGCAATGGGCACTCATCCACGCCGTCTTCATCGGGGGAGGTGGCCTACGATTCAAAATTCGAGAAGAGGGTCCTGCGCAAGGTTGACGTGCGATTGCTTCCTATTCTCGGCGCACTATATACCATTGCTATGGTTGACAGGAGCAACATCTCCGTCGCGCGTATCTCGGGCCTCGATGAAGACGTGGAGCTCAACGTCGGGAACCGCGCCTCCGTGGCCCTCCTCGTCTTCTTCATCGGGTACATGATCTTTGAGCTTCCGAGTAACATGATCATCCACCGAGTCGGCGCTGCCAACTGGATTGCGCTGATCGTCTTTGCCTGGGGTCTTGTGTCCATGGGTATCGGATTCCTGAACAACTGGGTGGCCCTAGCTGTGCTGAGAGCCTTCCTCGGCATGTTCGAAGCTGGGTTTTATCCCGGCTGTGTGTATCTAATATCGTCTTGGTATAAGAGATACGAGGTTCAGAAAAGATTAGCGACATTTTTCATGACGGGATCCGCATTATCAGCGTTTGCCAATATCTTCGCCCTAGGCTTGATACAGATCTCCAAGACGCACACTGCTTACAAGGGCTGGAGGTGGATCTATATAATTGAGGGTCTCCTAACTTGTGTCGCTGCTATTGTTGCCTGGTTCATCATTGTGGACTTTCCGGACTCGCACCGGAACAAGTTCCTCACTCCAGAGGAGGCCGCATTTGTCAAAGCACGTCTCGCCGAGGATCGAGGATCAGAAGAGAGGGGAAAAGTTACTTGGTCGATCTTCGTCGAGACGATCACAGACTGGAAGGTCTGGTCCTTTTCGTTGATGTACGCGGCTGGGGCTGTGGGCGTCTATGCGTTTCTTTTCTTTTTGCCCCTTATCCTGCGCAACGGTATGGGATATTCGCAAGAGCTCGCATTCGTTCTATCAGCCCCACCAGCTCTGTTTTCAGTTGTGGAGGGTATGGCTGTTTCGTGGCTTGCTGATAAGATGCGCTTACGGGGTCCATTCGTTATAGTCCAGGGTGTTGTCGCTATCATCGGTTTGTGTATGACAGGCTTCCTCGAGCATCCGGTCCCAAGATATATCGGGACTTTCTTAGGTGAGGCTGGGGTCAATGGGCTTGTGGTGACTACTCTAGCGTGGCAGGCCAACAATCTCCGTGGCGATGCTAAGCGCGCGTGTGCCACCGCCGTTTTAATCACTCTTAGTGGTCTCGGTGGCATCTACTCATCCCTGGTCTTCCGCCAGCAGGTTCGTAGAAAACTCTTAAATCAGAGCGCACTGAAATATACTAAACAAAGAACAGGATGCTCCCGATTACATACCCGGAATAATAGCCGTGATGGCCATCTGTATAGCTGCTGTTGTTGCCGCTTGCATCTCTATAGTTCTACTAAAATGGGAAAATAAGCGAGTAGATGAAGGGAAGAAGATTATCGATGGCCTGGTTGATTTCCGATATACCATATAGAATGAGATATATCTGTTATGTGCTATGGTAAGTCATGAACGCTGTCATCAGGAGGCAGATTATGTATAACAGCATACGAAAAAGAAAAAAGCTTAAAATGGAGGAAATCTACATGACATCACTAGTACTCATATTGCAAAGGAAATTAGAATAATTCGATGTTTAAAACGAATTTATTTCAATTAATTTACCTATAGGGACGAAAATGGGTGAGATGCCGATTAGAGGGATAGGCCTTGTAGCCGCAACTGGGCTGACCTCTTCGAATGAGACCAACACCAAACATCACGATGCTGTGAGAGAACCACCTACAATTTATTACATAGAAGGACGAAGAGCTAAACAATATACGGGGTCTTCTAAGCATCAAAATCTAACCAATGAATAATAATATCCACTATCCTTTAGATAGATTATACTCTGGTGGGCTATCGCAACTCCATTGCAAAAGACTAAGCTTGATACTACTCCACTTAGAGTACGATGCCCTCATTAGAGAAGGCCGCACAAAACGCACAAAAAATCAAATTGAAGCTCCTAACTGGAATCGAACCAATGTTTTCGGAATCAGAATCCGACGTCCTAACCGCTAGACTATAGGAGCTGCTTGCTTGTTGGATTCCTCTGTGCGTGTTGCGTTTATAAAATCTTTGCCAACGCCGTTGGTATTGATTTCGTGAGGTTGTCACCGATATGAGCAGATGTTTCCTCAACTTAGACCAGCGATTTATAACCCTATTGCTTCTGGAATAGATTTATTGTAAAGCTAACGTCTAGACTTATAAAGCCATCATGCCCTTGACGTCTTTTAGTAGCCTAGGAAATCTCTTTCACACAAACTTTTTAGGTACTATGGGCGTTGGCTCAGTACCATACAGAATAACTCACTCGTAAAATTACCTAGAGATTGATCATTAATTTCGTCTCATTCTTCACCTAGCTAATGCACACATTCTACTTGTCATTGCCCCGACGCCCACGATGCTACGGAATCCTACCTGCCGTTTTGTCATGATGTAGCTAGCTAGCCTGGCCAGCGTCGATATTTTCATTTAGCTCAAATCGAAGCCGGCCCCAGATTGGATGGCGTAGAGAAGCTTGCTCTTTAGCCTCTCCTTTGAGCTATACCGCGGCAGCTTAAGGAGATTCACACACGTACTTGTGCTAGGCAATCTCTCCTCGTCGGTTCCGCCATCTCTGATGCTGAAATGCGGACTTAACTGAGAGAAGCCTAGCAACGGTGCTCTCGGCGTTGACGTGACGTACTTGAGTACCTGCCGGCGCTCCGAGTCCTGGAACTCGCGCATTACCTGCCAGAACATCTGGACGGTCGGATGTTCTATTCCATCGTCGCCGACGGCATATAGGCCTGAGTACTGAGTGTTACGTCGCAGATCTTCGACATCAATCTCCGAGCTGTCGCCACCAACGAGACGCTGGAGTTCGGACTGATTGAACATAGACAGCCATGCAGGGTTGATGATTGACCCAAGACCCTTGAGGAAAGCTCTGGTTTGTCGGTAGGGTTGCGCTACAAGTCTGTATTTCGTAACGTAGGAGATGTAAAGAGGACGATTTGTGTTTGTGACTGGAATCTCCTCGCCGTTTTTGCATAGTGGACGAGTTATTGTACGGACCTCACCATTGGGACCTCTCACTTCATCTGCGATGGTGAAGTCTAACGAAAGGTCGATTACTTCGCCGGCATAATTCTTGAGAGTTATGAGCCCTTGGTATAGCTCTGGATCCAGGTCTCGTAGGTCGTTCAAGTTTGCACGATAATCAATAAGCGAGCCCTGTCCTGATGCTGACCACTTGAGAAGGAAAAAGCCGGCGAAAGCTTTGTCGATGAGGATGCCTTCGTACATGCATTTTCCCACTACTCGACCCAGAAACTCATAACGTTTAGCAAGATCTGCCATACTCTCCCTCCACTTATCATCATTTTCTGCAACTTTACAATAACGGAGCGTTTCTGCAAGGTCGTCGAATGCGGTTGGATTTGGGTATAACAGATTCTGGCTATTTGTGGTAAAGAGATTGTGGCCTTCAGGGCCAGGCTTGAAAGCTTCATCTGTAACACTGATTAGGAACTCCTTCGTGACACCACCCCCATCGATACCAGCTTCGGGTTGGTCGAACTGGTCAACGAATGTAATCTGAATGGGTTCCTTCAATCCGTCACCGAGAGGGTAAAACTGCTCGTACGCGTCGTCGAATACTTGTCCACGTTTGATTCTTGCCGAATGGCGACTGAGAATTTCCCTGGCCCTGGCGGTGGGACCATTAAAACCACCTTCTCCAGATATTACCGACAAACGCCACCGGTCAGGATCGACATGACCACCCCGACGCTTGGTCTTATCAAGATATACGAACTGGCGGAATATCTGGACCCTAACTTCAAAGGGAATAACAAACGGCATATTACGGAGAATTTCGAGTTTGGGTCCAACCTGAGCTAGAAGTTGTTCCCGCTGGACTCTTCTTAATCGACGACGCCTTTCAATCTGCGCAGCGCGTGACAAGCGTTGGCCGGTATATGTGTGGAAAGTGTCTAGCTCGTCCTCGTCTGAGTCGTCCGAGGCGTCTCCATCTTCAGCCATCTGCTCTTTTTGCTGCTCTTCTAATACGACGGCCGAAATGAAACCGTCCATGTCGAATTTTGAGGTCATTAACCAGAAATCTGTGGGAAGGAAGCGTCGACGAGAATCTCTTTCATATAAAGAGCGCATGGTAGTTGTTGAAGCACTCCTTAAGCCTAGGACGTCCATTCCAATGATACCAGCGAATGATGATTGGGCAGCCTTCGCTTCCTCCTCTAGCGTGGATGATTTCCCAGAACCGATGCCCATGAGGCTATTGAGTCGAGTCGGCTTGGAGGCTGAAGGCATGATGTCTGGTAGATTGTAGTATAGAGGAAACGAGAGGCTCTTAAGGAAGCCGATAAGTTGCTTTAATTCGGTTAGACTGAGGCCGCTCGAGCGTATCCGAACCGTCGTTGGACTCTGTTCCGATGATATCTGACTTTCTGCAGGCAGAAAATCTTCGTCATCGGTGATCCTCAAAAGGAAGTTGTACAGTTCTAGGAATAGCAATAGAGTCCGCCATTCTCGGTCCCGTACGGGATCTGGCTGGAGAAGAGTGACGACTGAGGGAGGCTGCTGCTGGGTCCTGGATTGTGTGATATTTTTGAATATGCTAGTATTTGAGGCGGCTTTCCAAAAATACTTAACAGAGGGCATTGATGTGGAACCTGCCGAGTCGACTGTAGTGATATCGCCCTGGAAAAGTCGCATTTTGATATCGTCATTGTGACTCGGAAAACATCTTAATAGCACTAGCGTATATCCAGCAAGAAGACTGGCGTCTTCGGAAAGGCGATCAGAAGAATGAGCGGTCCTTTAAGAGGTTAGTGTTTGATCTCAGATGCTTCAAACCTTGGATACTAACGAAGTGAACCTCCTTAGAAGCTCCGATATGCCGTCTTCATCTACAAGAAAATCTAGTTGACTGAGTACCCAAGCAGACAATGAGGCGGAGTCATCGGCATTGACATCACCTTCTTCGGATGCATCATCATTATTGTTAACCTCGCCGAGGATTCCGTGACGGCCATATCTTATTCGGATGTCGTCAACGAGAATAGACAACTGAATGTAGAGGGCTTCGAGGTATTTGGTCCCTTGAGAAGTAGGAGCTGCCCTATTCAAGGCAATAAAATGAGCCAAGAGCCACAAGGAACCATTCTTTGATAGAGTGCGAGAATGTTCTCGCCCCGAGTAAGCATCAATCACACTCTCTGACAAGGATTGAAGATTTACAGAAGCTGCGATCTGTTTAGGATTTCGTTGTAACGACAACAGTTTCGAGGAAGTGAGAAAGGAGAACGCGAACGCCTGATACGCTCGTAAGCTCGATGGTTCTAGAAGCCATTAGTTCAAATCACAGACGAGACATGCCAGGATTGTTAAGACGAGGGTAACTACTTGAGACTGGCATAGGCACCTCTGTTTACATACCTTGATTAGAGGGTGGTATCAAGGGAGCTGTAGCCGCCTTAGTAAGGATATCTTGCTCTCCCGCTGAGACGTTCTCATGGCCAGTTTGCTCAAAATACTTGGATAGGAGCTTATAATATCGGCTTAACACGGGTGTGACAGAGACTGGTCTTCGCTTGACAACATCAACCAAGATGCTTAGAAGGGCTTGGGACGAGCTAGCTGGGCGCCTATTGGAACAAGATATAAGTGAGTGATACAAGTATCTGTGAGCTGGAGTATATACACACCTCTCCAAAGCCCCTACGATGAGCCGTGCTAGTCGATCCCAAGAATTCGGACTAAATAGATCAAAATTTGAGGGAGTCGATCCTAATCTACCTAAATCCTCGATGAACAGATCCAAACGTCGTTGATCGTCTGCTTGGGACGGGTCGAAGAGCACAAGTAACAGACGTAGAGCACTAATCACTCTGCTTGAAGAATGGCCGTCTATAGGCTGGCTATACAGAGCATCGTATTCTTCTCGGCATGCTCTCTTAAGGCTTTGCCGTTCCCTATGACCTCTCCATGCTCTTTGAAGTCTCTTAGCAGCATTCAACTCATCACGCTCCTTCTGTCTCCTTTCGCGTTCCGCTTGTGCCTGTGCTACCGTCTTAGAAGCACCGGAGGCGGATGGTGACCAGCTTGAGGCAGCCCAAGGATTTGTATTCCGCTGGCCACTCAAATTCACGTTTCGAGGCCGCCTCGAAGTGCCAGTAAAAGTTGGGAACATGTTGAACCTACGAGGCTGCTCCGCATGCGAGTCAAATCTAGGTCGTGTTTGGTTTTACTAAACCGGTTGGTAGTTGTCGTAGAGAAATATGGTAGATCGTGTTCGGGTATTAAGCGACGCGAATCGACATGGTGTGGTAGCCGTGAGGTTTAATAGTGATTCGACCAAATTGACGTAATGACTCTGAAGGACGAAGATAACTATAGGAAGCTAGGAAGAAGGGTTTGTACGGTGTGTGAATGGAGTGTGGACGGCACGATGGAAAAGTAAACGGGAACTATGCAATCAGGGCAAACTGCGTAAGTTGTTCCGGCGCTCGGGTTTGCGCAGAGTCTGTATGCGCATTTGCGTAGATCGTTGTTGGAAGGGCTCGTGTGAAAGATCTAAGGTAGCAGAGGTATAGCTACCTTAGCTAAGGCGGATAGGCCGATAGGATGCCTTGAATGGCAGGATGGGTCGCCGTTGATCAGTCAGCCGTTTTTTGGTGATGTACGGAGGTTCTGTTACCTTCTAAAGTCGATAAGCTTAGGAGCCGTTAATCGCTGACGACTCACGTCACAGGGCTGTGTCATTGCCGCCTTAGCACCAACTTTTAGCACTTACGACCGGCAACTTGGTCTACTGTATGGAGTTGGGTCGTTTTAGGCAGGCGGGGTGATAAGATAAGCGGATTAAACTAGGTACCTAGGTACATACTTTAGATACCTTACCGTTATGGGGGGGTTTGCGTTTACCGTATATATTTTATTCATTTATATATACCATATATATACCATATAAATAAATAAAACCTTTTATTTTTTAAACGTTTATAATTTTATATAGCTTTTTTAAAAAGTAATATAATTATTACTTAAATTTAAAACGTTTTAATTAATTAAAATATAATATTTTTTTAAGTTATATATATATAACTTATATATATTTATATTATTTATATTTAATTAAAATTACACATATTAATATAAATATTATTTAAATTATATAAATATTATTTAAATTATATAAATATTATTTAAATTATATAAATATTATTTAAATTATATAAATATTATTTAAGTTATATAAATATTATTTAAACCGTTTAAACCTTATAAATAACTTTTATATATAAGTTATATAAAGTTATAATTATTTAAATAATTATAATAACTTTTTATTTTAAAATAATAATATAAATATATATATATATATAATAATTAATAATTTAATTAATAATAATATAAATAATAATATTTATTTAAATAATTTTATAAATATATTATTTTAAAGTTTATAATTTAATTAAAAAAAAGTATATATAAAAAATAAATTATAAAATATAAAATATATACGATAAATATATATTATTTTACCTTTATAAAAGTTTAAGTTATAAATATATTACTTAAATAAAAATAAATTATTTAATATTATTTATTTATATAATTACTTATTTTTTTAAAATATTTTACTTTTTTAAAATATATTACTTTTTTATATTATTAAAATTTTTTAAAATATTTTAAAATTAAAAAATTTAAAAATAATTAATTGCTTTATTTGTTTATAACCTTTTAAAATTATATCATAAGTTATTTCCCTTTTTTTTAGGAGCGGTATTCGAAAAAGAGCCGTATATATACCGTAAATATATGGTAGTTGCAAACCCCCCCATGACGGTAAGGTATGCGGGTGGGAGGCATCTACACTACATGTCCATATGTACAGGTAACATACACCTACATGCCCAAGTCTCTGTATACTTCTATTATTAAATTGTATTGTTCTTGGACAACTTGGAGGCTTCATTAGAGCAATAGAAGCTTTGTGTTCGCTTTGAGTTGTTACCTACCTCCCTTGCTTTTGACAATAGGCCATGTTCCCATTCATCCTTTCAAACTGCTGATATTAATTTCACTTTGTCCACTTAGAAGTCATGATGACTAACAAAGACCCATATATTTAACACGTCTAAGGTCGAGGTACGTACTGTACATATCAAATGCCATGTGGAGAATGGGGGCTTTTGAGTGAGATACCGATCGTAAATCTTCGCTTACGGAATCTGGAGAATGGAGAACTTGGCTTCGTGAAGAAACATTTCTTGGATTTATAAGTCTGCCTAGGTAGGTAGAATGAGAAGGACATACATATAGTGGCGAGACTTGTTCCTACATCCAGACAGGTACTTGGCTAACCTGGGCAACATATGTAGCCTCCAACTGGCATTCGTCAGTTGTAGACCTTCGAAGAGTTCCAGGGATATGATAGAAATAAACTTCAGCCTCGAAGTCTATGGAAGCTGTCTATCGAGTTTAGTCTTTGGGATAGATCAATAGACGCCAAGATACATACAGTCACGTCCTCTACCTCATGGCACAACCCTATTAGGACTGACTCTTTTGATCTTACCTCAATTCCGCCTATCGTTTCACTGCATTGATTTCTCCTTCCCGAGCCTCTGTGATACCAAGTCGTAGTGCACCTGCTTCGCCTAAATGTGATTGGCCTTAGGCACTTTCCTTGTACTTAGGGTACATTTAATACGGCAACTAAGGCTACCACGTCCTAGCAATAAAACTCACCCAAGAGTAAGTATCGCGCCTAGGCAAGTACGAGTCGTTGAAGTACTGCCGATAACTTGGTAGGGACCCACTTTTTCGTTGTTGAAATTTTTTGTGTGGTTGATCGCAACCAAGAGGCACAAAAAATCTTCAAGATCTCAAAAGAGCACCGGACCCTCTCTTCTTCCTTCTTCCTTTTTCCCAACGACTTGACAACTTTATCCGCCAGCTCGTCACCCAAAAAATTCCCAAAAATCAAAAAAGAGATTCAGTTATAAAGTACGATCTTCGCAGTTCGTACTTCGTTTCTGTTCTCGCCAAATTCATTCAGCACAAAACAACAAAAAAACCCGGAAAACCATAAAAAATCCCACTACCTATTTACGACTACATTCTCACCTCATCTATCCGTCAACGCGCATCCCTCCCTCGTCCTTCGAATAGGTTCCATCGTCAATTCATATCACCTGTTCATTCTTTTCCGCCGCCTCGGTGAATTAGTCTCTGCTTGAAGCTTGAGTGCGCTTCGGCTTCTTGACCAACCACCTTCCTTGAAGTCTCGACGACGACCTTTGTCCGACCGGTCTTCATTCTTCCTCGCGATCGTCATCCTCGATCTCGAGAACGTAATCTCTTTCACAGCTTGCTGTAATTATTTGGTGCGCATTTCCGATTCATCTTCTTTCCGCCCCTCGTCTCACTGTCGCGACGCCTAAGCCCAACGTTTCGCATCTCTGCGCTTCAATAGAATATGAATGATCATTACTTAAATATGGCTAACATCACATGTGTGAATATCTAGTGAACTACCTTAGTCACAATGTCCGCTGCTACTACTCCCGGCGCTGTTGACCAGCTTGCCGCTGACCTTGGTAATACCTCTCTCAACGGAGGTGATGCTAAGCCCACCTCTATCAATACTAATGTCGCCTCCGACGCCCACGGCGATGAGGGCGACGCCGCCGGTGCCACTCCCAGCTCCGCCCAGACTCCTCACCCTGCCGCATCTGCCTCCCTCTACGTCGGCGAGCTTGACCCCTCTGTCACCGAGGCTATGCTTTTCGAGCTTTTCTCTCAGATAGGATCTGTTGCCTCGATTCGTGTTTGCCGTGACGCCGTCACCCGCCGTTCCCTCGGCTATGCCTATGTCAACTACAACACGACCGCCGATGGCGAACGCGCCCTTGAGGAACTCAACTACACCCAAATCAAGGGACGTCCTTGCCGCATTATGTGGTCCCAGCGCGACCCCAACTTGCGCAAGAGTGGACAGGGCAACATCTTCATCAAAAACCTCGATGCTGCCATCGACAATAAGGCTCTCCACGACACTTTCGCAGCTTTTGGTAACATTCTTAGCTGCAAAGTTGCTCAGGATGAGCAAGGCAACTCCAAGGGATACGGCTTTGTGCACTATGAGACTGACGAGGCTGCTGCTCAAGCTATCAAGCACGTTAATGGAATGCTGCTTAACGAGAAGAAGGTCTATGTTGGTCACCACATCCCCAAGAAGGATCGCCAGAGCAAATTTGAGGAGATGAAGGCAAACTTCACTAATGTTTACGTAAAAAACATTCACACTGATGTTACTGACGACGAGTTCCGAGAGCTCTTCGAGAAGTTTGGAGATGTCACCTCGTCGTCCTTGGCTCGTGACAATGAGGGAAAGTCCCGTGGTTTCGGCTTTGTCAACTTCACCACCCACGATAGTGCCGCTAAGGCGGTCGAGGAATTGAACGGCAAGGATTTCCACGGACAGGACTTATACGTTGGTCGTGCTCAGAAGAAGCACGAGCGTGAGGAGGAGCTGCGTAAATCTTACGAAGCTGCTCGTCAGGAGAAGGCCAACAAGTATCAAGGCGTAAACCTTTACATTAAGAACCTTGATGACGATGTCGACGACGATAAACTGCGCCAGATGTTTTCTGAATTCGGCCCAATCACCTCGGCTAAGGTCATGCGCGACACCGTCAACGAATCAGAGGAAGACAAGGAAGGCAAGGATAAGGAGAACCAGAAGGAGTCTGGTGACGAAGCTAAGGAGGAAGGTGACAAGAAGGAGAAGAAGTCTGAGAAGAAGCTTGGAAAGAGCAAGGGTTTCGGATTCGTGTGCTTTGCCAACCCCGACGACGCGACGAAGGCTGTGGGTGATATGAACCAACGCATGATCAACAACAAGCCGTTGTACGTTGCACTGGCTCAGCGTAAGGATGTTCGGAAGAGCCAGCTCGAGGCTAGCATCCAGGCTCGCAACCAACTTCGAATGCAGCAAGCCGCGGCGGCAGCGGGCATGCCCCAACAGTACATGCAACCCCCTGTCTTCTATCCTCCAGGCCAGCAGCCGGGCTTCCCTCCCCAGGGTGGTCGTGGCATGCCTTTCCCTGCAATGGGTATTCCAGGTGCTCAGGGTGGACGACCCGGCCAATTCCCTAACGCCTACGGCGGTCCTCAGGGTGGCCGTGGCGGACCTATTCCACAACTTCCTCCCAACATGTACCTACCTGGACAATTTCCGCCTGGTGCCCCATATGGCCAGCCCGGTACCCCGCAGTTTATGGCTGCGATGGCACAAGTGCAGCAGGCTACTCTCGGAGGCGGACGAGGTGTTCCTGCCGGTCGTGGACCGATTCAAGGAATGCCCGGCAACATGGGCATGCCGGGCGGTCCGGGCGCTTTGCCCGGCTACCCGCCCAACTCGCGGCAAGGCGGCCCAGCTGGTCGTGGCGGACCCCGAAATGGTCAGTCGGGTCAATTCCCTCCTCAGGGTGGACGTGGAGTTCCCAACCAACAGATCGGCGGTGCCCCCAACCTACAGCAGCAGGATCTGACTCCGACGTCGCTCCTGCATTCACAGCTACAAGCCCAGTCCAGTAACCCTCAACAACAGAAACAAATGCTCGGCGAACTTATTTTCCCGAAGATCCAGGCTCTCCAACCCGATCTAGCTGGCAAGATTACGGGCATGCTTCTGGAGATGGATAATTCGGAGCTAGTTAATCTGTGAGTTGAGAACCCCTCATCGTATGTAACATTGCTAACACTTCATAGTATCGAGGACGATAATTCTCTCCGAGCCAAGGTGGATGAGGCCATGGCCGTCTATGATGAATATGTCAAGGCACAGGGTAACACTGACGGTGAGGCTGGAAAGAAGGAGGAGAAGGCTGATGAGAAGGCATAAGCGAGGCAACACATGCCTGTTTCTACGGCTTCTTTGACGCACCGTTGATCCTTTTCGGCATTGATTCCTCCAACTGATGATTAAGGGCGTCAATTTTTCACGACGGTTTCGGAAAAGTTATGATCTTGTTGGTTCATCGTCCAGGGACGGACGACTCGGTATTGATTTCTGCATTCCTTCCCACATCTCACCCCCCCTTTATGCCTTCTATGACCCTCATGTCCTTTACGTCAGAATGGATCTCTTCACCCACTGGATGCAACGGCATCTAGTGTCAGGTCCAAGGGACACTCTTCTCGTACCATTTGCATGTATTGATAGACTATTTGCTCCTCGCTCGGAGCACTGGCCGGATGCCAGGGTTTCGGTCATCAGGCGTTCGTGGTCACAATCGGTCAGCCTCCGGTACTTGATACCTGGCACCGAACGGAAATCAGGCGGCACCAATGATTCTGACACAATACCCCCCAAGGTTGCCGAATGGGACATATCAGAATGAAACAGAGGTATTCTAAATAGAAACTTCTGATAATGAACAAAATTGCTTTTTGCACTAGTTTGAATATGCTTGTGTATTAAATTATTCGATCTTCCTAGCAACGTAGTAGTAAAGCTTTTGAGAAAAGTTTAGAAATTGTAGAATCTCATTGCGTAAGTAAGTTGTAGTAACTGTTGGTACCTACATATTGCCGCCCCTTATTAATCTATTTATCACACCACATCTGCAGGGTGGTATGGTTAACGGAAGCAAGATAGGGGACAGCCATCGCTACGCTATACGGAATATAGTTGCCGGGGTAGGCGCCGCAAGCGGAGCGGAGGTTAAGGGACCTATGTATTGTACAACGGGTTATAGGTCGAATCTTGACATTCCACAACATACCTTTTGCATGTGGCAATTTAGGTACCTAGGTAGTAGACCGACTACGCAGTATTGCAGGAACATACCTAAGGTAACAGTACAATCGTGGAAATTGGGTAGTCCGACGGGTTGCCCATCGTGGACGATGGTGTTTCATGCGCACAGCGGATGATAACATTGTATGTAGTCTTCCACAGATTTTTATCCAACGGAACACGGCTTGGGGGAGGGGAGTTAGGGAGCGGGTTAGGGAGTAAGAATGCTGACGTTGGAGAAATCGTCAGCTCTTGTTGGAGCGAGCTAGTTATTATATATGCCAAGGAAATTATCTTCAGCTGGAGAAGGTTTTCGACCAACCACCATGTTTTCCATTACCTTAAGAAATGAATATTCCTTTCTCTATCTCTTCCGAGCTGCTCCGCGTCTTCTGTGTAGGACTCTGGATTAGTATATACTAGATATTGTGGGATCTAGGTGAGTGCTGTGCAACGATGTACTTTGTCCTTGTACATGTTCCTATCTTCGAGCGCTATCATAGTCGACATCGGCTTTGCAAGCAATCTGCAGTCAGGGTTGTAATTACGAAGCAATTACCAACGGAATCATTATCCAATTTATCTACTCAAGTACGTATGGGTTAACGCGATTCAACCGGAAACGTCCGACGTAGAAGGAAAGGTAGCAAAGCTATACTAGGAGGAAGAAAAAGAGTCTGTAGAGAAACTCCTCGCTATTCGACTCTATGTCCAGATAGGGATCATCAAAGTCTCCGTTAATATGAAACTATAGTAGGTACATGCTAACCCTGAAATACGCCGTATGAAATTACCTGCTTACATATATACCTGCATATGTGCGAACATACAGATGCAGGACAATAGAAAGAAGAGGATGTTAAACGCTCTGACTACGGTATAAGCCTCTTGATGCATGGAGAAATGTGTGGCTGGGTGAAGTCAGGGGTCGTATGTGGGTAATACAGTGGCCTGATAGGATGATCTGTGTACTGAGATCGGATGTCACATGCATCATAAGGTACCCGATACTTCGAATTGGGGGTAAATTAGGACAGATCCACAGTTGGGCAACATGTACTTGGATACTTGTATCGTATCATCGCGGATTCCCTAAACCACCCGATACTTTAAGTACATTAGGTAGAATTCTCAAGCTGTTCTTTCTTAGTATGGAATTTGCGCCATCCACTACTTCACTTTCCAAAATTCGCATTTGACAAACTTTAGCGTCGCATTCGCAAAAGGCAAACGCAAAAAGCGAAGAGGGCCTGCACAACAAAACAATAATACATACTTTTGTAGTATATACATGTATGCATGGTACAAAGATCAAATTACTACATACATAGGTATCATTAGGAAACAAACCACGAAAGCAACCGGAGCAAAAAAAAATAGTCAAAAGGTTCCACATTGCGACCACCTAATTCTCCATCTCATAACATCCCTTCTAGACCCCCCTCTTCATCGCAGTCATCACATCAACTTTTGACCTCTTTCTTGCACCCTAACGGTCTTGGCGAACAAGGCACTGAGGCCTCCTCCCCGTTCCGAGTTCCGTCTTCTACTAGTAACAATTACCTACAGTGCCAGAGTGTGCCAGAGTGTTTGACTGGAAATCTCTTTCCCAGAAGATCCTGCGCTAAGACCCCACATCTCCTCAACTCGAAGCTGTTCACCCTCCAGCTGGGCTTCGTCATTCCTCTCCTTCGCCGCTCTAAAGTTGGCACCAATTCTTAGTCCTAGTTCCTGCCCGAACCTTAAAAAACCCGATCTTTGGCTGGTAGCCATGAGCTGAGGGTTGAGGCTCAAGGTTCAGGTCGAGAAAAGAAAGCAGAAACGAGAAGGGACATCTTCAACGCACAATGATCGTCCTCCGTCTCCATCGAAGACGCCCAACTATTATCCCACGATAGCATTAATCTGGCGTTTCTCGATCATACACCATCTGTCCAATTTATTATCCTCATAACCTACTCAAGGCTTGCTTCTTGTGCAAGCCACCTCTATTCGAGGTAGCTAACTAACAACGTCCCCTCGACTCGATATTTGTATATTGCAAACGAAGACCAATCTTAGTCCTCCCATCGACGCGACTGTTATACTTGACAACTCTTCCACCATGTCTGGCAGGAAATTAATGTCCCTCGAGGCGGCGCTCGAGGAGGAGCGGAAGGAGGTCGAAAACCTGATATCAATGCAGCCTAGAAGACCTCCATCGGTCGGCCACCGATCTCCTTCCCCCTTCACTAGCCCTCGATCGCCTGTGCGCAGTATGTTGGACATTAGCGAAGTGTCAACAAATGCGCCTCGAAGTCCTGCCCCGCAAGCACCAGTCCGTAGCATGCTAGACATCGATACTCCTATCCAGCCAAGGAGTATGTTGGATATCGGCAGTTCTTCCAATGTACCGACAAGTACACACACTTCTCCGACACTGTCTTATAAAGCACCTGCTGTAGATAATTCGACTCGTACTAGAAGTATGTCGGATGCTGCCTCGACTCCCGCCGTGGACCTAGGCCCTCGATCACCGCCCATCATGGGCTTATCCAACTCAAGAAACAATGATCCGACGTCTGCCTACAAATTTCATGATATCTTGCCAACCAATGTTGGGCAATCCATGCCGGGCAAGCGTAGTTCGACCACTATGCGATCGAGCTCCATAGGCGAAGCTCTTCGCGGACCTGACCTGTCCAATTTAGTGCTTCCTGGCGAACATGGGCGCTTTTCTAGGAAAACCAACAAGTCTAAGTCGCCTACGAATCGATTTAATTTGCGGTCCGACTCGCCATTTGGGAACCGTTCTGGGCGCAACCAAGCACAGGACGCCATCACGCTCAGCAATGGCCAGATACTGGATAAGAATACCGCTTACAGGAAACTGTCGGACGCCAATTTAATTTATGGTGGTTCGAGCCTGGCTTCACTGGCTCGAAAGAGACAAGACAGTGATGGACATGGTAGACTTGAGAAGGACAATCTAAGTCCATACGGAGAATTGCTTCCAGATGAAAGCGATGACGATGTTGCGAATTCTTCCGATGAGGAACTGCATAGGGGCAGAAAACTCACTACGCGTGCTGAGTCGCAAGACGAAGAATCTCCCGATGGTGGAGATGCGTCGCCTAAGAGCTTACTCGCTGCCATTGAAAATGAACGTAAGTCTATTTAGTTCCCAACGAGGTGTGACATTATTTCATAATAGCTAACATCATTACCAGGAAAACATGTCAATGCCACTCAGCCGCAATATAGGTCACTCCTTGACGAACCCTCAATAACAGTTACCGGTCCAGCTGGGGATAAATCAAAACCAAGCAAGAGCAAACCCCTGGTTCAACCGTCGACTAGTTTTGATCAGGATCCTATTTCTGGAACTCAAACGCCACTTGATCCAGATTTGGACGCCGACGTCGACGCCATTAGAGCTGCACAGAGGTTGCAATTGTCTTGTACCCCAATTATTTCTTCACCCGAGGTCCATCGCACCATCCGCATTATTTATCGCGGTGAGTTCAACAGAATACAGAAAGAAGCGGAAGAGGAACACCGACGTCTCCGTAAATACCTAGTAGCGACAGATTTAAGCGACGAATCGACACATGCTTTAGAATGGGCCATTGGGACCGTTCTTCGTGACGGTGATACGCTCATAGCAATGTACTGTATGGACGAAGAGACCAGTGGGTCAGTCGATGTTGGTAATATGGTACCAGATGAACCCAAGGCGATGAAGGAGCAAGCAGTGGCTATTAGTGCAATTTCGAAGGGTATGTCGGCAAGATCACAGAACCGCACCGCTAGTCCCGGTCCTTTTAGGATGCCAACGGCTTCAATGTCGCCGCATATTCGTGCTATCGATGGTGGCAGCGCTAGTAACAACCCATCTCCGGCGCCTAGTTCTCGCGGGAAGAGTAGGTTACAGGAGGAGAGGGATCGAGCGGTACAGGAAATCACCGAACGAGTCTCGAAGCTTCTCCGGAAGACGCAGTTGCAGGTACGGGTCATCGTGGAAGTGATACATTGCAAGAATCCTAAGCACCTAATAACGGAGGTGATCGATATCTTGAATCCTACATTGGTAATTCTAGGAAGCCGTGGCAGAAGTGCTTTGAAGGGGTAGGTCAATTTCCAAACAATTAATCAAATCGCGCAGACATGATGGTACTAATACGGCGTCACAGAACACTTCTAGGATCTTTCTCGAATTATCTGGTAACGAAGAGTTCCGTCCCTGTCATGGTTGCTCGTAAACGGTTACGCAAGAAGAGCAAGTATCAACCACCACCCGTGAAGCAAGTCAATAACCTATCCAATCCGTCGGCGCGAAGTCTTGAGACGGCAAGAGTTGATTAAACGCCAACTTCCTCTCGACGACGTTGATTGTCTGGGGTACGGATTTTGTAGTCAATAGGAATCGGCTCCTCATCAGCCGGGAAGTGGAGTCACAACAATGCTATTCGCGTTCTTGGAGTCGCGTTGACCATCAGCTCTCCAGAACTTGACGCCATATGGGATATGGGATAAAACAAGTGCTATGTAACGTATTTACGTGATGCGCAGATAGTTACCTAATGGTTCTTGCCTACATGCGTAATAGGGTATTTGATAGGAGCGCTTACGAGGTTATGAAATTATACTTTTCTTCATAGCGAGTTCAATGGATTAGGGTAGCGATAGGATCAAGTTTATCATATTCTTTACTCTCTCTTACTTAGGATATAGTGACGACTAGACTTACATATATCTTGAAAGATCTACATACATATATGTACCGTCGGTAGCTGGAGCACAAGGTGTATAGCACATCATGTACATGATGGTCCGTTCTCTGCCTCAGATACATGCAGGTACCCCGGCTGCCCGGTAATTAAAGAATAACTGGGGCAAGACCCGTAACCAGCCAATTGCGGGGTGATAAGCAGAGAGAGAACGTGATAAGATTAGATATTATGAAGCATACTAAGTGTGTGCATATTGTGGTGCGGGGTAACGATGATAGAGTATACATTCAATGCTCTCCCAAACGCCAATCTACAATACCGAGCAGGCAGGTCAGCAGATCTAAACTTGTCATTGTGCCAATAGTAAGGACGTACAAGCTTAATGTTTATTTACGACATCGTGTCTGATTGTTGTCGTTCGCTTCCTCGAAACGCGTTAAGTGCTTACAGTTCGGAGTTATAGTGGACACTGATTGGTGAAACCTATGAGCTATGATTCGTTCTATGCAAGCACTTAAAGCTAATGCCAACTCAGAGATTCTCCCGTCATGATTGGTTGGACGGTTGTGACCCCGATTCCTACTGGCACTACATCAACTAGGGGGTGTGGAGGGGGGAAGGGAGGAAATTGCAAGAAGAATGTATGAATCCCTGAGTCACCGTTTCTCAAGATAAAGTCACCCGAGTGAGACCTGATCATACATCTCCTGACTAGGCATCTTCCTCATTTGCGAACCCCTTTCCAAACTCATTCCTAAAACAGGCTATTATAGAGGTTCTAGGTATTGACCCTTGCATCGGGTCTGTCCTACAGCGACCCAGACGAAGCAAAGCTATTGGCCCCCAGCTGTTCTACTGCGACTTCCCGAAGGTGGGGTACCATCAGGGTACGATCTAAGTGGAAGAGACGGCGACAGTTCGAGTCGGCGCAAGAGTTTCCCAGCCTCTCCATTTCGTATATCCTACACACTTCACACTTTCGCCTTCCAAGTTCCAAACTCCGCGCACTTCAGGCTTATTGAATACTTAGCGCATTTATTTCTCCTTTTCCCTCGACTTCATCTTCATATTGTTCTTATTTTTTGTTATTCAAGTGATTCGCTCCTGTTTAGGTTGCGAACCTCGAGGTGTTTGTTGGGGAGTTTCTGTTACTCGTTTACATTTGTAGTCCATTTCTGTGACAGCATCGTTTGATAGGATCACAGCTCATAGTAGCGAAGTACATAGCTTGCTACTATACATACATTACTCAATCGAACCGGGTTTATAGCGCGAACTCTACTTATTGACTATTTACGCTACGGGAACCTTTAACCTTGACGAAGGCGCCAACCTTTTACTGCCAACCCCTCTGACTGCCTCTCCCACGACCTTCCCCGCAACCAGTCGTCTGGTTGCCGCGCAAACAATCTCGACCCGTCCACACAACTCCAAGCTTGATACTAGCTATAGTGAATTAGTCGCATTCGAGACGGCCTCCAGACCTCACCTGGCCGGTCGTTTCTGAGCTCGATGCAACCTTTGGTGTCCATCGAGACTCATAACCACGTATCGCTTTTCAGTATCACGATTGCGCCTAGTACATTTCTTATCGCATTAGCCTTCACCTTCGCCTTTCTGTACGTTTACCTCGTATCGATAGGCCATATACCGATAGGAAACGTCATACCAGCCTCACGTTGGACATTCCCTCGTCTTAGCTTCAAAGCGCCTTCTCACATTATACCACGGCAACCTGCAATTGAAGCGCCGAAGCAACGGAAGCCTCTGCCAGCGTTGCCCGCTCCGGAAGGAACAGACTCGGGAAAGTCTATTATTCGGCTAACTGGAGAAACTTCAAGCCAAGTGTTAACGCCACCACCAGCCCAAACTTTGCGCTCTTTCTTTTCGTTGCGCGCCAGAGCAATATTTCCAAGTCCGAGAATAAATCCAAACCCAAGGCCACCTATTCAACTTCTTCGGGAAAAAGAGGATGATGACATCCCTGTACTCCGACGCCAGCCTAGACGAGAGAAACTTCGCAACGCCGATGTCACCACTGCAGAAGCCGTTCGAGTACCCAGCAACCCACTCAGGCTTTGGCTTCTCGGACGAGGACCGCGACCTACACGACGAGAGCGACGACAACATGGACGACACGTCGCTGTCCAACGGTAATTACAGCCCTCCTGCCTGGAGAAGGCTAGAGAACGGCGATCGGTGGTATGGTAATTGGCGCGAAAGTAGAGATATCTTGGGACGTTTTGAACCACAAAGGCGCAACAACCCGAACAATAATAACATCTTTCAAAACGACATCTTTGAGGAAGCTCGTAGGACGCGCTTGCCCACAGGAAGTCTGAGCCCCGAGAAAGAGCTTTCTCCTGAGCCTGGGGCTCCTACCGAGGATGAGACCATCGTCAAGACGAAAAGCGAATCAACAGATAGACGCTTAAATGGAGGCCTGACTTCTTTATCCCCTGGCCCTATCGGGGATAATTATATCCGACTAGCACTGCGTGCTGATATTCAACAACGAACAGAACCAATTGAGGCAGCCGTGAACTTCATACGGAAGAGAACTAGCGTGATTACAAAGTCATGGGGAAATATTATTGTCGCAACTCTCATTGCGATTATATCAACGACGGCAATTAAATCACTCTTTCAACCAGGGTCGCCGCGGCCGTCACCTGATCTCGTTCGAGTGGCTGGTTTTGCGGCTTCATTCGAGCCACTGATTTACTACTCTGAAAATGGAGTTACACAAGTTGGTGACCTTCAAGCTACGGGCACTGCTGTATGGGACCTTGGGGAGAGTGTACGATGGAGCAACATGACCTCGGCGCCCATCATTGTTGAGTCTCTTGATGGGCTTTCAGACAGCCTGAAGACTCTAGCTATCGAGCTTACTAAATTCTTCGCCACGGTTGATGGCGATATCGACAGCATACTAATTGTGATGGATTGGGCACGTCGTGAACTAGCACGGTTGCAGGGCGTCCGGAGCCAGCCCCTCTCCACAGCGTATGGCAATATATATAACTTATTATGCGCCGCTGGTGTCTTCGAGAATCCGAGTACGGGAATGCCGACGCAATTCGGCAACATAGTGACGGCGTTGTTCGGTATGTCGCATCCACAGCGAACTCGCCGGACACTACAGCGCACATTCACGGAATTCCTCTCGGTGCTTGAAGAGGCTATCGAAAACGAGCTGAAGAATTCACTAGCCCTCTTCAGCCTTTTCGAGACCATTGACCGGCAGTTTTTGAATCTAGCGCGCCTAGTAGTGCGCGAGTCCTCGCAGCAAGATGAACAGCATAGCGATTTACTCTCGTCGCTGTGGACGCGCATCCTCGGACCTAAGGCAAGCGAGTTGAAAAAATACGAACGTAATCGCGAACTACTTCATAACGTGCGCGAGAAGACGGTGTATAATAAGGGCATCTTAATAGACCACAACGGAAAGCTGCTTAGACTCAAGGCGAATTTGGAGATGTTAAGACAGAAACTCATCTCGCCACTAGTGAGAAACGTCAATACTAGCACGCTCACGCTTGAGGAGCAGATCAAGGGCCTCGAGGACGTTGGAGAGTACCTCGGGGGCTTGCGCAAGAGACAGAAGAGCAAACTCATAGATATGATGTACAGCGGTAGCCGTTCTCGAGTGGGAGGTCCGATGTTGATAGATGACCATGGACGTTAGGCACGATGGAATTGGATTGGGGAATAGGGGTTTGAGACAACAGCTTCAAGGCGTATTGGAGTTTTGGAGTTAAAGCTTTCCATAAAGGTGAGTAACTACCTACATGTACATTGTTACACAAGTATTCCTGTATTAACCTGGATGCGCAGTTCAGATGCATAATGTAGACCTGAGCATGGGTTTGTTGCGCATACATAGTGTATAAGCGTTGTATACATATTTACTATATTGGCACACATGTTTATTGGGTCTAAACGACTTGAGAGCGAATTGAAACATATCTATTTTTAACATAATTATTATCAATCATCTCAGGTGCTATACGTGCTTATGTAGGTATGAGTGGTAGGAGTCAGAACAGAGGTTTGGTATCGCTGATATGACAAATCTTCGAGTAGATTTTTCGGGGCAAAAGACCGAATCGCCGAAAAGCACATCAATCTTCCCTTTTCTAGCCCGAGAGTAAAGTTGAAGATAGCCACAAACTCATCTACCCCGGCTCGGAGTGCTGATTACATATGCGGTCATATTTTAGTCCGGTAGTGTTTCGTTACGTATTAACCACTTAGATAATGTGATTGCGCCGATGTTTCCAATCCGGGGCAAACATATGACGGAGGTTATGTAGCACAAAGTAGGTGTGGTTTACATGTATGACGAGCTAAACTCCGTCAACGACCGTCGTACCGCCCTGACTAAACACCCGACCTCACCGAGCTGACGCAAACGCATTACTTCGACAATGTTCGTATTTTCGGTATCGTCACACTAGCTAACACAAACGCCGATGATGGAACACTCTAATTTCGGAGGCTTCACTAGGTCGTCGCCAAAATACGGCCGAAGATCCACGGCGAAGACTACGGGTAGAAGCCCAATTATGGGGTTGATCCAGTCCTCAAGGTACGAGGCAGGCTAAGCGCCCCGAAATTCTTACCTGCTGCAGTCGCATCGACATGCCTCCATCGAGGCCGCCACCACCACACCGGTTGCATGCTGCGAAAGCGCATCACTATCGGCGCTATGTGCCTTTCGCCTACGAATAGGAAGTACAAATATACGATCCCCAGCACTATCATCGATGGGATTACTTGACAGACAAGCCACCTCCAAGACATACAGGCAATAATAGGTGCATATCGCATCTTAAAACCGGAAACAAGGTCGCTAATTATTACCGCTGCTAAAAAGTGCACATCTGCTTGTAAGAGCGGGGAGATAAAGAGAACTACTCCAGCCTCACATCATCGGATGCACGAACTCTAATCTATATCTTCGAAAAGAAGGGCCAGTTTTAACGGCAGTATAAGAAAATTACCATACCCCCTTATAGCAACTCACCATCACAACCCCTTAACACCCATTCAATCAAAAATGGCTGCTCCCCAAAGCAAAGGCACCATCCTCGTCACCGGCGGCGGTGGCTTCGTCGGCGGCCAGATCATCAGAGAGGCACTGGAATCCGGATACAACGTGCGCATCACAGCGCGCACCCCATCCTCCGCCGCCCGCACCGTGGCCCGTTTCCCGTCCTATGCCGCCAATTTCTCCACCGCCGTGATCCCGGACATGACCGTCCCGGAATCCTACAAAGACGCCTTCGCCGACGGCGCCATCACGCACATCGTGCACGCAGCCTCGCCCTTCAACCTCGCGCCCGAGGACAACGTGCGCGACCTCCTGGAGCCGGCCACCCGCGGCGCGACCTCGATCCTCGAGGCGGCGCACCGGTACGGCGGCGATAAGGTTCGGCGCGTGGTGGCCACGTCGTCCTTCGCGTCTATCATTGATATCGGGAAGGGCATGCGCGAGGGTTACGTCTACTCCGAGAAGGACTGGAACCCGGCGACTTGGGACGAGGCCGCGGTCGCCCCGGGCGTCGTCGCGTACTGCGCTAGCAAGGCGCTTGCCGAGCGCGCTATGTGGGACTGGATGGATGTGCATGAGGATGCGAGTTTTAAGCTGGCGACGATTTGTCCGCCTTGGGTGTTCGGCCCGTATGCGTATGAGTTGGAGTCGACGAGGGGGGTGAGCGAGTCGGTAGGGCTGCTTGATGGAATTATTGATAGTGATGCCATTCCGGCGTTTGATTTTGGCGGGTATGCGGACTCGAGAGAGGTTGCGTTTGCGCATATCCGTGCGCTGGAGGTGCCCGAGGCGGCGGGGAAGCGGTTTCTCGTTGGTCAGGACTTTAGGTACCAGGCTGCTGTGGATATTGCCCGGGAGGAGTTCCCGGAGCTGGAGAAGAGGCTGCCGGTCGGGAATAAGGGCGAGTGGATACCTGGGTACCATATTGATGGGTCGGAGGCGACGAGGGTGTTGGGACTGAAGTATGGGACTTTGAAAGATACCGTTGTTCAGACGTATAAGCAGTTGTTGAAGGCGAGGGAGTTAGAGGCTAAGTCTAAGGCTTGATAGGATTATGAGGGAGATAGTTCTTGTGAGTACTGAGAAATAGGGCATAATTTCGTTGGAATGTCGTGGAGCTAGCGTTATGGCATATGACAGAATAGTTGGTATACGGCTACTTCGAGAGAGAGGCGAATATAATTAGATCTTGCATAAGTATTTGACTTTCACTCTATCGTATTTGAGCATTAACCTTCAAGGAAGCATGGAACTATCAGCAAATAAGGGATAACCAGTTTCTATTTATCAGGAATACTCATTATAGAAAGGAGACACCATGGGCTACCCCCCGAACATCTCCTGTTGCAATAGGTAATCAACCCATCCGCCGTACTTATCAACAGAGATGTACGAAATGCCGCCTCTTAGCCGGATAACGAGTTTTATCTTCCCATATAGGGCGGGGGCCTCGTTCCCCTATCTCTACAAACCCTACATCTTTGCAATTTAGTCTGTTCACCTCTTCGAGTCTGTACGCAATGTCGGGTATATCGGTATCGGCAATACTGCCACTTGATTGAGGATACCTTGATGACCGCAGGACAGGTGTCGCAACTAACTGTCTTTTTGATGTAAGTACACATGTCGTCTAATTGGAAAAGTTACCAGGTAAGCGGTGTGCGTCCCCTCAGTCGCATAGCAGCATCCGAGATTATACAAAAGCAGTGAACTTTGAGAAGCCAACACGCCCACTGTAATGAATATTGTTCTTCGCCGTGATGAGTTCCCTGGTCCAAGCCCATAGTAATATTGAGGAAGTGTAGGTAGGTATTTATATATTAAAGACCTAGGTACCTAATCTAATGGTAGGTAACTATTAGCGAAGCATGAGTCGCTCATCTCAACCTAGTTGAGTTGAACACGGGCAGGAAATGCCATAAGAAACACCTAAAACCCTCAATCACGACTTAGACAAATCTGAAAACGTGTTTGAATTCCAACTTTTTATTTAAGAATCCGCAGGTTGTTCCAGTCGCCCGGGGAGTGGGAGAAGCTGTGCCATGTTGTCAAGGGCTTCCTTCAATTCCCTTCCTAATAGCGTTGACATGCGTAACAGGTAGCCAGTTCTCTACGCGTATCTCGAATAGTTATTCTGTGCATGTCATTGTCGCAAAATTCCCAGTCGACCCTTCGAGTATTTAGCAGGAGGCCGCATCTATAGCAGAAGGTAAAAAGTAGAATGTAGCTGCACATGATGGAAAAAATAAAGTATTCTTAGAAAGCTGAGAATAGGTATTGTTTAACGATCTACCAGTATAAATCAACGAAGATTTCTCACGGACTCGGTACAGTTTATGTATTAATTTTAATATAACAGGTGGACATGGTTACGGTGAATCAGCTCATCGTATCATGCATACTTTCGCCTAGAGAGTCCGCCTCGACAGATGTTTTACTGACTCGATTCTTATTAAATTGATCTCCTGGATCGCCCCCAAAAGCTATACTACCAGTCTTACAGAAACAGTCATGTCGAGTCACGTATGATATTGATTTTCTATAGATCTAAGTGATTAACCTCTTCTGTCACAGGGACCATCGTCACGATGCTGACGCCCGTCTCACAACTTATTGGCTGGAAATAGGATAAAACTATAGGGGTTAAAGCTAGGTAACAAGTGCATATCAGCAACCATTCCGGGAAAATTTACGCTTAGTTCCTGCAACATCCATGGCATACTTGCCTGTTCGCTCACGGTGTATTGTAATTCCTGTCTTCTTGTTAGCTTGAAAGTAGCTTGGCGTGGTTGGATAACAAGAGGTCAAGCCCGGATGGACGAACCATGGTAATTGACCTCGTCACCATCGCCATCATAGAATCCATGTGTATCTAGCCAGAGTCTTGAGGAACGTTGAACATTCATTTCCCGGCCTGCCGGGCACGAAGTGTAGCTCACCTGGACAAATTAAATGGTCGAGAGAGAATCTCGACCCCCTACAGACAGCGCTGATTCATCAAGATCGCACAAATTGGGTGGGAGTCGAGAAGCTAGGTAACAAACGTCGACCGATACTGATCTACTGTCATGAATGTAATGGTAATTTAGGTTGGTTGGTTTAGGTATGTTAATCTTGAGGTCGCACAGAAAGCCAACGCACGAATACCTGCCTTTATTACAAACATGTAGCGGTACGTGCCGCCAAATAGGATGGTTGGGTTTGGCCTTATCCCTAGCAACCGTTTGCTTGTTATAACATATAGTGACGGGTGCCCTGGTATTACCTAAAATCAAATAGAATATTTTGGTGCGACTCCGTTGAATTCGCTATCATGAAATGTCGGGCACGGTGTCCGTGATGGCTTTCGGCGGTGTCGTAGCTACCTTATATGTGTCTCACCTGCGATAGTACTGAACCGCCCGTGGTTTTTAGCTCTATCCCTTTCATCAGTCCTGTACTCGGCGTGGTAAAATGGAGCATGGATTTCTATTCGATCGTGAGGTGAGTACCATGTTTCATTGTAGTCGACCTGCTAAAGAGACCTAAATGAGACCCCGGCAGGAGGTAGCACAAGCTGTCCGGGAGGAGCCGAAAGGCATCTCCACAATCGACCCCAGCTTCATTCTCAACTCATGTCCGGCCCTTCTCCTTGAAGCAGCAAAACAGTGGTAGTAAGCGTCTCAACGCTATCATGTTTCGTGGATTTCGCGGAGGCACGCCGCTGTGTCCCGGACGCCACTTCGCTACAAGCGAGATCCTACTCTTGGCCACACTCCTCTTGCGTTTTGATATCAAACCGGCTGGTGGGAAGCCTTGGGTGCTCCCGTCGACTGCCAAGTCATCCAAAACTGAGGCCATGGAACAGCCTGACGACGACATTAGTATTGAACTGGTACCTCGTCCCAAGGCGGGCGGCAAAACGTGGCGTATCGCGTTTTCGGGTCATCGAGGCGTCGAATTGCTAGCAGAGAAGTAAATCCATACGCATATCCGTGCTTAGGTAGCCGGCTGTATTTTAAAATGTTACCCGAATGGTAGTCTTAGAAGGTTAGTGGTGTTCAAGGATGCGTCTGTACCTAATACTGCTTGTGAATACCCGTGAGAGATATCTGAGCCGGCCAGGTATTAGACCCCGGCCACAAAACACATATTGAGCACATTCCGACTTTCCCAGGTATATACGTGGGTAGACAAGGAGTATTTAAGATATGCCTTAGACACCTACGTTAAGTATGTAACACTGCATCATAAAATAGCATTGTATAGTGCTGTCATGCGAAGAAACTGTTGACGCAGACTATGTGCATGTTAGTTAGTTCTACTAGGAGCAGGTTGGTACTTCTATACTACGCATGTTGCTTGAGACGTGATGCCGAGCTGGATACCCGCAGTAGAACACTCACATTAGCCAATTAGATGCGCACTATACATTACATGACCGTTACAATATTAGCGATAAAAGTCGGGGTTAAAAACAACCGAGTTTTGACAGATCTTGGGAGAAAGTACATTGTTAGGGGTCCTAAAGGCGCCACCAATTTGAATTGATTACCTCCTGGTGGAAATTCGTTTCTTGTTAATATATGAGTGTAACTTTGAAATCTCCTTTCGTGTCAAATAGGTATCAACAAGTTTTACGAGTGCCAAGTCGTTATAAATCGTAATGGTTTCCATGTGGGTATGGCTAAGTTCCGGTATGTACGGAAAGAAAATCAAGTTATTCACAGAAGTTGGAAGACCCATTTTTGACTCCTGAGATATTTCGGGGCGGAGGCCCTTGGCATTTAGTGCAAGTGTTCGTTAGGAGGGTGTATCCACTGAAATCCAGAATGATGAGAATTGTTTGGGCTGGATAAGCCAATCAGGGTTTGAATAGCCAGGTAAACGCTGGAAGTTCAGGGCCATGACTAATAGCCAAGTTGTATATGTATGTTATGCATCTTAATGGCCCATACTGCCATAGATCTTGAATAACACGCTCGAAAGCCCGATGAGTACTTAACTACAGGTATTTTTGTAGGTTGATGTACGGTTAACGGTAACTTTTATAGTATCTAATAGCGGTAGTTTTGTAGGTCCTTAATGCAGTGTACGCGTCCCTAGCTGCTACATCTTGGAAGTATTAGTCCACTTTCATTTGCTGAACCCAGTTGAGATTTGAGGCTGAGCGGTATGTGGACCCCTAAAATACGAGTTCAGGGGTTATAGCGCCGGCACGTCCACTGGCTCTTCACTGGACTGTGGAGCCGTGGGCTATTCCGGGACGAATGAATCCACCATGTCGGTACGAGGGTTGTTGATGCGATCCGATTTTCGATCCCTTATCCGAATCAGCTCTTGTTCCTGCTTCTAGAACTGCTGATCTTTTTTCTACATATTTCTTCTCTTTTTCTTCCTATTTCTTACAATTAGACTAATATCTCTAGTCATTCACTCGTTTCTCAACGCCTCATTGCTGCATATTGTAGCCGTCGCTCACTTGCTATTAACCATTCTTATTCCCTCGTTTGAGACTAATTAATACAGTACATAATACAAGATGCGTTTCGCCTCCTCAGTCATCGGTCTCGCGGCCACCGCCAGCACCGCCGCCGCAGTTACCGCTGCCAACTCCGGAATCAAGGGATTCAACTATGGCGCCTTCTTCCTGAACCAGGCGGCTAAGCAGCAAGCTGACTTCGAGTACGAGTTCAACCGCGCTAAGAACCTTCCGGGTACTAGCGGATGGAACAGTGCTCGCCTGTACTCCATGAGTAAGTGCCTGTTATGGATATGTGGAATATATGATTATATGCAGGAACTTATTGTATACTAACCCAACCTCAAAACAGTCCAATGGGGAACTGCCAGTGACGTTATCAGCGCCATCCCAGCCGCTATCCAGACTAAGACGACCTTGCTATTGGGCCTGTGGGTTTCGGGCAGCGATCAAGCCATCACGAACGAGATCGCGGCCCTCAAGGCCGCCATTAACCAATACGGCTCTGCTTTCACAGACCTCGTTGTCGGTATCTCAGTCGGAAGCGAGGATCTCTACCGAGACGCCAGCGGCGAGATTGGTGTCGGACCCCAGAAGCTCATCAACTGCATCTCCCAGGTCCGCAGTGCCATTGCCGGCACTCCCCTAGCCGGTGTTCCCGTGGGCCACGTCGACACGTACGATTCGTTCCTGAACGGCACGAACCGAGCCGTCATCGACAACATTGACTGGCTCGGCTTCGATGGTTACCCATACTGGGAGCAGACCAAGCCCAACAGCATCGGTGATGCCCACGAGAGATTCTACGACGGACTCAACAAGACTATCGCTCTCGCTGGCAACAAGCCCGTATATGTGACTGAGACTGGATGGCCCGTATCTGGCAAGACGGTGAACCTGGCTGTGCCCAGCCCTGAGAACGCCCGTATTTACTGGCAAGATATTGCCTGCAGCCTCATCTCCAGCGGTGTCAACCTCTGGTGGTACAACCTCCAGGAGTCGCAATGGGGACAGGCCGACCCTGACTTCGGTATCTTCCCTGCCGGTGACCTCAACCAGGTCTCGCCCAGCTATGAACTCTCTTGCGTAAGTCCTGACCACGAACCAACGTCTAGATTCAGACTTGCTGACATCCCGTAGTAAATACCGTTACATATATGAGAGTATCATTATATAGACATCTTGGGATATAGTTCTTGTAATTACTGTGACCACAGTTGAGCGTTTTGGCGTTTAGACCCTACGTATTATGGGGCCACCACCTGGATATAGAGGTTAGATCGGCTTGGTAGCTGACTGGATAATATAGAGATGGCTTGCTAGGGTTAATACGCCGCCAATACTACTACATATCCAAATTCAATTTATGAATTGGTTGTCGATTTCGCGAAAAAGATCTGTGAATTGTTCCTTTACCTTTGATGCTATACCTGAAAGCAATTGTTGAGTGGAGTATGGATCATACCTGGAAATGTTCGTGGTGGAACGTTGTACGGGTTTCCAGGAGTACTGAAGTATCGCGAAATTGACCTGGAAATATGGGGTGGTAGGCCCCCACCTTAGCTTTCCATGGCCACAAGATTTGGTCAGGGAAATAGGAGTCCCTCTAGCTATCTCCTATATGTAAGGAGGGAGCTTTATTCAATACAATTACATTATACTTGTGGAGTTTGGTCTACTGTATACTGCTAATGAAGGTGTTCGCGAGGATATAAAAAGCGATGTGGAAGGGCTCCATTTCCAAGTCTCCCATCCGGTTTTTTTCCCCCAAAGTCCAACACTCCAAAACTGACCCAACCCTTAAAATATCCCGAACTTTGCAAGATAAACTTACAAACACCAAATCATGAAGAGCTTCTCTAACCCAGGGGTCAGCGCATTCTATCGCGCCTGAGTGCCTCCAACCGTCACTGTGAAGAGGGCTGGGTCACCAGCATTCACCTTGCCCGATTGATCATCGCCGCCATCTGGCTGAACATCGTCATAGGCGAATCCGTAACCCTTGCCGTCGACATTGTGCTCATGCACTAGACGCGCGTAATGGTTCGTCGGGTCTCTCCTATAAAACGTATGTGGATGTGAGGGATGTTCGTCTGCCTCCAGAAGTGCTGTTCGCACAAACGCAGCCGCTAAACGCGGAATGATAGCGTTCCGCGTGGGCGAGGGTCCCGTCGTGAAAGGTCCGCTATTGCACCCGAGGATGTCTGCCGTAGTCGGCTTGCCGAACTTCTCACCGCCGATCTGAACTTCATCCTTACTCGTGAACTCGGCATCTACTATGCCTGGCGCGGCCTGCGTGTTAATCCTCAATTTTTGGCCCTGCTTCTGCTTTTCAAGAAAATGCTCCCATACTTCGTCCACGTACGGCTCGTAGTACCCGTCAAAGCTAGCGCCTACGGCGTTCCCATGCGTCGCATTTAGGATCCGCAGAATCTTGCCGTTGCGTTCAACCACGAGTTTATCCCAGGGCCGGCCGTCTTTCTTGCTTTGCTCGCGCAGTCCATCCGCCATGTGATCTATACCGTCCGGGGCCATCCCCGCAACATGTTGCGCCGCGCCGCTTGCCTGCTCCAAGGAAATGGCAATCGGCAGACGGGGTACAAAGTCCACGTAGCTGATGTTTGCGTACAGCTGCGCGTCATTGAGAGTGAACTCACAAAAGCCAAAATCAACATCCGCGTTCGGATCGGTCGGGTTTAGAACACTGGGTTCGACTAAGGCTGGGCCGGGATTGAGTAAAAAAGTGAGTCTGCCGTTTCGCGAAAACCATATTCTGCCCCCAGCCATCTGTGGTATGGTGACCATGACGGTGTTACCAGGCGCTCCGAGAGGGATGGCGCAGTCTTCGGTCAAGGGTGAAAGGATGCCTGGAGGGTTCTGCGGGAAGTACAGCCCTCCTCCGTCAGCTTTGATAATACAACGTTGGCCACCATGCTGGAGCGCTATGCCGGTGATATACGCGAAGACTTGGTCCGAATCGCTGTTATTCTTTAGCGCTACTTTTAACGAATCTGGCATGATTGAAGCGGTGACCTATTTTCGTACACTATATAATAGGTGATGAAGCAAAGTAATTGAATGAGGATGAGAGTAAGTCTAACTAGGTACTTAGAATTTTCTACATAGGATTGTTTGCTTGGTAAGGTGTCTTGGTTTCTCGACAGTCAGTAAGCAACAAGAAGTTGGCGCCGTCATCAAACGATGACGTAGGCCTCTTTTAGTTCCAAGTCGCGCCTTTTCCTTGTCTTCACTATCGTTACTGACAAGTACATTCTAAAAGACGGAAGTTTAACAGGGAACATCTATTCTTCGGGTACATTGAGGAGTATCAACTTTTAGTATCAACTCTTAGAGTGTAGAGGGTAGCACAACGTCGCTACCTCGCTATCTATGCTCCATGTAGCTCTCATGCGCCTTTCTACAGAAGAGTTAGTCGCGTTAATGGACTTCAATATTTTATGATACTAAGTTTGCGTGAGATATATATCAGTTTCATAGATATGTCTACCTATACCTAAGCAGGTACTTCAGGTATGCACATAGCTATATATAGTCGGTCTCGGATAAATTTCTCTTCAGTTAATATATTGACACTCACATGGAACGTTATATTGATCCATTAATACAGAACCCTAAACTCCCCTAAGCCCCAGGGGTTTCAGGCTGCCAACAGCGGCTTGTAAGACGCTACACATCAGTCCTGGGGTCGTACACTGTCCCTACCTAGTATCATAGCCCCCACTAAGGCTGGAAGGCACTGTAAAATGCCCGTAATTGAGAATAGGTACCTCCTTGATTACCGAAGACCAGATTTTTCTCACTTATATCTTTTCATATTCCCAGCTGTTTTACCTAGTTTAAGCCTAGAAGCATTTGTTATTAATTCAAAGTTAGCTTGCCGGGACTTTAATTTGATTGTTTGTCTCTTTGCGTCAGCATACCGGGTACATTATGGCCCAGAATATCAGAGGAAAATTCTCGACGCATTGGCGGAATAGCACTGCAGATAATAAATTGACCCTGCACGGATTTCGCAGATTCAAGACTGCACATTTACTTAATCTTCGTTACCTCGAATCTGAGATCGCAGAGTTAGATCATGCTATCCATCAAGCTGGACTTAGCCTGGATATCGAACCTTCAGCGACAGACACGCTGGGATTGGAGCATAACAAAAGAGACAAGGATGTTCCCGAGACGATTACCAATGAGCTCGTCTTAAAGTTGCGAGACTTGCTCCGACAATATGGTGCGTAGCAAATCTAACCCTGTCTGAGCAATACCTGAATGCGGCTCAATCTAGATGAAGCCGTAATTACCTGCAACAGCATAATGTCAATGGATACGTTCTCCTTATTGGATGATGAAAACCAGTCCAGCCTAAGAGATGACCTTACTCTCTACGAAAAATACAACACCAGGTTGCTGCGAATTGACCGCGAGTTGCGGGCTCGTCAGGATCCATTCCAGCGATGGATTCACCGTCTTCTGCGTTCATTCCGATACTGGAGGCTATTCAAGAGGCTTGAAGGTAGTCAGGATCGTCCAGGCTCTCGCGACGCAAAGCGCAAGTGGTCGTATCAAGACGCAGATCTAATTGCAAGTATTCTAAGTCGGTTGATCGTCGCGTTGTCTACGGCAGTATTCCTACTCCTCCCTTTGACGGGTTTATCCCATTATCAAGAACGGAGATTTCAACTAGTTTTAATCACCATTTGGATACTGATCTTCCCGGGGTTTGTCGCGATCATGCTGAGAGCTTCTAATTTGGAAATGATGATGGTCACCGCGGCATATGCCGCGGTCTTATCTGTATTTCTTTCTAATTCGCCTGGAAACTAGTTACTAGGCGATATTAGAGGAGAATGTTTGGAACGATGAATTGTTCGAAGGTACACAAATTTTGCTTGTTGAGGAGAGGAGAGGACATTCGTATCGGAGTTAACGAAAATAGGTGGTTGGACATGCTCATCAATATATTGGGACACTGGCGTGGCACTAACATTGACGAAGGAACTGCATCATATGTGACCCTCAATTCAACATCGTCTAGTCGTGAACAACATCCTGATTTCGCCAATCTCATCTAGGTCTCTGCTGCAATTTAGAGTACTTTATATTATCAAAGAAGCGATGGTCGGTACTGAAAGCGGGTTAACCATCCGAGGATCTTCAGACATGTCTGATAATGGTACTCCTACAAATGAACCCGGGCAGAATCACAGGCGGGTGAGAGCATGTATTGCGTGTCGCAACATGAAGATAAAATGCGTTTCAATCCCAGGCTCTAAAGATTGCGAGACTTGCTTGAGATTCTCTCGGCCTTGTCAGGATCCTGGACCTCCGAAAGCTCGTGTTAAAACTTCCCAGAAATTCAGCGAGCTCGAGAGGAGGATAGACGCCTTGACCAATGCATTAGATGCTGAAAGAAGACGGAACCAGCAGTCACTTAAACAAGTGAGGGTAGAAGCGCAGTGGTCAAAGACTCCAGACTCCAATATCAGAGAAGATGATGAGATCCAATCACTTGCTGAGAGGCAAGACCAAGATTTGGAACTCGCCGCCCACGACGGCAGACTCGATCTCACGACATGCGGCAATATTATTGACCAGGGCTTGATGGACATGACCGCTGCATCTCTACTCTATGGTCATTGGAATATCTACATGCGCCCGTTCATGCCTGTGGTCCAGTTCTCAGCTGAAGAAGATGCACATACTGTCCGGGCGGAGAAGCCTACATTATTCCTGACAATAATGACAATAGCAAGCACTTCGATCAGACCTTCTCTTGTGCCTCAACTTCTGACGCGACTCAATAATATACTAGCGCAGGAGGTATTCATCCAAGGCGGAAAGTCTCTAGATTTATTACAATCTTTGATCCTCTTCTCACAATATTACATACAACCCCCGCATATTAAGGCCTTTGCACTACCTCAGCACATGTACAGTGCCGTGGTTATGTGTCACGATCTTGGTTTAAACACGATATCCGGGCCAAATGAGGGGAACATGAACGACATAAGGGAGGCTTACAGAACTTCATTAGCAGTCTATTTTGGTTCATCATGGTGTGTCTACAAGTTCTTCCACATAAGGTATACATTGACTTGCTGACGCCGATACTGAACAGTGCAGCAACACTTTTACGTCGACATCAACCTCTCATGTTCACATCTTCACATCTAGAATGCATACAAGCTCTGACACAAGCCCCCGACAGACAGAATGATGACCAATGGCTATGTAGCTTGGTGGTCCTTCAGGAGATCTTCGATGACGTTTCAAAAACCTTGAATGCCTCGTACACTGCGACGGATGAGTCATTTGACAACTTTAGAACGCAACATCTACTAGGGATTTTTCGGCAGAGGGTAACTGACTGGAAGCTATCCCCATCGGGGGATGTTGACCCGCGTAAGTGAGACACTTGGACTGTTCCGAAGAGTTCACTAACATCTAATTTTCTAAAGGGCTGAAAAACCACGCAGCGTCAATAGCTGACCTTTACATTCATCAGGTGGCCATCCGAGTCTATATTCGCCAGATGCATACATGGCTCAACAGCAAGGACACTGGAAGTCAACCACGACCAATATTCACACCAACACATACCGATGCGCTCTGCCATTGCTTAAAGGCCGGCGCTGACGTTTTGAGTATATACATCTCGCTGGACGACACCCTTCTACGCTCTCTTCCCAACGTATTCCTGATTTGGAACCTGTGCGCAGCAGTTTGCCTTATCAAGCTTGGTCACTTTGCTGAGGATCTACGATATTCTCAAAGCAGTTCCCGTGATTACTATGACCTCCCTTCTCCATCGGATCTCCTTGAGGCACTGATCCAGAAGCTCACGAACCTATCTTTACATGGATATTTCCCACAGTCACGACCATTCTTAATTGCTTTCAAGAAACTCAACACGTGGTTTCAGCAGAAGAAAACAATCTGCATAAACAATAATGGGACTTGCGAGGAAGCGGGTAGCGGGCCGATTCACGCTGTGCTCGGGACTCAAACGCCTCCAGCTTCCCCGTCAGCTACGGTGTCGCATATTCCCACGCCTCCTCAGGCACGGATAAGTGATGATACCCACCTGAGGAATCATCCTGAATTAGAACATGAGCAAGCCGCCTCGGTTACATTACCTGACTTCCAATTCACTGGCCAACAAAGTCTCGACTGGGATTCAAATACACACTTCTTTGGCCGTGCTACTAAAACACTGACAGGCGAAGCAATAGCCACCAACGCCAACTTCAATGCGGCTTATGACACTGGCTACTTCAATTCTGATCTGAGAAATATTGAATCTGGTTTCGATGATATGAAGGCCATCGAAGACTTCATGATGCAGACTGATGATGGAGGATTATGGCCCCTACTCTAACTGATCGCCGTTCTAAGCGACTACCGAGTACAATCTTCTAGTAGGCTGAGACAAGACAACGCCTCTCAAATCTCTAGAGTACCTACAGCACCCAACGTGGTGTTAGCCATTGCGTCATAGAGTTTGGGGTAATTCGCCTTGACAGTACCTTGAAAATGAAACAACTTCGACGTGGGTTCTGGAATCCGGTAGACCTGTCGAATGTTTAGTATTAACGGGATTTATTATCAAAGTGCATCTATTTGTAATAAATGTGACTCTCGGAGTGACGAAGATTCTCAATAGGTCGCTTCGAAGACACCAATCGGGGCCAGCTAATGCCGAGATATCTCGTTGTTTTTACTTCTTGGTAAGCTTGGCGGCAGGATTGCCGGGGCAAGGTCACACTAAGTAACCAGATTTGACGCATTAAATACACGCTAGGTGTGTCTTTAATCGGTCGCTGAAGCCCCCGTACAGGGTTGGACCGGTTTCTAGGAGTGCCGGGATTGACCACTATTGGTCATCATGCCGTAGAGTTGCTATACATTAATATCACATTGACGTTGAACATTGGGTAATCATACGTTCTTTAAGAAAAGATCACATTCCTGACGATCTCGTTGAATAAATACCCTTGGTTTTTTAATCATTTACAGTTTTCGAATTGCTGAGATCTTTACCACATCCTCTGAGGTCTACACTCGTGTTATCGCTAATCCCACCCTCTCAAACCCCAGTATCCTTGTATATCCAAGTACCTAAGTACCACTATCACTATGTCGCGGGCAGTTCTCATCACAGGAGCTACGGGAAAACAGGGCGGCGCTGTTGTGAACGCCTTGCTGAAAGCGAATGCCGATTTTGAGATTCTTGCTCTTACACGAGATTCTCAATCGGCATCTGCCCAGCGACTCGTTCAAAAATCACCAAAGATCAAGCTAGTGACGGGAAACCTAAACGCGGTTGATAACATCTTCGCCAAGGCCAAGGAAGTTACCAAGACACCTATATGGGGAGTTTTTAGTGTCCAGGTATGAACTGACCGAGATTAATATTTTAGTGCTTGTGATACTGATCTTTCTTCAGACTGCTATGGGCGGTGGTGCCAACGTTCGGTCCGAAGAAATCCAAGGCAAGGCTCTGGTTGACGCCTCACTCAAGAATGGCGTCAAGCACTTGGTCTACTCATCAGTTGACCGTGGCGGAGAGAAGTCAGATGACAACCCGACGGACATTCCACACTTTATCAGCAAACACAACATTGAGAAGCACCTCTTCGAAAAGACGAAAAACGGTGAGATGAACTGGACTGTTCTTCGGCCCGTCGCCTTCTTTGAGAACCTCACCCCCAACTTCTTCGGCAAGGTCTTCGCGACAAGCTGGAAGATAAACCTGAAGAAGGACCAGAAATTGCAGCTGATCGCCACCAGCGACATTGGATTCTTCGCTGCCGAAGCCTTCATGAAGCCGGAAGAGTACAAGAACAAGAAGATTAGTCTCGCGGGCGACGAATTGACATATGACGAATTCGCGGCTATCTTCAAGGAGAAGACCGGCGAAGATCTACCAACAACGTACCATTTCATCGCATCAATTATCAACTGGATGGTCAAGGAGCTTGGGTATATGTTCAGATGGTTCCGCAACGTTGGCTATGGCGCCGACATTGCGTCTCTGAGGAAGATAAATCCCGATCTCAAGGACTTCCGCAAATGGCTCGACACGGAAAGCCAGTTCAAGACCCGTTCGTAGGGTGCGAATCTGTCCGTGTGGTAAAAGTGGATTGAGATCTTTTGTAACATAGGCGGACGATCTGTAATTGGGCTACTCTAAGGACTATAAGGATGTGTATGTATCTCTAACCGATGTATATTTCCTTTTGACTCGTATAATATCTGATTAATACCAAGCTTCAATCTCGCATAATTGCAGAAAAGGAGAAGTAGTTGATTTTGTATTAGGAGTAGTTCTGGTCTCGAAGCGTTTTGGGTTTATGTATCTCTCGCATAGTATGTCGTACTTGTCATTTTGATATACCTTTCCCCATCTATGGCAAAAAGAGTGTATCAGAGTATCTACTAAAGGGATCCTATGATGTAGGCGTGTGCTCCAACGCGTACGGTGCGAATAGGGGGGTCTCAATGAACGGGATTATAGTTCTTAATCGTATCGTCTTTACAAGGCATAATTGACAATGAGAAGCTTCGAAATTAAATGCGGACAGTAATACTAATTTTACTTGATTGGCTACCTTATTTACCTGAGGTAAGGTACCTAAGAAAGACGTAGAGTTGTTTTCAGCTCTGACCCTTTCGCTACGGCCCCCTAAACGTTCTGGCCAACATTAAAGTATGCGGCGACAAGCTGATCCCTGGGCACAGCTCTAAGATAATCCTCCCAACCTACAGGCTTCACCTGGGGATATTTGTTATTGTCAAGTTCGGGCCCCACGAGTGTCCGTCCGTTGATCATATAGTATTGGAAGAAGCTATACCGTGTTAATTCCCGGGACGCCACACATGCGAAGATATTCAACTCACAGGAATATGTACGAGAAAAAATTCTGGGGATCCTTTTTCCGCAGCTCGTGCATGTGATTGAACAAATCGTCCATTGAACCCTGGCGCTCGAGCTTAGCTTTCTCCCCGTAGACCTTCTCGAACGACCCAGCTATTTCGCGGAACGTAGCCCGTCCGCCAACGACTGTAGATAGAGTTTATGAGCTTCTGTTTAGCACCATCATATTTCACGGGTAACTCACGTTTCAGAACACCAGAAGCGTTCTTGTCTGCGCACACAGCGGCTGTGTACTCGGCTGCATTCCGGTAGGTGGTACCCTCCCAGATCTCGTCACCCGTGCCCCAATACTTGAAGGTAGTGGTGGAGGCGTCAAAGGTACCAAAGGCCGGACCGAAGAAGGGCTCGATGAACATGCCGACGAGGATGTGGACGCCCTTAACCTTGTCCTGCGCATCCAAGTACGCCTTGATCTGAATCATGGGATCTTTGGGGAACAGCTCTCCCAGCTTTAGCTTAGTGTAGTCCAAGGACCAGTCCGAAGCTACGTAGCGCGGGACGCCTTCTGCGGCGCAAGCATCGATTAGTAGCTTCTGCCCGTCAACCATCAATTTATTGTCGCCGAGATAGCAGCAGACCACCACGTCGCAGCCGGACACAAAAGGTCGGATGGCAGACGTATCGAAGGCGTCACCCTTCACAAGTGACACCTTGGAGGAAAGGGACTGTGGAAGCTTGGAGGGGTCACGGCAATACCCCTTGATGGTGACATCTGGGGTTTTGAGGAGGGCCGATGCGAGTTCGCGGGCGAACTTTCCGGTTATCCCGGCGATTCCAACTGTGATAGGCATGTTTATTATGAAATAATTGATGTGAAGTTGTAGTAGACTCTTGTCTAACTTTGAGCAGAATGTCGTGTTATCTTATATAAGCCATATGTAAGGGGAAGGGCCATCGGCGCTCCGTGACGCCGAGATGTACACCGGTGCTACAACGTCCCGGGCGCATTTTAAAACAGTGGCTGCTTGTCTAAATCGGCGGTAGCTCAGGGTTTATGACGATAGGTAAGTGTTTTGCAAGTGGAGCAGAATATATTAGATAGGTACCTTTGGATAGTTCCTATTGTTCGATTCTGCAGTTTGATAAACTTGTAGGAGTCGGGTTCGCGCTCGACTCAAAAACCGATGACTAAAGTTCACCGGTTACATCCCCGCATTAACGTCGTCAGCCTCTTAGATCGTCGTAACCAGCCGTCAAAAATGAATACTTAAGCCTCTGAGAACATCCCTTCGGAAACGGATATGCGCTCCGACGCCCTTCTCCAAAAGTCCATCATGACCGAGCGACGACCTATCCAATCATGGTGTAAACGGAGTGAAAATTCCCGAGGTGTGGGTGGTTGCGGAACTTATCTACTGGGAGAAAATGGAAGTATTTGTCTCATATATGTCGTGAAACGAGTCGGAACCCGCACTTGAATATACATTTTTCATCTTGAATCTGTATGAGTGCGTAAGTACGTGTAACTCGAGCTGACTTTACGTAAGACTGCCCGGCCGTCCCAATCTACCTTAGGTACCTACCAATCAATGACCTGTGTTATTGGAGACGAGGAACCATCCTTTAATTATAGATAACATCAAAGATCTAACACATCTCACTCCTTCAGTCATCGAGTCTACCCTTATTTCTATATTATTCCTATGCTACCATCTATATTCATTCATAGCAATATTATCCCTTCCCCTTTACTGAAACCTACCTATCTTAGGAAGTTACCTGACTAGCTCCCATCGTCGAGATCCTTATATCTCCGGAATGACCTCGCTCTCAACGAAAGTACTGGCCTCCTCCAATAGATATATTCCCAGAACCTATGATTTGGTTTCCCTGGCCTCTGAAAATAACATTTCTTGTACCAGCTGCAGTCTCAGTCGTCTCATCTATATTAGGACATTTCTTTCTCGTATCGTCCTCGTCGGAGTCTGTTGACTCCCTAAAAGAGCGTTTCCTCGGCGCCTTGTTCTTAGGGGCATCACAACAGCCTATCAGCCACGTTAGTTAAAGCTCTTTTCAAGGGAATCTGATTTGTTGAATGAATAACGACAATAATAAAAACAAAACGTTTTACTCACTATTACATCTTCGCGTTTCTGAATCACCGGGTCCATTCTTTGGAGAGATTTGGGATAATATTGCTTTAGCATACGCGGCTGCCATGGCGGCGGCATATGGTTGCCACTCCTTGTTCTTATGTTCGTCTGCGTAATCGCATGCACCCCTGATGATTCCAACTGGGATGCGGTTCATGACTCCCGCTGCTTCCATTTCTAGTCCGATAATACCGTACTGGTCTCTTAGTTGGTCTCGCCTTGCTGCGTTCTTCATAAGCTTTTCACCCGATCCTATCGGTCCATACCATACTAAAGTACGCTGGGAGATAGGCCGAGGTTGCCTCTCCACGAGGCGCTCGACTCCCTCGTTGTCGGCTTGATAGAGCTTGTCGTGCTCTTGCCCAGGGTCCATAAACGTCCCATTTGCATGCATTTTATTTTTCATAGCCTTGTAATACGAGAGGAAAAGCTTGCTTTCGTTAGGTGACTCGAGTTTAATGTTACCAATCGCAGATCTCACGACAGGCTCGGTTTGCGCTAGAATATGACCCTGACGCAGAAGCTCAAGTTCATCCTTTCCTATTTCCTTGCCAAGGTCATAGGCTATGGCTCCTGCATGATCAACGTCTGGAATGCTGACGAGGACATCGCCTAAGCGGATATCTCGCGGCGGGCTTCGGCGAAAATCAGGAATGCCAGCAGCCTACATGAGACAGAGTAAGCAATACACCCTAAAAAATTCCGATGGAAGCCTAGATATGGTGTTTCATAGGACACTAGCTACCAAGTTGACTATGGGATATTACTCACCACGCCTACTAGAAGGCCAAACCAGAAATTTGGGAAGAATCTCTTCGCTTGGCTAGCAAGGGCTGCAGCCGATCCAGTTCCGTACTCTTGACCAGCTGGGAGAGTTGCGATGGCAATATTATGTCCGCACATATCGCCAGCCTGAAACACGTAGTCATCGCCACGACTTAGTGGAAAACTGCCAGTATGCCTATGGTCTAGCATGTGTAAGGCCGCTTGTGCCTCGATCTCCAGCGGCGCGATCCATACGATACAATAATGTTCAGGACGCAGGTTTGCCATTGATGGCGGTAATGAAATACTTTTATCGCTAATTCAAAGATTTGGAAACGATGACCTTGTGTCCGCTGCCGAGTCGCGTTTCTGATAGATCACCTTTTTGGGGACTGTCTAAAGCCACCTTTAGACAGTCCCCCTTTGTGCAACCCCAGATACAGGACTTAACGCAAAGCGGAAATCCCTGGGATAACTCAGCCTCACTACCTACTTTTTCGCTATCGCCGCAAGCAGGAAATTTTCTACGTTCCAATCATCATATCCGCACACACTCTTAAAATCTTCAGGGATGACATCTTACTTTATTACCTATACCTAACTACGGCCTGATTAAAGGACTTTGGCCATTAACTACCTTCCATGTATTGAGGTTAGGGGTGAACAGGCAGAATGTCGCATCGAGACAAGAGATCGAAACCCAACGATCACCACGAGCGGCATAATGCATATGCATCCGCTGTACTCAATGACCATACCGAAAGTTCTCAATGTAGTAGTCGAGGATTGACTGAACATTCCGGCCAAGGGGTCTTGAATAGAGACGGAAATTTCCACACTGGTGGAAACTTCGATGGTACAATACTATACCCTTTGTCCTACTGATAGACTGTTACATGCTAACTTCCAAGCTTTAGCTTCACACTATCATCATAATAGCCACGTTTTCATCCAACCGACCTTCATTAGCGAAAGCCTAGACGATTCTGACCCGAAAAATACAAAGGAAGAGAAGCGACGCGTGTTGCTCGAATCTCTCAACTTCCCCCAGATCGACGCGCGTCGGACAAGCATTAAGAGCGCACATAGAAACACTTGCAAATGGGTTTTCAGGACTCCCCAATACCGGGAGTGGCTCGATACCGCCGAGTTTGACAAGCATGGCGGCTTTCTATGGATTAAGGGTAAGCCTGGGGCCGGAAAGTCGACATTGATGAGATTCACGTTCTCCCACGCCTATAAATCCTTTAAGAAAAAGGGTATGATAGTCGTCTCTTTTTTCTTCAATGCGAGGGGAGAGGAGTTAGAAAAATCCACAGTTGGCCTTTACCGATCACTTCTCCTCCAATTACTCGAAGAACATCCTGATCTTCAGCACGTTCTAGACTCGATTAGGCCGGGACACCAATGGAGCACTGAATCCTTGAAGTCTCTGATTGAAGAAGTAGTGTGCGCTATGGAAGAAGCTTCTATCGTTTGCTTTATAGATGCGCTAGATGAGTGTGAGGAACAACAAGTCCGAGACATGCTATCGTTTCTACAGACTATCAGCCAACAAGCAGTCTCAGCCAGGACCGAGTTGCGTGTTTGCTTTGCAAGTAGACATTATCCGCATATCACAATACAGAAGGGGCTCGACCTAGTGATTGAAGGGAGAGAGGAACACGAACAAGACATAATAAACTATTTGGACACCGAGTTGCATATCGGACACGGCCACCTTGCCGAACAGATCCGTTCTGAACTGAAAGAAAAGGCATCAGGTGTCTTCATGTGGGTGGTCTTGGTAGTGGATATTCTGAATAAGGAATATGACCGCGGACGGAAATATGATCTTCGCCAGAGGCTCAAGGACATTCCAGGAGATCTCCATGAGCTATTCCGCGATATACTCACTCGCGATCATAGTAATACGCATGGACTTCTTCTTTGCATCCAATGGGTGCTTTTTGCAAAGCGTCCGCTCACCTTAGAGGAACTCTATTTTGCGATTATGTCAGGAGTCGAGCCTGATAACTTATTCGAATGTCACTCGGAACAGGAAATAACTAGAGAAGATATGCAAAAGTACATCCTTGACAACTCGAAAGGACTAGCCGAGTCAACAAAGTCCAAGGCACCGACCATTCAATTTATCCACGAATCTGTTCGGGATTTCCTTCTCAAAGAAAACGGACTACAAAAGATCTGGCCTGAGCTTGAGTCCAATATTCACGGCGAAAGCCATGAAAAACTCAAGCGGTGCTGCCTTGCATACTTGAATAGTAAAATTGTCCATAATTTCCATCTCCCCAACCCTCTACCAAAGTCATCGGCACCTGAAGCAGCAGCTCTCCGACTAGATACAGCTAAAAGCCTCCCCTTCCTGGAATACGCCTATCAAGGTATCCCACATCATGCCGACAAAGCTGAAAGCAACGGTGTCAGCCAGAAGGAATTCCTATCCACATTTTCTCTCTCCGACTGGATTCAATATAATAATTTATTCGAGAAACATCAGATACGTAGATATACCTCAAAGGCCAGCCTTCTCTACATACTAGCTGACCGCGACTTCGCAAACCTCATTCGCACCCTAGATTCTCGTCAGTCATGCTTCTCCGTTGAAGAGGAGCGATATGGCACCCCAATGTTTGCCGCACTTGCCACTCAAAGCAATGAAGCAGTCCAGGCGTTATTAGAGATGCAGATGAAAGCTCTACCGCTTGAGTCACCCCTTCATGGTCTATGTGAAGGGTTCGTTGAGAGCGAGCGCTATATCAATAATTTCAGTCGTGATTTCAAATTCTCATCGAAGAAGGGTATCGCTTTCTCTCTTATCGACAAGGGAGACTCGGTAATCCTGGAGGTTTTCTTTTCCACAGAGCACAACACCAATGATCAACTAACGGATGACAACATACTATTAGCAGTCCGCCTAATGAATGAAGGTGCAGTCCGCATATTACTCGACCATGGTGCCGATGTAAAGGGCCATAGGACTAGAGACCCATTATATGAAGCAATATCGAATGGATCCGAGGCCATAGTCAGCTTATTACTCGACCATGGTGCCGATGTTAACTGTCATAAGACTAGAGATCCATTGTCAGGAACCCCATTATATGAAGCAATATCGAATGGATCCGAGGCCATAGTCAGCTTATTACTCGACCATGGTGCTGATGTTAACTGCAATGATGTACATAATCCGTTAGGAGGGGCAATATTAGGAGGATACGAAACTATTATTAGGCTCTTACTCGGCTACGGCGCCAACGTTAACGGCAATAATCTAAGTAACAACTTGAGTACGGCGGCATCAAGCGGGTCCGAAGCTATTATCAGGTTATTGCTCGATTATGGCGCCGATGTTAATGGTGATAGTCTGCACGTCCCCTTATATGAGGCAGCAATGAATGGACACGAAGCTATAGTTCAGCTATTTCTCGATTATGGTGCCAACGTTAATGGTAATACTCTACATCATCCCTTGAATGCAGCAATAATGCGCGGCCACGAAGCTATATTTAAGCTATTACTAAATCATGGCGCCGACGTTCATGACCAAACTTCAGGGGGCCCATTATATTGGGCAGCACGGGGCGGACATGAAGCCATTGTCAGGATATTACTCAATCATGGCGCCGACGTTAATAGTCAAACTTCAGAGGGCCCATTATATTGGGCAGTCTGGGGCGGACATGAAGCCGTTGTCAGGCTATTACTGGATTATGGCGCTGATGTCAATGGCAACGGTGCTGACAATAGCAGAATCCCGTTGATTCAAGCAGTGAGGGGACAGCCGTGCACTATTGTTGACTTACTAATTAATCACGGGGCTCACATTGAAAGCCGAGATGACGATGGCTGGACGCCATTATTAGAGGCAGCCTCTCGCGGGAATATGGATATACTCCGCCTTTTACTGGATAAGGGGGCTGATATCAAGGCTAAATTCCGCAATTCTTTAGGCGCACTGTCATTAGCACGGAGTGGAAATGGTAACGATGCCGTTATTCAGTTGCTATTGGAATATGGCGCTGAGGATGATTAGTGTAATTGCGGGTTGAGGTACCCAAGTTCTACCCCCTGTTGAAAAGATTTGAGGTAGTTTCAGCCCTATAGCGAACCAGAAACCCGGAGGGATCCTCAACTGTGGCTCGCCATGTTGAATAAACGCCGAATATCTTGACGGTCGGCTATAAGCATGTCTCGGCTCGCATTAGCACCGTATCACATGTTACACCTCTTCCAGCGGGGTTGCGATGTTATCGCCTTTTCTTCCCTTACAGCACATTCAAGCCTATGTTGACCTTAGCTGGGCGTGGTCATAATGCGTCTACCGTTGATATCAATGCTGCTGCCGCCAACTCTGGTGAGCGCAGGCCGCGATACGGGCCGCCCCGGGCATGGCCTGATCGGCTACGGCATCGAGATGTACATTCCCGTCTGCGCTTACGCATGCCAGAACTCCTTCAGCTCCAACCCGCTCGTATGCACCGACGATGCCCCGTTCGGCGACGACGAGATGGACGGGGTGGGCATGGGCAGTAGTCAAGATGGGATGACTCTGCCCCAAAATGTAAGCGCGATGCCGTCTTCGACCTGCCACGCCGAGTCCGAGCCGTTCCTGACGTCGGTGGCGTGGTGCATTCGCATGAAATTCAGGAACACGTTTGTATGGCAAATCGAGAAGTGGTGGCAGTCCTATGTAGTCGGGAACCAGCCGACTGACACGCCGCCAGGGCTCTCGTATGGTACTGCGCTCGCGCTGGTTACATCGCCGCCAAACGCTACTTGTATGGGTGGACAAATACTGAGTGAGACGAGTCTAGCCGATGAGATGCTCTACATGCCCTCTATATTTCCATCGACGTTAACCAGGATGTGGAGATTCAACACGAACGTTTTGGTCTGGTTGTTCTTCTATCAGGAGTTGTCATCCCGGTCGGCTTTTCGCTACTGCGTTTCCTACCTTTCCCAAAGCGGTGGTCCAGCGCGCTCAACGGTCAATTCATCTACCCATTGCTGCTCCGGCCGTGGCGCGATTCACCAACTGCTGCCGTCATCGGTGATCCGCCAACACGAGGCCAAGCCCTCTTCATTGGGTACCTGATCCTTCTTAACATCTTCCTATCTACGTTCAAGTTTGGCGTCCATCCAGGTGGATTCCGCTACTGGTGGAACGACGGCCAGGACGAAATCATGGATGACCTGGCAAATCGATTAAGAGTCTTGTCGTTCGCCAACTTCGTGCTCCTGGTTCTTTATTTGTCGCGAAATAATGTATTTCTGTGGTTAACGAATTGGCAACACTCGACATTCGTTCTCTTGCACTGTTGGGTGGCGCGCATCGCCGTTCTCGAAGCGATCCTACACTCTGTCATCTTCCTACGCGATTGGATCCAGGAGGACAGGCTTGCGGATGATCAAGTGCTTCCATACTGGTGGTGGGGTTGCATCGCGACAATCGCTGCCTAGCTCATCTTACCCCTTTCCATACCAATCCTGCGACAGCGCATCTACGAACTATTCCTTGCGACGCATGTCGCGCTCTCTATTCTCGTTTTCCTCGGCTCGTGGTACCACATTATCTTCAGATATGAGCACCAGTGGGGTTACGAGACATGGCTGCATGTCGTCTTCGCGGTTTGGGGGTTCGACAGACTACTTCGGCTCCTGCGTACACTTCGCAATGGTGTTCGTACCGCCAAAATCACGGCCATTGATGATGATTATATCCGGATTGATGTTAGAGGCATCGTCGGGTCTGGGCACGTCTACCTATACTTCCTAGACTGGCGCTTCTGGGAGAACCACCCATTTAGCATCGCAAGCTCGATCATTCAGCAGAGCGGGACGTTCTCTTCTACCAAAGACATTGACTCGGTCGCTGATAATGTGGACATTGATCCCGAGAAATCGATACGAATGGGAAGCGACGGCTTCAATCAGACTCTTGAGACAGTGATGGTATTCTACTTGCGTCTGCTAGAGGGAGGGACAAGGGCTCTGCGCAATAGAACCCAGCTTCCGGTTCTAATCGAGGGAGCGTACGGGAATCACGAGGACTTATCAGAATACCCAACACTCATATGTATTGCCGGCGGCATTGGGGTTACAGCTGTTCTCCCGTACATGCGTGCGCATCCTAGCCACGCGTTCCTGTACTGGAGTTCCCGCACTCAGGCACTGGTCGACTCAATGAAACCTCTTACACACAACTTCCACTTGGAAGTTGTCGTTGGCCAACGCCTTGTTCTCCGAACCATCCTCGAAAGCCAGCTTGACAACTTTGCAGTTGTCCCCGGGGCATGATGGACGAAGTGCGCGAGATCGTCGGCAGAGTGGCTCGGGAAAAGCGCGTTAAGTTTATCGCAGAGTCGTTTACTTATTGAGGTACCCAGGTCCATATCGTACCTGTTTTGGAATTAAAACTAAGTGTATGATAGAAAATTATGAAGTTAAGTGACTACACCTACATAAGGTAGGTATCTAGTGTAAGGACGCATCCAGTACCTAAGACCAAAGGTGATCGGCGACTCGGATTATCACATAATCCGGACCTGTACCTGCTTAGGTACTAAGTACCTACCTACGTAGTACCGTCAGCTTCATCTCTCAGGCCAGCGAACCAATTCGATTCCAAGGCTTGTTCTGCACTAGGCCGATCCTGGGCTTTGAATTCAAGTAATCGCTTTGCCAACTGAATCCCGTCTGACTCTATATCAACACCATCCAATCTGCGATGCAAGGTCTCCGTGTCTTCCAGCCCCCAATTCTGAGGAGGTTCGGTGGGGAATAATTTTTCCTTGCTGGCCATTTCGAAGATGATGCAGCCAGCAGACCAGAGATCTACCTTTTCAGTGTACGAAAAGGTTGACGATTCGCTTACCAACTCGTCTTTCCAGCGTCTGGCAACCTCTGGGGCCCTATACTGGTACGTGCCAGCATTAGTGCGGAGGAACGTGGTGCCTCTATCAGAGGTCCGCTTGGAGATCCCAAAATCTGCGATCTTGATTCGAATCTTGCCGGGGGTATTTGATGTGAGAAGGATATTCTAACAATAACTCAGTTAGCCCTTCTAGTCTTGTCCAAGAAAAGAGCGATGCTATATAAAATACAACCTCAGGCTTAAGGTCTCGGTGAGTCATGCCGGCACCATGCATGATCTTCAACCCTTGAAATATCTGTTCTGCTGTGCTTCTCGTATCCTGTTTTGTCCAGTTGGTTCCCAGTTCAGAAAGATTGGTTTCCAAATCCTTGAATTCTACAAATTCCATGGCAAGAAGGAAGCTCGTGCCATCTTCGTTCCAGCCAAAGAATTTGACGAAGTATTCTGGTGATTTCTAGGAATGATTAGTAAAGACGTAGACTTCAATGAATACCTCGAAAGTTATGAACATACAACGGCCAATAGCGCCGCGTCTGATATCTCAGCAAACATTCTATGACGTATGATTGTGGGCGATTTAAATATATGTTTGATCGCAACTTGACACTTTTGCTCTTGCGACGGAAGCCCATCAGTCCGATAAACAAACGCGAAGGTCCCCTCAGCAAAAGGCTCGCCCGAGGGTTTGGAAATATCCAGAGACCTAAAGCCTGTTTATCTCATCAGCCCATCAGCCATATATTTCTAGATAGCATCGATGTCTAGTATCTACTGAAACTTACTTGATACTGCCTTTTCGCAATCAAGTACAAATGCGACCTTTTCAACGTCCACAGCCTTTACGCCTATTCTAGACTTGATGGCATTTACACGGCTAAAGCACTCCGCTCTATATTCTTTACTCTGTTCCTCGATATCTGGTTGGATTGGGTAAACCCACTGTCGAAGCTGCTCTGAGAAGTAAGGCATATTATCAGGGAAAGCCACTGAGAGCAGAAGGCAAGCCCTAGAAAATTCGATGCCCTCCAGTTCGATCAGAATATCCGTAGCAGGAAATGGGTCTTTCTCAGAGTACTGTTGGAATGCCTTTGTCGTTTTGGCCTGGATTGTTGCCTCGTCGATATCTCTGATTCGATTTTCTGTATGCCTATGTGCTGAAATATCAAGGCGGCGGCCACGCTTCCTACGCAATAGCATTCGTATGTCAGTGATCCAGCAAGAGTAACATTGAGAATACACATTATACATACTGCATCCATCGGTCCAATTGCATCACCTCTTCCTTTGTGAGGTAAAGAGGGCTTCGGCTTTTGAGTCGACGAGGTATATCGACAAAACGCATTTTCTCCACTTCCTGATATACATCTCGTACATGATACTTATACAGTTTCAGACATCTCTGAAAATTCTCACGAGAGATATCGTGGGGCTGTAAATCACTCAGGAGGATCGGTGGTTTGTCTTTATCCACGAATATAGGTCGATCCATGAGCTCAGATTGCACTGTTTGAAGTTGTAGACCATTCAAAGAGTCATACATACGACATGTGTTTAGAAACAACAAGGTAATATGAATAAGCTAGCAAAGGATGTAGCGATTTTTGAAAAAGAATCTTAATCAATCTTGTAGAATCTTTTAGTAAAAGTGTTCTTCACCACAAAAGAGCATGTGGATGTGAGCTAGCTTCCCTACGCTGCCTATATCAATATGGGTAGAAATGTGAGATGGCTTACTCCTTAATCCCTCAATTATCAATACAAATGTGCATTTTCTGGTTTAATATTGCGACATCTGCCGTGTATACTAAATTACCGGTCAGTCTGGCCACACTTTCGTACATTCTGCAGGACTCATATGCATCCTAGAGTTATCTATATGTACTTAATACAACCACTCTTTCACCCCATGGCAAGCTGACATGCATTAACAAGACCCTTTTGAATTCCAAAGACGTAGGTCCGGCATAATCTAACCGAAATGCTATACGTCGAAGTCAACTTCATGTTGAACGCCTTCGGAAAGTTTCGGATTGTGCCTACCTAGGTACTTCTCCGACACCATGATAGCGGACATTCTTATTCAATTCGGCTTACTGTTTCCTGTCACTACTATAGCTCCTATTTCTCTTATTCCCGTCTTCTTCCTTGACTTCTGCACGGGAGCAAGGGTCGATCTTATCCCCTCGGACATATTACCAAATCAATCTTTGTTCCTAACACATTGTTTGTTGCCGCTGCTTTAATTAGAAGAGTAGGAGCACGGGATTAGGAATTTTGTATAGCTTCCCTATATAGTGGAGTCTGACACCAAGGCTCTTGTTGTCATTGGTAGCCTTGTGTGATTTCTGCTGCGTACGAAGGTAGTAACTTCCCCAACTTAAGAGCGAAATACTTGCCTTCGAACAGTAAGTACCTACATTGTAGTTATTGATAAGGTACCTACCTACCTAGGTACCTATACCAATACGAAATTTAAGTGCAAAGGCAGATGTATATCTCGATTGCATTAAAGGCGCCTATGTTGCTTGAGATTACCTCAGTTACACAGCCTTCTATGTGGTTAAATGCAAGGATACGTATCTAGGTACATTACTCCGAACATTATAGTTCGTGACCATCCAATGCCGGGATACCTAAAGTAACCTACCAGAAGTCTCTGCATATCGCCGTTTCTCCCACCAAGTCTATGAATCTTCACGAATGACGCCGATATATACAACTAGAGGAATCCGGCATGGATGCCTTCGCGACTGCCGTTACAGCAGGCAATATGATTCTCACCTATCTTGATGCCTGCGCCTCTTACTCAAAGGAAGCTCGATCCCTTTATTACCGATTCAAATGGGATCTCCGCGTATTAGAAGAGATCATCACATATTTCAAGGAGCGACAATCTCAAATAACTGAAATTCGGACGGTTTCGGAAGACGAAAAACTACTGAACGAGACAGCTGAGTACCTGGGTAGCCTTATTAGTAGAGTCTCGGCAAGTTTCGCAAAGATCCAGGCTTCGGGGCTTTTGAGACAGGCCATTAACCAAGGGCTATGGGTCGTGCGCCGACGAGATTTGAAAGAACTCGAACAAGAACTCAATGAGTGGACCAACCGCTTCGATGTGCGCCTTCTCGGTCTTCCTCCGGAGATAAAGAACATTATTCCTATCAGATCGACTTTCACCGGGGAAGCGGCCTCGACCACACACATGGTGGAGTCTAATTCTCGTATGCGAGAGTTTTCCAGTCTCGCCTTCAAGGCTAAAGAACAACGGATTAGCGAACTGCTGTGTAACCCTCCCGATCAAATTCTTCGCGCAATCGGAGATGATCCTGATTTCAGGTCTCGGATTTTTCGTGTGGGATCACAGCAGCTCGTTCTTACAAGCCGACACTTCCTACCTAATGTGGCCCCGGGAAGTAAGGAGTTCCAGAGGTTCATGTCCGACTTGGGCGAATTCGCCGCAGCATTACATGTATTAGATCAGGCCACAGACGTGAGCCTTCTCAAGGTAGAATACTTCTTTTATGAAGAATACACGGGGAGATTCCTATTCGTCCACATCCCACCATATTCCGTCGACGAGATACTTACTCTAGATGTAATGATCGAACAAACCCGGTATTCGTATATGCTTGCCGAACAGAAGATTTGGCTTCCCCTTAATCAACGCGTCAGGCTGGCTAAAAGACTTGCGGAAGCGGTCTTCTTTCTTCACACTGCGGGTTTTGTGCACAAAAACATCACAACCTCCAGTATCATCAGTCTCCAACGATCTAACGCACCACATTATGCGCGCTTCCCTCTCTCTATAGGCGATCCCTACCTTGTAGGATTCGACATAGTCCGTTCCGAGAGCGGAGCATCCGTACTAGAAAAAACGTACAAGTCAAACCTGCATCAGAACCCGTCTATTGCAAAACGCAATATGCAAGTGTTCCAGCATCCCGACCGGTTATACGAAGAGGAAATCAGGATGAAGAGATACATCAAGAACTATGATGTCTATAGTTTAGGGGTCGTTTTGCTACAGATCGGACTTTGGGAACCCATCAATACGGTCACAGTAAGATTGGACGATGATTGCGCAGGCTGGCCAGAACGTCTTCTCAATATAAGTCTGGAACTAGGTCTAATCGCTGGTATAAGATATCAAAGGATTGTCGCTTGGTGTCTTGGGTTGGCGAGTAGTCGCATAATTAGGAATGCTGAATTCGTGGAGGAAGTGTTGGACCCTCTTGACGACTTGGTAAAAGCGCTCACTTAGTACATAAGCCATTTTCCTCTTAGGTCGAAATATATGTACCTCTTTTCGTTTTGATGGCGTTATTGACCCATATTGTACAAGTGAAATACATCCCTAATTCTCTATGTGCCTGGTGTTACACGACACAATCATGCATAGGTTCTAGGCAAGTGATGCGGCTCATTCAAAGTTGTCGCATTAAATTGTCAAAGATTGTGTCTGTCCAAGTCTTACAAAATGTTATGTCTCGAAGCCTCATCGTAACTAGGCTCATCCCTGGCTTTCAATGAGCATTTGGACCCGTATTCACCGAAATATTACTTCATTCGATATCTATGTGGTTACATTTATGGAATGTGTAGGGAAGCATTTCATACATGCAGGTCACTTCTAGATTGCCACAGGTGCATCCCCTCACCGAACTATAGCATATATGTTTTACAATTTCAAAGCTGGCCATTGCTGGACAGAAGCTATAATGCAGTTGAGATAACAAATAACGGCATTAACAAGGTTATCAATGAGATTTAATGTAACACTAGGTAGGCAAGGTGATAATGAAACTTGATTAGCTACAATGGTGGTTGGTACTGGGGTAGTGCCATCTTACATGCATTAGATTGTGACATGTCAGTGATTCCATCTGTGGTGACTGGAAACATGGCTCTCAAATTGAGCCGCAATTTGCTCATCTCCTCTTACCACTTCGACCCCTCCTGCTGTCACTCTTAAGCAACTCGGTTGAATTTAGGGCGACGTTTCGACCTAGAGATGTTCGGGATGTCGAGGTGCTCGGATTTCATCATTGATTTGAGGCTACGTAGGCTCTGTTATTGGTTAACCCCGACCAATAATCGAGAGACTACCTAGGTAGTCGATGAACCCACGCAAGTTAGCTGCATGGTCCGGAGAATCCGATCACTTTGGAAGCCATCTAAGGACTCAGAGCCTTGCTAGCATACCATCTTTCTTTTCCCCAGCCTTCTCCACTTTACCACAATACTGTAAAGCTGCCTACCAGAAATAGAAGATGGCATGGCCGAGACGGCGAGAAGGACCGAAAATTGTATTCGCTGTGTCACCGGCCCATTATTGCAGCCTGCCTCTTTCGATGCAACTATGCATATGACTTAGCAACCCACACCCTTCTTCCGGTAGATGATTCTACGTAGAGGCAGAGCCTGATTGCCCCTCGTTTTGGAGAAAGCCAATATACGAAACCAGGTAGTTTCCAGTTAAGACGATATTGAGAAAAGGCTTCAAATTGATGGTTGAATTAAGAATGCGTTTTTTTCTTTACTAACTGTCCCAGACAACAGATACAAACGGATATATTGTTACAAACGCACTCTCTGGTGGTGTCACTCACGTGACACTAGGAGAGAATTTCGTCACATGAACTTCACGTGACTCTCTGCCACGCTTTCCTTACTGGCCGATAATTATCCTATCCCAATTTTGGGATCGCTTTCTAATACTTATATCACTCCCGCCGCCTGTGAATTTCTTCCTCACACGCTATGTATTGACGAGAGCTACGCAGAGCAAGATGCGCCAACTACATATAATATGTATGGAGGCTTAGTGTAGCTGCTGGTTTGCTTGATTACTTGCGACGTCATTTTAAACAAGAAATGTGTTCGCCGGGCAACATAGCCAGTGATATTATACACTATTTCGCTCGAAGCTGTTAAGCAGGATTCTCATTTACTGGATGACCCTGACCTCGCCACCGCTCAATTAGGCGCCCAAGCCATGTTTTTCTTGCTGTTTGATTGGCGTTTTGGCCGTCTCCTTGTCCAACAACAGGTGGTGTATGATTTCCCTGAAGTCCTTGTCCACCTGTCGGTAAGTTCTGTACTCCAACAACTGGCTGGCCGCCATTGACAATGGTATCTTGTCTCTCTGCACCCTGTGGATTTTGGCCTGTTTCTTCTTGTCTAAGTTTAGCCCAATTGGTGCACTTTTCCCAGCCAACTCTAATCCAGTTGGCCATTTCCTCGAGGTTCGTCACACCAATGACTAGAAGAATCACAAAGCCGACAGTAGTCCCAACTACATCTGGTATTAGCCTCGTTCATCTTTTGATGTAGACCTATTCTCACTTACATAGAATCCCGAAGATCCATCCTGGTTGGTAGAGTAGATTATCACCCAAGTGTGGAAACGTCGCGACGTTCAGCGCGAAGAGGGATGAGAGAAATGACAATGGTAACTAGTGTTGTTAGTTCGAATTCTTTAGTCATGACTCGAGAGTTCGATTTCTTATGTTCGTGGAGCTTACAAATATGCTGGTAACAATGGTGAAGGCCATCAGAGTCCGACCTTGTCTCCGAGATTCTGCAGCTTCGTGCAGACCTAGCTGGTTCATTCTCAAGTTCAATATAGATGAAGTCTAACATAAGTTAGCTTTGTTCGACTCATAATGAACAGTATCTCTCACGTCCTTCTCAGTTTCCTCCGCATACCGAAGTAAGTCCTTTATACGGTTAGGAACATAATCAGGATCAGTGCTTCTCAATAAAGACATCTGCCTGGGATTTTGACCGGTTTCGATAAGATGCACATCCTCCTCCGTCGGATTGCAGAGCTGGTCCAATACCACTTTCTGGGTTTGGACAACGGAAGCGATGATATTAAGTTCGTCCCTGATATCCTTGATATCTGTAATAATGTTCTGAGCCTTTGATACGACACGGCTGAGGGCCTCAACACCCTGCGGCGTAATGTCCCTCAGGGTGCCAGTTTCATCCAAGGCATTTTCTCCGACTAGTTTCTTGAGTTCGTCTCGTAGTTTCTTCTCCTCTGCATTCTGTGGAAGTCAATATTAGTAATCATAAATGAAGAAGTGCAGATACTTACATTTTCCTCAATAGAGTCTGCAAATATCTGGTAGACCGATACCCGTTCACTTGTAGGGGTACGTTGGCCTGATTCAACTCCTTTGGCGATATCTAGGATCAAGTTGTCAAGGATGTTAATGTAGAAGTTCACAATGAACTTAACTAAGCTATCGACTGAAGATGGTATAGTGTCACTGTTGGGAGATTCCTGAATGTTTAGAAGACGATTCGATATTTCTTCAAATATAGGATCAGTATCGTCATCGGCTCGATTAGTCCCGCTGCTGATTATCGTCTCTATATGGCCTGTTAGATCAATATATTTTGAGGTTCCCAGTTGCTCACATACTATCGTCAATGACCCACAACCACAATTGGTCAACACGCAAGATATCAGAACTCTGTTTGTTGATCGTGTTGCGTTGGATCCATCTGGTAACGACTTGATCCAAATCCCGGCTCCTCGTCTCAGCTGCTGCGCCGTGGAAGTATCCATCTAGAGTCCTTGATTTATGAATGATAGTATTTGACGTTTCATAGTATCTGTTAAGACTGTCGTCACGATCATTCGTGTCCTGGTCATTCGTATTTATGTACCCGAAAGTTATATAGGGCATCTTGTAACATTAACATAAATCGTAAGACAAAATTTCCATCCCATCTACTTACGTAAAGGGCCAAGACGGACTCCAGCTTTGTGGACCTCTCGGATTCCCCTATTAGAAGACTCTTTTTCTGTCATAGAATTAGCCAGAATGCTTCGTTAACCAAATCAATACTTCTAGGGTGTGCAATGTACCAAACATTTAGGGCTCATATACTTCCCTCTAACACCATTTTCGGGAAGTTCATGCCAGCTCTGTTGAAGAAATTTCAGAAAATCTCCATATTCGTTCCGTTTCTTTTGCTTCTCGAGATAGGTAACGATTGTCATATCCTTTGGCCAGCACTGTTAGCTCATATTGATGTATAACCGCGATCATAATACTAACATTCATCCACTCCATCTATGTCATTACTATTAGTATCGCCCTTTTCACTTATTTGAAATCAAGTGACTTACACAATTTGCTGGTAGGTGGATCCATCTGAAGCGAAGACTATCTTCATTATAAGTGTTCGGCTCCACAAAGTCCTCCGACATCTGTTTGGCTGCAGTATCCATATGTGCCTGTAGTCCCTTTGAATCTTCTTTATATAGAAGCTCGAAGACCTCACAGGAGTCACATACGATGTCAAGTTGCTTATCGTAAGTATGAAAGTCAACAATTGAAGCCTGAAATCCATCAAGCCTAGCCTTTGGCTCTGGATACCGGTAGAACTGGCCATTCGATCTGCCCTGCCGTAGGAAGGGAGCATTCCAAATCGAATGATCCCTGAAGTCGTCGGACGATGGTAATAGTCCCTTTGCGTGGTCTTTCTGCTTCTTGGTCCAGCGATAACTCCTAAGAAGCCATTCTAATATTTCGCGCTTGTGAAGACGCGTTGCCAGATCAAGGGCATTCCAAGAACCAGCCAGTTGCGCGGCCTCGTCCCTCCTGTGTAATAACTTATCTCTCAGGACCTGTTCTAAATTTGCAAACCTCTCTTTTCGCATAGCAAGCCATATATTATAGAGGCCATTCCGTTTCCTCTTATTTCCCGGGTAAAGCTTTTGAGCTGAAAACAGGATCATGTTCTCATCTTCTTCACGATAGGCAACCTTTAATAATTCTGTCCATCTATTTGACCCCTCCCGAGTTTCGAGGACCTCGAGGATTTTGTCTGTAATATTCTGTTGATGTCTTTCATTATCATCGCCGTATTCATCATCGCTAGCGCTAGAGCTAACATCGGAAAGATCGCGTCCTGGTTCCCGTTGACCACGTTCTCTTTGTGCTTCCCCTCTTGTGTCTTCATGCTCCTTAGCTGTTCTAAGGGCCCAGTGAAGAATAGTCTCACCATTCCAGGTGGTCAATTTGACATTCGCGCCGTGGTTCAAGAGCAATTCTACAATCGGGAAATCCCCCTGGCTGTATTAAGTCTTGTTAGAATCTGATGTTCAAAGTAGCTTGGTAGCTGGCTGGAAGCTAGAGTCTCGCATAAATTATGAGTCATTGAAACAAATTAGAAACATTGAATACTGGATTGAACTATCGTCAAGATCCCCGGGAGCTGCTTACCTCGCTGCCATATGCAGCGGCGTTGCACCACGAAAGGAAGTCCTGCAGTCTAGATTGATGATGCCTGGCCTGCTTTCTGTAAGAAGCAGATTCACGGTTTCGTACTGGTCGGCCACATGTAGAGGAACCCATCCCCACTGGTCCGCGGCGTTGACATCGGCGCCATGCCTAAGAAGGCTTTTGGCGACCTCAGCATCGAAATGATCCTTCTCGCAGCATATATGAAGAGGCGTTCCACCTTCCTTGTCCCTCTTGTTGATCATGTCCTTCCATTTTTCATTGTTGAGTAATTTCTCGACCACCTCTTTCATTTTGCGTTCTACTGCATGATGCAAGATGGTTTTCCCTTTTTCGTCGACTGCCATGACCTTTTCATCGATATTGGTTTGATACGGGATTATAGGACTCTCCAATAGCCTCAAGGCTTCCTCCTGGGACTCCATTATGTTTCTACTAACAATCTCTAGCTTTGTTAGTGATTGAGCTTGGCGAATGGTGACTCACTTGCGAGTATAGTTGAGAATCAGTTTAAAGGCGGAGCAAGCCAACAAGACGAGCTTCGATAACGTTGACTTATTGACAGAGTACATGCGCGTCAAGATGCGGGTAGGCCTGAGTTGGCGCTGTGGTTGATTACCGAATATCTAGGGCGGAGACAGAGCCTCCCTTCTCTCGTCGTCGGTAGAATCATCGGTTGCTGCTACAACTGTGACTTCTTAGAAGACGTGCAGACAAAAAAGATCAGCCCAATGGCATTAGTATCCTTCACTCATTGGGCATCCATTTGGCGAATTTATGCAGGTTGATGCACGAGTCGGAGAATGTTACTCCTTGAGGCCAGACAAATTACTGTTATGTGCAGAGGCGTCGCTTGAAGCGGAAGATAGGCAGTCTAGCGAGGTTGTTGATTGGTAGCCGACGAACTTTCAGCTCTCTACACCCCTGCCATAATGCAGTATCGGATGCGAATGTGGTGATCCCACGGCAAGCCATCATGCTGGCAATACGGGAGGCATGAAAGAGCGAACAAGCCAGTCCATTCCAATCCGTCTCATTTGGACTTGCCTTGATCAAATGGCTTATGGGATTCGATTATTCTCATCCATCGATAACGGTCAACTAACACTTGAGGCATGAAGTCAAAACAAGAATGCGGCTCTATTTATACGAAAATCTTTGGTATCACTTTCTCATATACAGTATATGTGCAATTAATACAGGGGTTCACAATAGTCTATAATTATTATCATTATAGGCATAGATACTGTAGGTAGGGTTATCGGCAGAACTTAAAGTATTTATACCAAGGCAAATTGAGCAAGATTCACCCGGTTAGAACACAATGAGCTCAGTCGAATTGATGCGGTAACTCCTAGCAGCGGAGCGAATTTACCAGATGGAAACCCTATATTAGCAAAATGGCACCACAAGTGGGGTGCCCTAGCGTCGTAGAATTCAGGGGCGTGGCAGGATGGCCTGGATGGCGTGGAAAAAAGTGCTCATTGTCAAGTAATCAGCAGCCAAATGAAGCTACGTGAATAAAAATAAATCATATTTTGCAAGGTATGTACCTAGTAAAAGTCCTGGAGACTTAGTTTTGGGCCTTGCTGCCTGCTATTTTTTGTATAATTTATTTCTTGGTGCTGACACAAGCCAAACCTCTAGACTCCAGTCAAGAGTTGCATTGTATCGCAAAACTAAAAATAAGCAAACAACCAGTTTCAAAGCTTCGTTATATTTCGAAAGCTTAGACCATATGCGAATGGCAAGAACACAATATGCCATGCAATTGTTGCTCGGTTTTCGGATTCCTGTCAGTGTCATGCAAATACGAAAAAAGGGGAATCCATGGATCCTAGGAAACTTTTCAGCCTGGGTCCGGTTAGGTCACTTCATCTGTTAGCCTACTCCAAGTTGAGCGGATTGATGAAGTATAATTTATGTGGGTTATCGATGGCAGATGAAGGGTTAAGCTTGCTCAAACCCCAAGGTAATCCCCAAAACAGCACCAGAATAATGTGTGTGTAGAGCACTGCTCTGCAGAATCTGTTCCTACTGGAAGGGGTTACCATCTCTGCCATCCAGAATGTACTCAAGGCTATCACTGCCTGCAATATTCTCTGTGACACTAATGAAATCAGACATCTTGTTCTTTTTGACGAGCCATCTACCCCCTAGGAACTTACGAATGCACGGGTCCGAAGGCTTGCGTTGCTTCGATTCATAAGGGACAAGTTTGGCGTTGTTGCTGTCGATGGCGCTCACGGTGCAGCCGCATGCAAGGCTGGGGATCCCCTTCTGACGCTTGACATCCTGGGCCATCATGTTCCAACGTCGATGCCTACTTCCAAAGCTCTCGAATGGTCCTCCAACCAGTCTTTGTGCGCCACCTTCATCAAATCCGTTTACTTCCCCTTCCTGTTCAACCTCTCTTGGTAGTGGGCTGTTCGGCTGTGATCCAAGCTTCAGCTGGTGTTCATGAGGTGGGCACTGCTCACAAAGGCCATGTGCGTAGCCGATATCACGGAAGTACCAAATTCGACGCTTAGGCAAGAACATGCTAACGCTAAGAGTGTGGACAGGGGCGTCACCAAATCGTTCATAGTAGAACCCACCAGATCTGTCCAAGTGATCGAAGTAAGCCCGGTGCTCCTTGCTGCGGAAGAAATCCAGCGAGCCGATCTCAAAATTTGAATAAAACTGGCAATTGTTATATTCTCCATCACTCGCAGCTTCTTCACCGCCAGTATTTGGACGAATCGTTTCATCGCGGTCCTCGGCAGTGTGTAGCAACCAATTGAAATCAGCGTCCTCATCTATGAGCTCCTCATTGCGGTCAATGAACGCTTTAGTTCGTTCCCATAGAGATGGGAAAGATCGAGCATCATCGAGGATTGCCATATTAAACCCATATGCCATGTCGTTGTCTTGCATGAAGCGGAATACGTCGTAGTTAATGTCGCAGTAGAACTGCACCTGTAACAATTCTGTCAGTTTCGGGGTGCTTGTAACACAAACATTGGCGGGGACATGTAGGTAGCCGTGGTTATTGCAGGGGAGGCAAACAGGCGCTGACTTACAGCAGGCTCGACTCGCCAGAACCAATCATAGTTGGCGAGACGCTTCTCCGATGCGAAGATACCAGCGTTCCAGCGGCACATGTGGTGGTAACTTTGTAACCACGCTTTGCCAACACCGATACCGCCCATAAATTGACGCCCAACATCAAACCGAGTCACATCGATCCAAGGCGGGATGCTCCAGTGCTCTTCAGGGATACGTTCGAAGTAGCATTGAGAACTAGTCGCGTTAGACACGGTCGCTTTGAACTCTTCCGTGAACTCCTCATTGTTGAAGAACACCCAATCATATCTATGGGTTTCACGCTTGTTGAAGCGAGCCTCTATTTGAAGAATACTAGAAACCATGTCTTCAACTTCTTCATTCCGCACAAGGGAGATGAAAGCTGCGCGTGGCCGTGTCTCAACCAGTGCTTGTACCTGGTGTGCAGGTAGATCGCTCAGATCTAAGAACGTGTTCTTACGGAGCCACTCAATTGAGTGATCATTCTCCCCCGCTATGGTATATCCCGCGGGAGGATGCGGCATAGGAGGTATATAGGCGTCGACAATGACGCCCCCATGACCAACTAGCTTCTCTGAATCCCTATTGAGCAACCAAAAGGTACCAATCAAGATGGTCGACAAGCACAGAATGATGATCTTCCGAAGAGAGAAGTGCCTTTAAAAAGAACCAGCATTATTAACAGACAAGCCATGCTGGTGAATAATGGGTAGAGACATACCTAATCCGAGGGGGAACGAACTTCCAGCTGAATTCCTGGACCTTGTTACAAGGCGATTCAATCGCTTCGATAAGGGAGCTTGCCAAGGTGGCGTTACCTTCTCTATCCCGACGGCTTAAATGGGAAAGATGATCCTCAGCCGAAGAACCAGACCAAGACGAAACATGACCCCTATTTTCAGCTGGCTGAGAGGAAGCCATTGCATCCCGACTACTACCATGGCGAGCATATGCTCCAGAAAGACGACTGATCTCCATCTGCCCATGATGCGTCAGTAAGGGCTGAGATGAGGACTGAGACGGATAAGGGACTTAAGGGGCTCAGGCTATACGAACTTTGGAATACAAGATTCCGTGAAGATCACACGGAATGCGACCGTAATCGCAAAACTTGAGACTCGATGAAAACTCTTAGGAAGTTGATCAGGGTCGCAGTAGGATGAAAGGAGATGCGAAATGAAAGATCGAACGAGTGGCAGTGCAACTATTGCTTAGAATCACGAACGCGTTGGCCTAGAAGACGCTGTTTAGATGCAGCACGATTGAAAGGAGGGGGGGTCGGCGAAAGTGAAAGAGAGTTTGGATTAGGCGAAATGGACGGTGCGTGTTGTAGACAAGAGGGTTTTATTTTTCCGGTGTTGTGGACGGCGGGAGTGCAAGTGGTGGTTAGTGCTGTTTCAGGAAGAAGATACTGACCTGTGCTTCACCTAAGATTGGAAGTCGTGGATTGCTTGGTAACGAAGACAAACAAACAGGAGCTTAGTCCATTAGCATGGCATGCCGACGGGGAAACACCCTAATAAAAGGAGGTCATACGCGGCTTCCTTGGGATGCTACACTGGATTTGGCTTCACCGACCATTCAGCTGTCGCTCGCCAGCCGTCACCTGCCTACCCACTAGAATCCAGGTCACGCACTCTTATCATCGCAAACCCTAAATCATCATCATCATCATTGGATGCCGGAACCAGACGTCGTCATGAATTCAAGCTATTGTACAGATAGGTAGCATTGGTTAATTAGGGGTATTGTGGGCTGGTACCTATACCCCAACAGCCAATATGTTAACGCCCGCTTATCCACTAACTCCTCCCCCTTTAATAGTACCCGACAATTCATTACGTATCAACCGTCATCGCATCGCCAGCTATCTCATCCTCAAGGGTAAGGTCGAGGATTCGTGCGTATTGTACAGTTAGGCGCTGGAGTTCTCTGAATTTTCCTAGATGGTAGTTAGCATCTGATAGAGGCATATAGAGCGATCGCGATAAAGGACACTTACCTAGAATCATCACAACCCCTTTCAGAAGCTCTTTCCTATCCCAACCACAGAGCTCATCGTCTTTGCTATACCATCCTCTACCCTTTGTGTCGCCCTCCCCCTTTTTATCTTGCAAGACTCCGCCTAATAAGCTGTTAAGGAGTTCTTCTACCTTTCCCCTATGTCCTTCGGCTCCGATTCGTTTGGCATACATAAACAGGTACAGTCGGAATTCTTCCTTCGATCCTAGTTGCAAGGCACCAGCAATACGGTTCTCCAGATGAGCAATACTAACACTGGACTCGAAAGTCTCGAAACCATCCCTCGACAATAAAGTCTTGATCAAGCGTTGGAGTGTGTATGCTCTTCCCTTCAACAAGAATTCGTTCGTTGTATGCCGCTCCAGGAATGGGATGATACCAGCTGAAACAGTCGCTCCATCACCCTGTCCATCCTTGGAAGATACCGGACCCACTGCTGTAGATTGTAAAGCGCCTACAGAGGAATCATTGCTATTCCAATACTGACTCCCCACAGCCCACCACGATTCAGATAGCCGTTGCCAAGAATACATAGTCGGAGAATAGTAATATCCATCGCCATTGGTAAGAGTGACGACAATATGACCATTGGAGTTCAAGTGTGCAGAAGTCACACCAGGAGCTGGCATGGCACCATGCGTTTGGAGGGAGCTAATGGCGATTTCTAGTACAGGAGCAAGCGATACTGGCGGGTGGGGTGAAGAAAGCGTGTTGATATTCCAGACGTGGCACATACCAACTGCCGTAATACACAGCAGCCACCAGTCACGACACTCCAGAATGACCGGTTGAGCTTCCAACACCATCGCATTTATGAGTCGACGTCCTGCCGGAGTCCACGTATACAAGCTGCCATCCTCGCATGCTGCAGCCCAGAATCTCTTGCTACCTGTCACCAGGACAATGGCCCTAGGGAGGTAATCCTGCCAGAGGAGAGTGCCACGCTTCGTAGCCGTGATATGTGACGGATCCCGAATCGCGGCTGGATTCTTCGCTTCCAGGATGACATTCTCAGGCACTTTCGATGCCTCCTCCGGGCTACTTTCCTCAAGTAGAACACCCCTTTCTAATGGACGAAGGATATGCGATCTCACCTTAGGAACTGCCAAACGAACTTGGGAGATGGCAATAGAGGGGTTTAAAACTGCTGGTCGCAGGAATTCGGGAGTTGGTACAAGGCCGTGTTTGGGCGGTTCGAGTGCCGCAGGCTCAGCACCCTCGATCCCATTCCTCATAATAGCTCTTGGTCCAGAAGCTGCTCGTTTGTTTGGGTGTTCCTCATCCTCCTCACCTTCAACCGCAACTGCTTTCCTCTTATTGCCTAGTAGCATAGCTGCTAAACCACCTTCTGGTAGTCCATCGTATGGTTTCGAGAGGTCTAATATGGTCTGCGGCGCATCGTTTTGCGCGGCTTTCGAGCTAGATCCAACCAACTGGCTCTGGGGAAGTGACGACTGGCCAGTACCCAAAGACGATATGAGCATTGGTGCTACTCTTTTCTTCCCGTCCTTGGTAATTGTTACACGTGACTTGAGTTCATTTATTCGCTGGGCAGCTTTATCTGCTGATTCTTCTTCCGTGGGAGCTTTATCTTTCTCCGGCTGCGCGTCTGTTTGTCCATTAGTTGTAGGTGCGTTTGGCGTTGTAGCATTGGTTTTGACTCCATTCGTTGCAGGCGGTGCATCTTTTGGGAGTGGGTGAAAGTCACCCATGAGCGCTCCCATCCTTGACTCAGCGCCTCTCCTTTCCCCCTCCTTGCTATGATTTTCTAGCTGAAGCCCATCGACATCCTCGGCAATGCCCATGGCTTTTCTCGAAGCTCCATACTTGGACAGAGCTTTATCAGTCTCCTCTAGATTAGCTACCCATCCTAGTTCTCCCGTCTCAAACTTGACTGCGACAATACCGCCGTCTAAACTCGACGCAAACAAAGTCTGTCCATCAGGGGTCCAGGCGAGGTCCGATATCGATTTCGCTGCTAGATCCTGTAGGATTACGACGGGCCTGGAAGTATTAGTGTTCCAGACGCTTAGTGTCTTGTCCTGGCCAGCGGATGCGATCACAGTCACCAAAGCACCTCCCGAATGACCATTTGCAGTCACATTTTCCACGGGTTTCTTTGTATGGAATAGTCTAGGCGAGAACATGCAAACTTCTGTTGGACCTTCGTGGCCAATCAAATTGATCTCGCTGTCCCATCTTGTTCGCTCGATTATGGCAACTGAGCTTACAGGCCCGTTTACGGCGTTGGCAGCAGCAATGTGATTACCGTCGGGCGACCACGAGCACCTTCTGAAATACGTAGTTAAGGGAGATGACTTAAACGGAGCGCTGATAGTGGTCTCGAGCTGGAAATTGTTTACCATATCGTGTTGGGTGGCATTGGGGGCGGGCGGGGTGAAACGGAAAATTTTGATGGTTCGATCGTCACTGGCTGTAGCGAAGAATTTGTTGGCAGGGTCGAAAGTAATCCCTTTGACGTGGCTTTGATGATTTCCTAGTACCTTAAGCTTTTCGAAGGTATGCCCCGACCAAATGACGACTTTGGAGTCTAGACCCACGGAAACAAGTATAGAGCCATCGTACGACCAAGCTAGATCCTGAACATCATTGTCATGTCCAATTAATCGCTTTGAAGTTTTCCAATTCTCGACTGGGGGTGGCTCGTTCGACCCGAAAGGGGCGATGGCGGGTCGGCCACTCTCAAGCTGGTATATGCATATGATCTTATCATCTGCTCCGGATGCCAGATAGCGACCGTTGGGTGAGAATCGCACGGAGTGTATAGTACCGAGATGATGGCTCATATGACAGAGCTGTCTAGGCTTCGTGTAGGAAGGGTCGTCGGCATTATAGATTGATTCTGTCGACCAAACTCGGACATGGCCATCTGAATAGGAAACACATCAGCGCAAACAAGACTAGTAGTGGTTAAGAATTGCCTGAAACATACCTCCACCAGCAGTTGCGAGTCTCTTGCCGTCTGGCGATATATGACAGCTATAGACTTCGAAATCTTTCTGTTCGCCTTCGGAAAGTGTCAGCTATCTCTAGATGGCCATTTAGCAGCAAGGGATACAAAGACGGTACCTTTATGGCTCAGCCATGATGGCTTAATGATGCGCATGGTGACTCGATGATTGGAATTGTAATGCGCATGTCGGCATGAAGTTGATATCAATAAAACTAGGCTGAAGAACAATAAAAAATGGGATGCGCGTGCTCCAGAGGGTTCAAATCAAAGGTTAGTTTTCAAGTTTCCAATGGCGCGCGACGCGGCCCGAGTCTGCATCAATTTAAACTTTACCTAATCATTTCCCACGTCCTTAGTGGCCCACTTTGTCCTTACCAGGGCTGCCAGGTACCCTAGGTAGTACCCTACCCCTAGCCTGGTCAGATCTTTTCAATTGTTACATATGCCTTCTTTAGAAACATAGATGCCTACTACATGGATATATAAATCGAGGCATATTACTAAGAGAATCGAGTTCTTAAAGGGGTTTCTGGGGATTCTCCAAGGAGTCCAGGGTATTACGTCGACCTTACACGAGAAGTTGTCTCATTAAAGGGATCCAGTCTGGAATCAGGATATTATGACCATAAGGAATATCACAAAATCATAAGTCAGGTCTACGTATCACAAATGCAACGAAACTTTATTGCTCCAGCTCCATGCACGAGTAAACATCGTCTCAAAGCCGAGTAATTTGGTGTAGACAAAAGGAAAAAAAGGTATTACAGTGCAGCGAAGACAGCTAACGGGTTACGGTCATTGCCCTGCTGCCACCGTATCATTGACCTTCCGAAAAAAGAGACTATTCTCAGGCGTGGTTCCTATGTCCCTCCTGACTCCTCTCAAAATGCCGAGCCATCCTTTCAACGCCCTGAAAAGCCACTGTCCATATGCTGCGTAGGTTGCGAAAACGTAAGAGAAATGAGGAGGCCAGAGCCTCCTCGTGCAAGCGACCCATTCTAGACGTGGCGTACATCGAGAATTATTGATTGGGAACGCATTTAATCATTGCTTCGCAGAGTATTGTATGAGTCGATTAACGCCTGGGCGCCCGTATCCTGAAAGCCAAGAATATCGCAGTGCAGATACGCAAATTCTTTGTTTCGGATGGGTCGTAATATACCTTATTCGGTAACTAGGGTGAACCGATTTAGGCGTACGCGTTATTTCCATAACGACCCGGGTTACGATGGAGGTCGTTGAAGTAAGGGTGATTACAAGCCTGCTTAGCGGAGATTCGGCCAGAAGGATCATAGACGAGAAGAGCCTCCAGGAGATCAAGGCCAGTATCATCGAGGTTAGAACATAGGGTCTTCGAAGGATCGCGCACCCACTTCGGGAAGGAAGGCTTGAAATCGGGGTAAGAAGTTACGCCAGGCCAAATGTCCTCAGTAGGTGTTCCCAACAAGCTAAAAAGGAATAAGTAATGATCGCCGAAAAAAAGATTTGAAATGTTATTACTTACCGGAAAGTCTTGAAGATCTGGTCGATCTCAGAGTCTCCGGGGAACAACGGCTTTCTCGTGCACATCTCGGCGAAGATGCATCCTACGGACCACATGTCGACACCGGTGGAGTACTGGCGACCACCGAGCAAGATCTCGGGAGCACGATACCACAGCGTAACGACCTCGTGAGTGTAAGTCCGGAGAGGAACACCAAAAGCGCGAGCCAGACCAAAGTCAGCAAGCTTCAAGTTTCCATCACGATCGATCAGCAAGTTCTGCGGCTTCAGATCTCGGTGCAGGATTCGGTGGCTGTGACAATATCGAATTCCCTCGCAAAGTTGGCTCATGAACCGACGAACCATACTTGCGCCGAGTCCAAGGCGTCCTAGCTCGGGACCAGAACCTTCAGGCAGAGCTCTTCCACGACCACCATCGCTGACTGGGAGTGCCTCCATGTACTTCTTCAAGTCCAGATCGAGAAACTCAAAGACCAAATAAAGCTTGTGACCTTCAGCGTGGACGATGTTAAACAGTCGGACGATGTTAGGATCACGCATTTCCTTGAGCAGTGAGATCTCGCGGATGGCAGTGCTGGGAACGCCTTCATCTTCGGACTCGAGACGGATCTTCTTCAATGCGACGATACGACCGCCGTGGGCTAGGTCACGGGCCTTGTAGACGACACCGTAGGTACCTAGAAGGGGGCACTGAGTTAGCAAATGATTAATTGATTATCAGATTGATAACAAACAAGATTAGATAGAAAACAGATCGAAGAGACAGAGAATGAGAATCAGGATTTCAAGGGTCCAGCATACCTTCGCCGATCTTCTCCAACTTCTGGTAGTTGTCCATTTTCGCAGATGCCTACCACAAGAATAAATTGAATCGAAGGAATGTAAGAAAGGGAAATAGATATCCGAAAGTTTGTTGTGTGATTAGTAGAAATTTCGGATTTTGAAAGGTTGCCTGCAACGGTTAAGTTGAAGTTGGTTGCTGTTTACTCAAAGATGGGATGGCGGCGGTTGGGGGGTAACGCCAGACAACGAGGGGCAGTTGGTGGGAGGAAAACTTCACGGCGATTATTCGAGAGAAGGATGCAGCTGCGACAATAGAGAGCAGACAGAGTTAATTCTGTGCGATCCCGTAGTCGGTCAAAGCTCCATTGGGACAATGGATGTATTGACCACTGCAAGATTTCAAATTTGCTGCAAAAATCGGCGTATTCGTTAGTGGCAGGTCAAAATTAGGAATTTACGCCGCTGAGTGGTGAGACTGGTCTGTGGTTGTTTTCCAGTAGCAAGGTAAACAGTAAATTGGCCTCTGATACGCGACGATTTTGTGGCTAACATGGGTCCAACCTTACGTATCGCGTTCGTGGCACAGGCCCGCACTAACCTTAACAATCTTGTGGGGCTAAGGAAGGGGTGTATGTAAGCCAAGGATAGGTAGGTACAATGACGCTATCTTATCGCCGAAAAAGGGTACTTTTTATGCATTTGAGTCTGACATTTTCTTTGCACAAGATCTAATGAACAAATTCATACTAAATTGGAAACGCTGAAAGGGCTGCTGTTTGGCTTCCTAACTTGACCTCCTACATGTGAAATCTTTAACAATAAAGAAGGAGTTTTCCTATAGTCCTGATATAGTTTACTTCTACGGACACATAAATCCTCGCTCACTATGACTCTTGATCTTACCACCCTAGATGCCCATGAGCAACCAGACGATGAGCTCAAGGCTACCTGGAAGAAATACTCCAGGACCGACCACAAGGACTTCATTAGCCACCCTGATATAGATGAATTGGATATCACGAACGACAAGAGTACCTTCGAGTTAGCAGGGCACATCCCCGCCGAAAGGCTACTAAGCTCATTCAAGAAACTCGAAGGCGCAGACTGGGATGAAGAACAGGAGGTCCAAGATGCCCCCTTTTATTTTCATCCATTACTACCTGGTAAGACCACATTTAGCTTCCTTGGTGACGAGTCTTATAAATAATCGATCGTAGGTCTTCTCATATTCCCATCTCTAATACCTCCGAGAACACAAAAAGCGTTACTATCTCGCATGATTCATAGGGATCTGAGCAACCCTATTCATCAGACTAACTTACATCTTCATTATGATCTTCCTTATCGACAAGAAGAAGAAGAAGAAGGCAATAAAGATGATAGTTCTCGGTCATTCTTCTCTTATTCTCCAGATGCACCCGCGAAATTCATGCCGAAGGATCCAACTGTACACAAACCTCTATCTATCAAGCAGGTTCTCGAGCGACGGTTATCCTGGGTAACGCTCGGTGGTCAATACGATTGGACCAACCGATTATATCCCAACCAGCCTCCTCCCGGGTTTCCCCTTGATATTGCCAACTTTCTGCAGACTCTCTTTCCAGATACCCTTGCACAGGCTGCTATTGTTAACTTCTACACTCCGGGAGATACGATGATGATGCATCGGGATGTGAGTGAGGAATCAGACAAAGGTCTTGTAAGTCTCAGTATTGGATGCGACGCGCTGTTCATGATCGCACCAAACAACCACAGAGCACATACGACCTCAGACGGCGGAGAAGTGCCCAAAAAACCGTATCTCCTTCTCCGGCTACGATCGGGAGATGCCATATACATGACCCAGGAATCTCGCTATGCTTGGCATGGCGTACCCAAGGTATTAAAAGACACCTGTCCCGATTTTATAGCCGACTGGCCGGCGGAAGACGGCAAATTTGGAGAATGGAAAGGGTGGATGCGGAATAAGCGCATCAACCTGAACGTTAGACAGATGAGATAACTTTACGCTTCCAGGGGGTTCCTTTTACAACATCTGAGAGCTTAGATGAATCTATCACTTTCCCCAAACCTAAAGACGTTTATTTCCTAGATTATTGAGGACTACAGCACTGAAAAATATTGACAGCGATGTCCGCTCAAAACATAACCTACGTTTAGAACTGACCTAGATTTCCTATCTATTTACTACGCAAATCTCAGTTCACATGGCACCAAATCGTCCATATATGAGGTCTTGTCACTACTATGTATTTACATTCACGACCATCCTTTTTCAACTAGTCTCTGCCTCCCTATCTTTCCTTAGCCTATCGTACCTCAACACACTCTGCATCAAGACCTCCGCGCCTATAGCGCAATCTTCGGGGCTAGTGTACTCCTCGGGGTTATGACTAACACCGTTCTTGGACGGAACAAAGATCATACTTGTCGGGCATCGCCGGCTAGCATACACGCTGTCGTGCCCAGCTCCGCTCGTCATATCCCGGACTAGACTAGTGCTACCAGTGACAGCCTTGGCGGAAGCTCGCACAGCACAGCGGCGATGCAGTCAGGGTGGAATACGGTAGCGGGTGAGATGAAGTCGGTCCGCCACTCTATATTTAGCGGTCTCCCTGGCGTCGAGTGCACGAGAAGCCCATCGACGTCCTCTCCCGCCGCCAACGCTGCGAAATCCCGCTTCAGATCAGCCTCCATAGCATTAACGGTAGCATCAGCTGGAGCGCGGACGTCGAGTGAAAAGCTCACGTGCCCTGGAATCGTATTAGTGCTTCCAGGGCTGAGAGTCAGTATGCCCGTCGAAGCAACTGCAGAATGCGCGGTTGCCAGACGATGCGAGTGCGTTATCAAGCGTGCCGCAAGGAGCATCGCATCAGCACGGCTCTTAAGAGGTGTGGTTCCTGTATGCGCGTCTAGCAAATTCCCACCGAGTTAGTATCAGCTACCCTCCCATATATTCACTTCAAAGAGAGCCGTGTGTAATACCTCGTCCGTGGACATCAACTGTAAACCACTTATAAGCTTGAACCCCCTTTACGACCCCTACCTTCTGCTGCTCCGTCTCAAGTATTGGCCCCTGCTCAATATGGAGCTCGAAATGCGCTGCCATGGGCGTAGTCCGGTAACTAGCTGGAGTCGAGCCGAGGTATCCTATTCGTTCCAATTCAGATCTCATCGTTGCCGTTCCGCCGCCTACCTCCCGAAGATTATGCGCACGGTCGAGGGGAATTTCTTCCGCCCATACCCCAGAAGACGACATACTTAATGGAAAGCGAGCGCCTTCTTCACTATGGTATTCTGTTAATAAGAAATCACCACAAAATCCATGGTGATTCCATGGCTAGGCCGAGACACACTTAGTCCAGTTCACGACTCCGACCGGGAACTCGGTCTCATATTTATGGTCTCGCAGCACATTCAGCATCTCGATCCCGGCTAAAATACCTAGGATGCCGTCGTATCTGCCACCGCTGGGCTGCGTGTCGAGGTGGGAACCAGCGAAAGTAGCCGGACCATCGCGTCGGCCTGGCCGTACAGCGAAGATGTTCCCCATGGCGTCAATAGTGACGTTGCACCCTAAAGCCCTAGTCGTCTCGACAAACCAATCTCGAGCCTGCTTATCCGAATCGCTCAACGCGAGCCGTGACATTCCCGTTTCAGTTGGCGCACTATAATATTCCGTAGTTATCATAAGCATGTTGCTATCGGGGAATGCTTAGAGCCCTGGGAAAGACTTGCCTTCCCCATCGCTTACCCGTCCCGAAAGAACAAGTATAATGCAATGTATCCATTAATCTTCCCTGCTCCACTTTCAAAGCTTTGAGATCCTCATATTGCACATCCTTGCCGGCGGTGCTGAAATGCCGTGGTGCTGATAACGGATGCGATAAGCCTATTGAGAAGCGACTCCTTGTCGTCACCGCGAGGCGGCTTACATAATTGTGTCTAATGAGCGAATGATGCACTACGCAAGCCATGACGAAGATACAAGCTCACGGTGGCACGGCTTAATATCAACGGAGCGGGTGGTGCAGTTGTCGGAACCGCCTATGCATTTCTCCAAAGATAAAACACCGGCTAAGCGACGTCGGCGGGAGTCACGTGTTAATGAATACAACCCCAAGATAAAGGGGTAACTATAAGCTTTTACTCTTCGAAACTGGTAAAATTCTTACCGTGCTCAAGCATTCTGGTATGTGAAGCTTGAAATGAATAATCTAGATAGATAGCAGGCAGTGGGAAGAGGCAGGTGTAACGCCAACGGCATCATTTTGTGTCACTCGATAAGGCTACGACGCATATTCTATGGGCAAATAGATGGATGGATTCGGTGAACAGAATTTACCTTCGTCAAGCCCCTAAGAGGAAAAAGCCTTCTTCAGCGACACTCCTGGACACAAGACTCAAAGATCTTCAACGCAGTGGCTGGCTACCCTCAGGATCCGATACTTCAGTAGAACTTGTGCCGCCCGACCCCGCACCCCGAAACTGATTGGAATATCTGAGAGAAACTCGAGGATCAAGCATCTATAATATGGGCGAAGAGAAATATACCTAGATAGGTACTTAAGATGTGAGAGCTTTGAGATTTGAGTTATTGGAGTCCGGCAGGATGAATTATTATAAGCCTCGCAATTTCGTTCGCAGGAGCTATCAGGTTCAACGAATAACATTTTGCTCATATGCGAATGACCGTTATTAAATTTCCACTTGGAAATTGAGTCTTATTTTAGTGGCTAATTCGCTCGGGGTGGAACCACATGGGACTATGCAGATAGAGTCTCTTTACTTGTGTGCTGAGTGACTAATAAGTCGTGCCAATAAGTCTACATGAATCGGTGGACTGTTAGCTAGTGTTAGCGCGAAAGAAGGACGTGAATTACAATATCAATGCGTTTCTACTCGTTGGGTGGCTCAACACGACCTTTGCTCTTTTGCGATGGCATCGTGGAATTGGGCATGCAGTAGCTAGCGGGTACCGGCATCGGTGGGCGGAAGCTCATTCATCTCAGAGTAACACTAATATTATACTAGTGGCTGCATTTAAAACCTTCTAGCTTTCAGCTTTTCCTGACCGAGTATATTAGAGGCCTTGTGTCTTCTTGGCAATCACCGAAATTCTTCAGCTGCCAGGGGTATGGCGCTTCGTGAACAAGGGCTTGCCAGCTCAGTGAGTGAGTGGCGCTTCTCGAGGGGTACCAAGCGTAAAATGCGCCTTTTTGGCTGTCCCCGATGATAACGACGCGTACTTCGCAATTGTTAAACTGAGAAGCTGCTTTCCTGCGTGTCGGCTTCAAAACTTTTGCCTTGCCTGCGGCTTTCTTCCTGTCTTCGCATTCAATGGTATAGAGGCGGAGACGATGCTTCCCTTACGGTCGTTACTCGCTTGGATTTGCTTGGGTGGATTGTTCGTGGGAGCGCAGGAAATCGTCTACGTTACAGATTTGTCGATTTTCACAGTGCTTGTAAGTTTGATTTATTCTATATAAAATCGCCCATACAATATCTAGAGGCGTAGCTTTGTCCCCTTTGTCTATATCTTCAGGGGTTTATCGAATGTCTCCCAAGCATTCAAGACCGGGAGAGTCATACTTCGACTAAACCACAGAATGGTATTGAGTGACATAGGAGCTTCGTGAGAATATGAGGGTCTTGGATATTAGGATTCGGCTTGGCGATAAGTGTTCAGGTCACAATGATGCTGACTGCGGTAGGCTCCATGTGCTGCAGCAGCTATTTCCGCGAACGTCCAGTCTCAGACCTATGAGAACTGCCCCGAAGCAGTCACTGACCTCCAATCATGCGTGTGCACGAAGAACAACAACTTCGCTTCGATATCGACGGGAATCTCGAGGTCAGTCAGCTATAGCTGCGGTTCAACTGCGTCTGAGGACCAGGCGAGTGCAGCTAGCGTGTTCGAGGCCTACTGTAACCAGGCCTCAATCACCCCGTTCCCAACGCCGAGTAACCCAGTAACGCAATACATCACCGATTTCCCAGCTTTTCAGGAACTTGCACCTTGTGCCGCCGGAGGGCTGTCCTACATTATTCAGTAAGTTTCGGTGTTTCTAGTTCAACTATATTTGTATCGGAAACGGATTCCACTGACTGTATTATAGGAGCATGGTGAGTCTAGCTAGAGATCAGTGTAATTATTACTAGATCTGATACGAAGAGCAGACATACGACCTTTGCCCTGCAGAACCTAGTCTTCTGGCGCCATGTGTATGCACCAAGAACCAGAACTCGCTTCTTGCCAGCCAACGCATTAATACGTCGGTAAAATACTCGTGTTCCTCACATACAGTGGACATCGAATCGGCGCAAGCTGTATTCGCGGGCTATTGTGGGTTAGTACAAGGAACCACTTCTTTCCCAACAACTTCCGATCCGCCTGGAGATAGTAAGTTGTATCTTCACTGTCTTTTCCAAGTAACCATGTAGCTGACGTAGGTAATAAGTGACGTATTACATTACTGCGCTGCCTCAATATAGCTCACTGGCCCCCTGCGCACGGTCTGCTGTATCATATGGGGTTTTGAGTGTAAGACTACAAGCTCTTGAAGTGATTCGACAGCTGACATTAAGCATTGAAGCAAACCTATGACCTCTGCCCCGAAGGACCACAAGCTTTGGCATCATGTGCCTGTATTAAGAGTGGTATGTCTGGTTACGTGAGTAACGAGATTAGTTCGGATGTGAAATATTCTTGCGACTCGACAGCAACCGAAGACATCAGCTCCGCTTTGAATGTGTTTGAATTGTACTGCAGTGCTGCCAAAGCGTTGACGACTCCTGCCGGAGTTACCGAGTCAGGTAAGTCCACTGCAAGTCTATGTAGCCATTCATTTTCTGACGACAATGATTGGGGTAGTACAACAAACAAGCGCTATTGGGCACAGCGGGACGTCTGGACCAGAGGAGACTGGTGTTACCGGAGGCTCTGGAGGTGTTGAAGGACCTGTGGAGTCGGGGTCTAACAATGGAGGCTCTGGCGTTGACCTGACGAACAGATCAAATATAGGGACGATTGTGGGAGCCGTAGTCGGTGTCGCAGCCGGCCTCGCTATCGCAGGCCTCGTGGCCTTCTTCCTTTGGAGGCGGGCGAGACTCAATCGGGGACGTGAAGAGACGGTGTTGCCTCCTACTACCGAATATTCTGGCAAACCTGAGCTCGACGGCGCTGTAGCTACTCCTGCATCGGCAGCTAGTCCCGACTCAAGCATGCTAAAGGACCAAGGCATAAGACGCGATGACAACGTATCTCCGGTGTCTGCCTACAGTTCGCCCAATGCATCAGAGCTTCAAGGGCAAGGCGCATATCCCGCACCGCCTCCTATTCCGCAGATGCCCGAACTGCATGATCAGAATCAAAGTGCATATTCCTTGCGGGCACAGACTCAGGACCCCTCATATAGCGCACATGAGGCATATGGACATCCGGTGTACGAGGCACACGGCCAACCTAGGGCGGAGCTTCACGGTATGGGCTGGCAATCTGGACCTGTGGCTGGGTTCCATGAAATGGATGGTGAACATCGAGGGTAATGGTCACTAAATACACTAGATATACTAGAATAAATAGATTGAAAATTGCGTGTAGTAGTTGTGCTTGGATTGGGGAATCTTGATGCTATTGGTAACATACCTACCCAAGGTATATTTCGTACATGTTGCTTGTCACTTGATATTTTGGTTAAAACTCGCCTCTAATAAAGCAATACAACGAAGAGAGCCTAGATAAGGACAGATACAGCTGACTAGCATATTTGAAAACATCTAAGTCAGTCTTGTTGCTGAATTACGGTCTCTCTGAATTACCCTGTAGTACATGTAGGTAAGATTGCATTTGAAGATCGGACCTGCAGTGATGAAATGTTTCGAGTTCGGGTATCTGCGCGAAGGTAGCGGTACCTGGCAGGGATACCTATTGGAACCTAGAGATGTGGGTCCGTGTACTACGTAGATAATTGTCAAGGCTCCTAAAGCTTAGTCATTTTAGGTTAGGCACAAACAGGTACGTACCAATACAACAATGCTAGGTGCACCAGGCAATTGCTAGCCTCGTCGCGCCTTTCACTGAAAACAGTTGCTTTCATATTGGAAGGTGTTCTGGGGAACAAGCTTTGTGTGAATGAACGGGAGAGCAAAACTTTGTCATCTTTTCCACATCTTTAATTCTTTCATCTCTACCAACGTTCAACCATATTGTAGCGTCGGATAACTTGTTTTGATTGATTGACAGATTGATTGATTTCAAGTTATTTCGACTCTAGTTCGCTCCTTAACCAAATTTTCTCTTTCCATTCTTCTTCATCACACGTAATTTGACTCGGCCGTTCTATACACGATCGCGACCTACCAACTTTGCCTTTCTACCTACAACATTCGCCGTATTAGGAGAATCGACGTATCCCCGAGACCCGCGAAACTTAAGCTATCGAATTACCCCTTCACTTCCCTGATGGACACATCTCAATTGGAGACTTGACAATATGGCAGCTGCGGAGGTCGACCTCGGCTACCTAGCTTCCCATCTGGGTATGCCTGAGGCAAACCTTACTACAGTTGTCACAGATCCTACCGCCGAGCTCGTCAAAGCCGTATTGTCTGCAGTTGCTGCTAAGGCTCATGAGTATGACACAATTTATACGCAAAAGATCCAGCTGGAAGTCGAGCTGGAGACTTCCGTGCGCAGTGCCGAAGCACAACGCGACGCTAGCAACGAGACAGCCAGGAAGGCTCTTAAAGATGTCGAGGAGCTTCGTCGAAAACTTAAAGATGAAGGTATGTACACTCCCGCTCGTAGTTTCGCTCCAAATACTCCTCGAGTACTCATATCTGTATGTAGAGACAGCACGTCAAGCCCTGGAGAACGAACTGCAGGCTATTAAATCGTCCAGCTCAACTTCCCAGTCCGAAATCGACAAGCTTCGTGCACGAATCGCGTCGTTAGAGACTTCTAACCGGGAATCTCTTGCTATCATCGATACAAAGAATTCTGCAAATGAGACCCTGTCCCAGGAGCTCCAGGCACAGCATCAGAAGAACTTGAAGTTGAGTCAAGAAATTTCTGCGATGCAACAGGCTGTCCAGAATGCGAACAACGCGGCAAGCAGCTCCAAGTTCCGGGAGCAGTCACTCCAACAACAGCTTCAGATGGCTCAGAGTAGTAGCGATTTCTTCGAGAAGGAACTCAAGACAAAATCCGCCGAAGCCCTTAAGTATCGGAAGGAGAAGGGTGCACGTATCGCTGAACTTCAGAGACAGAACGACGATGCTACGTCAACCATCGAATCCCTCAAGCGAACCGAACAACAGCTCCGCCAGCGCCTCGACGAAGCGCAAAAGAAAGCTGATGACGCTCTTACCAGAATCCAACAGCTACAAGAAGCTGCAGGTCGCAAGGAAGAGGATTATCGGCAAGAATGCGATGGTCTACGGCGGCTGGTTGAACTAAAGGAGCAACAGACTCAAACTTACAAGAAACGAGTTCAGGAGGTTGAAGCAAGAGAGGAACAAGTGAAGCGGGAATGCGAGGAGAGTGTCCGTCGAATTAGCGAAGAACTTGCACGGGCCAACTCAGATAAAGAAGAACTTTCTCAGGCGATTGAGTCTCTTCGTGACGAGATTGGTCGTTTAGAAGCAATAGTAGCTGCGGGAAGTCCTCCACAGCCCGGGTCTGCACCACAGACTCCACGGCCGTTGAACGGATCGCTCTACCGCTCAGGTTCACCTTTTGCAACACCAGGTTCCACGCGAAAGACGGTCTCGACGACACAGTTGATGGAAGATTTCTACAAAGTCAAAGGACAGTTGAACGCCGAGAAGCTTCGTAGCAGCAATCTTGCAAAGGAGTTAGACGATGTCATTGACCAGTTGGAAGCTAAACGTCCAGAACTCGAGGAACTTCAGGCCGATAACGAACGACTACAACAGGAAATGAAGACTATGTCGCAACTTTCAGATGAGAGCTTCAGAGAGCGAGACATGGCCAAGAAGGCGGCGCGTAAGGCCGAGGCCGCTGCTGCGGATGCCGAGAAGCGGAATACTCTATTACAATATGAGGTGAAGAGTCTAAGTGCCCAGATCCAGATGTTGACTTTCAACGTACATTGTCTCGAGAAGGGTCTGGATCAACTTACTTCAGACGAGAGAATGATTCTGCAGAGGTTGGAGAGGGGTCAACTTAGTGACCAGATGGGAGAAGAAGAATTGAACGCTCATACCTCAATTCTCGAGCGCCTTGTTGTATTCAAGAATATCAAGGAACTGCAAGAGCGAAACGAACAACTCCTTCAAGTTACTCATGAGCTTGCGGAGAGAATGGAGAATGAGGAGGCGGTTGCGGCAAAGAGCCAAGCAATGGAGGATCATAAAGAACGTATTCGGTTAGAGCAAGAACTGGAAGTCTTCAGGGACACTCTCAGAGGCTTCCAGGTGAAGACTGAATCTATTACCAAGGAGCGAGATATGTTCCGGCGGATTGTCGAGTCGAGGGCATCGGCTGAAGAAATGGCTTCCGCATTGGGTCGCTCAACGCAAGACGGTGTCCTGGCTAGCATCGAGCAGAACTCGACTGCAAACGACGACAGCTCTGATTATACTACTCTACTCCGGGATCTCCAACAAAACTTTGATCTCTACCGAAATGAGCAAACTGCTGACCGGAAGACAATAATAGAGCAGCTAGAAAAAGTCTCGGCAGAAAGGACTTCTCTCTATGCAGAAGTCTCTAAGTTACAAAGCCAGCTTTCGCTTGCGTCAGAGCGCTATGAAATTCTCCAATCAAATATTGCGGCCCTGCAAAGTGAGAATAGCGAGCTGCAAAAGAGAAACCAAGCCATGTCAGAGTCTGCAGCGAAGCAAGATATTCGCACGCAGCAGGTGGCTGAGGATTTGGTTGAAGCAAGAGGCTTGCTCGAGAGTATGCGCAGTGAGAATGCCAATCTCAAGGCTGAGAAGAAGCTGTGGAAGGACATTCAAGATCGATTAAGTCAGGACAACGAAAGTCTAATGCAAGAAAAGTCACGTCTGAACGGGTTGTTGGCTACGCAGCAAACTCTTCAGAATGAACGCGAACTGAACGAGGCTGAGACAAGACGACGTCTTCAATCCCAGATCGATTCTTTGGAAGCCGAGCTCAATACCACTAAGCGTAAGTTGGCTGACGAGGTTGAGGAGGGAAAGAAGGCACAGCTGCGGAAGGAGTATGATGAGCAGCAGCTTCGGAAGCGAATCGATGAACTTACTACAAACCTGAGCCAGATCCGTGAAGAGCTTGTCGCAACGAAGACTAGCCGGGACCATCTGCAAAGTAGAGTCGATGAGCTAACCATCCAACTACGCAGCGCGGAAGAGCGCGCAGAGAGACTGCAACCACGACCTACCCCCAGACCCGGATCTATCATTCCAACACCCGAGCAAGGAGCTACACAAGTTGACTCCGATGAGCGCATACAAGACCTGATCCATGAGGTGACGGACCTCAAGCGGGATCTGGAGATGACGAAATCGCACCTAGAAAATGCCCAGGCGCAAGTCGAGAAATACAAGCAATTAAGCCAAGAATCCGAAGAGGAGTTAGAAAGGATGAATTCCGCTCAAGAGCAATATCAGCAGGAGATGGATGCGACGATCTCGGCTAAGGACGCCACGATCAAGGAACTTGAGCAGCGAGTAGAGGATCTGTCCGCCGAGCTTGCAAGGTCTAACAACGAGTTGTCAACTTTGCGCGACTCTCAAGCAGAGATCGCCAGGCGTTTTGAGGATGAGAAAGCTATCTTGAATGAAGAGATCAAGCGCCTGAAGGATGAGGAGGAAAGATACACAGCTTCTTCACAATTCCATCAGCAAGATCTCCGTGCACAGGCTGAAATCGCAGCCAATGCGCAACAAGCGTACGAAAGCGAAGTGATGAAGCATGGCGAAACTGCCAAATCCCTCTCTAATTTACGCAGCGAATACAACCAGTTGAAGACCTCTGCTGCAACCTGGAAAGCAGAGGCAGAGTCGGCGAAGGCTACACTGGCGCAGAGTGAGAGTTCTTGGGACGAGCGACGACAACGATTTGAGCGTGAAATTTCAGAACTCCGCGCTCGTAGAGACGATGCCAACGCGCAGAACAAGCTACTTCACCAGCAATTGGAAGACGTATCAAAACAAGTCTCAGCCTTGCAGCAAAGCCGAAATTCGACTGACGAGTCTCTTGATGCTATTGCTGCCCAACCTAGTGGTTCGGATGCCGATAAATTCCGAGAATTAAGCAACTACCTTCGTCGCGAGAAAGATATTTTGGAGGTGCAGTATGATCTCAAAGTCCAAGAAGCCAAGAGGCTACAACAGCAACTTGAGTATACGCAGTCCCAGCTCGACGAGGCTCGACTAAAACTAGAGCAAGAACGTCGTTCACAGGGCGATAGCGAACGAAGTTCCATGGCCCATAAGGACCTGATGAGCAAGCTAGAAGAACTCAACTTGTTCCGAGAAAGCAGTGCTGCCTTACGAGCAGAGGCTCGTCAAGCACAAGCCCAGTTAGCAGAGAAAACTGCTAGGATCTCGGAGCTGGAATCCATCATTCAACCACTCGAAGCCCAGATTGAGGAGCTTCAGAACCAGCAAGCATTCAGAGAAGCTGAAATGAAGCAACTCCAGGAGGACCGAGATCGTTGGCAAAAGCGAACGGAAGATATACTTTCAAAGCATGGAAGAACAGACCCCGGAGAAGTTGAGGAGCTTAAGCAGACGATTGCAAAACTTGAATCAGAGCGAAATGCTCTACGAGAAGCCGAGGTACCTCTGAAGGAGAAAATACAAGAGCTCGAGAAGACCATTGAAGAGAAGGAAGCTGCGTGGTCGGTGACAAAGGAGAAGTTGATCAATTCGGCCAAGGAGCGATCTAGAAATCTCACCAACGCCAAGAATGAAGTTGTTGTCGAGAAAGATAAGTTGCAGACAAAATTCAATGAAGTCTCTGAGCAACTCTCGAGAACCCAGAATGACTTCGAGCTGTCTAAGAAGGCAAGGCTTAGTCTGGAAGAACAGGTTACCAGCTTCAAACGTCAAGTTGAGGCACTCCAAGAGGATGCACGAAAGAATTCTACCGTCTCTGCTCCTGCAGATTCGTCCAACAACCAGTTATTGTCCACTCTGCAAACTCAATTGGCAGAGGTCCGCGCCGAGTTAGATAATGTTTCTTCTCAAAAGGCTGCTATTGAGCAAGAGTTGCAGAGTACTCGTACTCAACTAGAGGCAGTGATTACAGAACGGGACCAGGCGATTGCTAATGCGCAAGCCCGAGTAACCAATGGCGATACAGTTATGGAGAACGGAACAAGCGTTTCAGAAGCGAGGCCGTCAGCGACACCGCTATCCGACGACGAGCGGAAGGCCCTCGAAAGCAGGATAGCGGAGGCCGCAGCTAAAGCTGCTGAATGGGAAACCAAAGCCAAGGAGTTGGAGGAAAAGCAAGATCAAATTGTCAAGACGAGAAGCGATAAGATGAAGGAATCCTTGAATAAGCGTTTAGCTGACTACAAGGCTCAGATGGAGGAGGAAAAAGCACAGATGAAGCAGGATATCGAGAAGTTAGAGTCTGACTTCAAGCTTCGTATGGAACAAGAGCGGAAGATTTGGGAAGCGGAACACGCCAATATTCCAAGCGATACAAAACCGCCTGGAACCCCCGCTCGGCAACATCCCTCCGAGACTCCGGCAGGGACACCTACAACATCGTTCGCCGATCTCAGTGGACTAAATGACAAAGAGATCAGGGATCTCGTGTCTAGTAACGCCACGATCAAGAGCATCATTCAGAACAACATCAAGAATAAACTTGCGATCGAGACCAAGAAAGTGCGTGAAGAACATGAAGCGTTAAAGGCGGACGTGGAAAAGAAGATCGCCCAAGCACGAGAGTCGGCTACTCAGCTAGCTGTGTCTAAGAATAAACTGAAACTGAACATGACTGAGAAGAGGGCTAATGCTGCTGCCGCTAAATTGGCTGTAGTGGAGACTGCTGCAAAGGAGACACCACAGAGACCTGTAGGTGAGGTCTGGGAGATTGCGAAAGTCGCAATGCCACCAGCGCCCACACCCACACCCAACCAGACCGCCGCCGCCGAATCAGCAGCAGCGCCAACAGCGAACGTTGCGCCAGGTACGTTTTTCAGCTTCCTAGATCTTGGTGATGCTCTATAGTTTGCTAACATTTCTCTTAGGTTCTGACTCTCAATCCACAGTTGCTAATTCAGCTGTAAATTCTCAAGATACAAAAGGTTTCCCAACTAGTGGTATACCCAAGCCAGGAATGATGTCTAATCACACCCCAGTGCTGAATAATCCATTCGCAAGTATCAAGCAAGAACAGCCGCAGCCGGTACCTGGAGCATCGAATCCTTTCGCGCAACCTCTGCAGCAATCAGCACCGCAACAGGGATCAATTACTACACAACCATCGTCTCAACCTACAGCGGCGTCACAGCTTCCAATGAAGGTCACCGGCCTTCCAATGCCAACCGCAGGCACTCGCAAGCCGAGCGGTCCTAACCAGGCGCGTGGCGGTGGTCGTGGTGGATCAGCAAACCGGGGAGGTCGTGGGGGTGCGCAGGGTCGCGCTAGCCTTAACCCTTCTGCCGACAACTTCCAGCCTGGAAATAAACGACCTCGGGGTGATTCTGAAATAGGCAACGGTGCGAAGAGGCCACGAGGCGGCGGTCCGCACTAGTATGGCAGACCGCAATATTAATGCACAACTCTTGGAGGAGGAAGCGTAATAAACGCTTTACACTTATACTTGTACATCGGTGGTTCTCGAGATTCTCTTAATTAGATGTTTATTAGTATGAATAGGGACTTCAGGGATCTTGTTGCTTTGTGTGTCTTTATTTTTGCTGGAAAGGGGGTTGGCCAGGCAAAAGTGGGAAAACGAGGGAGTTAGCATTGCTGTAGCATGGAACCTAGCAGTATATGCCTGAAGTGTATGAATGATACGCATTATCTCTTTTGTGCAAACTAGGTATTTTACTCTGAAAGCTGCTTATATTTTCTGGAGTGGGCATCAGTGTTAGCAAATTAACTGTGGTGAATACCTACCAAAGGCCATGTAATAGGTGCGCTTTTACAGCGACATATTTCAACTCACCCACATAACGTAGCTGCTGCACTGGACTAGCTACAGGTCCCATAATGTGCGATATTGAGATCCGTAAGTAGCAATTTTGCAAGGGCGTCTTCCGAGATAAGTAAACAGAAAGTGGAGCTAGATGATTCTTAGCCGAGTCATGGGTCAGGAAAAAGAAAGATTAAGAAATAATTGGGTAGTTTTGATCTTAAATGTAGTAATAGGGTCAATAAGTATGTCGAAGTAATAGACATCAATCGTTATATTTTGACCAGCAAGCAGAACATGATCTCAATACGTTTACGCCTCATCACCAGCTAGGATCAAATTCGCATTCTCGAACTTCTCTACCATGTCCTCCAGAATTTTGTCAGTCGCTCTCAAATCTTCCTCTTGTGATAGGCTCTTCTTCGCATCCCATCCTATAGGCATCACAGCATCAAATGTATGCTTTAGATCCGCATTTAGCTGTATCACAGTCCCTAGCTTGCTAGTCGGAATAAGCCCCATCGACTTCGGTTTGGGCCAAAGACAGAACGATGTGATTATTAGTGGAGACACACAGGTTTCCTCTCTAAGTCTAATTGTCGACCTGGACATTAACCTGGTTCAGATTGGGCGCTGCATGACTTCCGAATACGATAGTCGGAAAGCTTTGTGTTTGGCGGGAGCACGCGCATAGCGAAGTCGAACCTGGATATTCTCGATCAACATCTTCCCATCGGCTACGTCGAGATCGCTAACGACTGTATTCAGTTCAAGCCCCAATCGTTTCCTGGCCAATACGATGAAGAGGAAAAAATAGAGAATGAGTTTTTGCTGGACAAGGTGAGACGGCTTTTGGAGTTGGAAGGGGATTTTCATCCTGCAACTAGAATGGGTACATTGATTCCCACAATACCAAGTGAAGGTGTAGAACTCAGCAATGAATAAGAGGGTCGGAGTCAACTCACACAATCGAGGATTCTCTTTACAAGGGACATTAGAAAGATTCACGTGGAGTATGAAACACTTTTTTCGGTTTTTAATTTTTTTTTAATTTTTTTTTGTTTTTCCTTAAAAATGAAAGCATACGCGCAGTACATGATGGAATAGAAGTAGGACTAATGCGAAGAATTGGCGAGCCCTCCATTCGTGCCATTGTTTCTCCCAATCATAAGCCATTTGTCATGCTCAACAGCTTAAGAGGTAGGTAGTTTCCTCCTCCTTAGTCTCCTCCTTAGCCGGAATTCAAACGCCCATCTCCGTATCTGCTAGTAGTCTTGGAAGTTCGTTGGTTTGGGTGAAACCTATGACCTTAACCACGGCAAGAAATCTGAAACAGGGCTCCATGTTTTCTTCGGTAGACTGGGTAAAAGTCTCATCCGCGAATGATGAGTTGCGCCACTCTGGCTTCAGATGACCGCCACTGATGGTGACCTCTTCGTGTAGATCCTTGAATGTCTCCGGCCGAGTTCTCAGGATGTTGTCGCGCTGAAACTCCTCGAGTAGAACGTCTTCCCAACTGGCTCCGGCAAAGTAAATATGGACTCTGTCTGCTACGTACATTACGGCCTTGGCCCAGTCGTTTTGACTTTCGCGCGGGGGTAGGGTGTCCAGGCGGAGGAGTCGATCCCATCGGTAAGCTCGCTGTTAAGAGCAAAGTATTAGCAAATCAGACTAAAAGGGGTGAAATGGGGCTGGGCTAGAAAGCCTATTAGGATCGGGCTATGCTTACTGCTAGTTTCTCGCAGTGGTCGTTGAGGAGGGCTCTAACGGGTCCGCCGAGATTTCGGAGTGCATGGGTACCCAGCAGATTGAGGACGATGAAATACAGGTACAATGGCAGAGAATGAGTCTCACCCAAAGCTATCATGTATAGCATGATCGCCCAGATAACACCACCGACGCATTCGAAGACGAACGGTTTGGTACCGAAGTAAACTACGGTGAACGCCAGTCCGGAGAAGGCAGGTCGGTTCGGGCCACTATAAGCAGACTGGAAGTACAACTGGATCTTGTGGAAGTAGATCGGGAAGCTCTTGAGCAACTGAGCGAAGGTAGACATGGCGGCGGTGATCATGATGGCGGCAACCACGATGGCGGCAAGGCTAAGAACATTAGCGAAGAGAGTGCGTAGGAAATCCATCTTGCTGTATTCGTAAGGTGCTTTCTGTCAATGGTGTAGGTGTGAATTGACAATGAAGATAGCTTGATAGCTTCGCTTACTCTCAGAGGCGCCTAATCAGTAACGTGTCGAAAGTTGATACGCGTCTGTAGAAGAGTATCTTGACCTTAGTGAGGTTGTTGCTGTAGATGGTAGAGTTTTGACAGAAGCGGAATGCGAAGAATATGGGCTCTGCTTCGCAGGTTTATGTGCCAGCCGCACTTAGAAGAGAGGGTGCACTGCTTCTATTGCAATTCCCACACAATTTGTTATATACCTGGAGAAATTTGCAAATTCGTATTGCCTCGTTTATGGGGTCGCGCTCTGTGCATAGCAGAAGAGGGAAGGAACCTCATCAGAATACGGTCAGAAATGGGGTAATCCAGGACGATTATAGTCGATAGGTATTAGATCGTTCCTTAAGTCACTGTGCATTCCACTCCGAGGTCATTGTAAGGGGCAACTGCGCTGCAATCGAGAACCGATGGACATGCACAGGTCTCATCCATCTCTACATTAGAATAGCATCATGTGAGGTATCTTTTGAACAAAGCCCATTGTGTGCCCTATTATCACGGTAAGGTATACAGTGACAAGTCAATAATGAGTACCACTTCGATTCATAAGGCCATACACGAGCAACCCGACTCTGTTCGGTATATACCCGCTTAGAGTAGGTACCTAGGTAGTTAACAGCAACTAGTTGTACATCTTGTTGCTGTCTGCTAATTACCTAGGGGGTATGAAATATTATCAGTCACTTTATAACTATGACATGCCTTGTTAGACCCCTACTCATATTAATCAACAAAAACTCCATATATACAGTTCACTAGAAGCTCAGTCAACTTCTGCTAGATTGATCTTAAATTACTTGTATCGTGAGGTATACTTGATAAAGAAGTGAAGAAAGGGTAAAGATAACTATGCCATGGGACAAGATTCAAAGGCGTAATAGAATAGGGGTAATAAAAGGGTAATCGGGAGGGACGAAAGAAACAGATAGGAGATATGTGATATTCTACGCATGAGGGAGAAAGGGAGAATATAAGGTGGCTGATTGGATTGGATCCTATATCCCTCACATTGATCATTTAGATTACGTTGTGATCACCAAGAATTTTTACTGTCAAGGCAGTACTTTAATTAACTCCGTGCCATAGCAGAACATATTTTCCATCAAAACATGACCTCTCTGACCTCTAGCATTAGACGTCCAATATAGAATCCACATTATAGAGTAAAGGGCTAATCCAGGGACTTAAACTCTACTTGAGATGGTACGGCTTCGAATGTCCGCCATTTAAGGCGAGACTAAAAATGTAACTTCCAATCCAAACGCAATTGCTACCTATCCAACTTTCAAAATCGGGAACATCAAACTCCAGGATACTTGAATTAAACGATCGTCTTCCTGCCAAGCGAAGCTCAAGGAGTGAGGTAATGCGAAGTGTTCAAATATGCCAACACCTTCCTAACCAATATTTCAATGTAAACTCTAAACTCCCAACTGTAAAACGATGCATCGATTGTGGAGAACAACTTATAAATAACGGAATTCATAGTCGCGAAATTCGAGGGCCGAGCAAGAGGGTCTTCGACTGCGCTCCTTGAGAACAGGATGGTGATCAATCGGGTTGATGAACTTTTCATCGAGAGGTTTTCCTTCTACCACTTCTTCTTCAGATTCCACCAAGGTAGCCGAGCTGGGTGGCCGTGACGTAAATTTGGTGGTGCCATCCCGGACTTCCTCGAGCAGTATATTGATAGTTGTCTCTATCTTTTCCAGGTACTCTTTTAGGAAAAATAGTCTCTGAAATTGTGGGCCATCAGGTCGCAACTTTTCTCTTAGGAATTTTATACGCTTCTCGGTTTCGATCAAGGAGGCCGTCGTGTGCGATCCTATGCACCTAAGGAGCCGAGGGTAAGTACCATGTCCTTTATTCTTGTTCTTCCTGTAGTTCCAGTAGTTCCAGTAGTTCCTGTAGGGCATTTTTTCGGAAGATGTTGGTTGTTGATGTATTTTTATAAAGTGCTGGTGTTAAGTATATGGTTTGGGTATAGTAGCGGATAGCAAGAAAGTGGCTAATTGTCCGCAACAACTAGTTTAGGGGAACCAGGAGCTACGAAAGGTTTACTATGGTGACAAAGTCTATAACTGATAGTTTGAAGGTTTCGAGAGTGGATAAAGAATTAGTCTGAGGTTCTAAGAAGTGAGCGAGTTGGGGGGTATGACGGTCTCAATTCAGGTTTCTCCGAAACAGAACAAACATAACGTATCCATGATAGTAAAATCAAGGTTTATCAGCCTCAAAGTGAAATATGAACTATGAATTAGCTTTGTTCAGTTGCTGTAGAAACAAAATATTGTCCTCGTTCACTCTGGGGGGACAAATAAGCACCCCGAATTCTCTCCTGCGTAGAACTCCAAGTTCTGGCTGTATCCTTCTACACTAGACCTAAAGTACTTCTCTTCCTCAACTAAGTTGAGTTCCGAAAGTAAATTAAACGCCGTAAAGGTAGATCCCCCTGTCATTATCTTGGCCAATAAATCCTTGTATCTTTGGGCGTCAGAGAGTCTAGCGAAATCGACGAGCGCTAAACAGACTCGCACCCAATGAATTATAGGCACAGGATCTAGACATCCAGCCATCTGTCGGAATTCAAAAGTGTGTGTATTTCCTCCGGTCTTCCCCGCCGGCAGGAACCGTGTGAACCCAACTGAGCCTCTGTAGATTCTATAACGGATTATAGAGTTAGCGTTGCGACCCTTTTGAGATGTGTTTTGAAATGTGTTTTGAAATGGAATATTATAAGTACTCACTGAGGTTCATTCGGATTACACATCATTTCTGCTAGCTCCCTGATACACTTACTTGCCTAGAGAAGGCGTATCTATACCGTATTCAGATGTTAGAAAATGGAATCCGCCTAGTAGGTTAACTAGGGTAAGGGGGTAGATAGTATCTAGATACTGACCCGTAGAACTTTCACCGTCGGGGAAGTATTCGGCACAAATTGGAGCATTTGTTTTGATTGGGATTCGTTTAATCCGTTACTACCTTCCATCAATTCCCGATGTCCCAATGACGCAAGAGCAGACGACTCAGAAAGTAAACGACAGTGGAAGCATTCTTGGCGGCAAGGGTGGTGTAGCTTCATCAGCATGTCATCTACGAGTAGAATCAAGGTAGTGAATTTCTTCATCGTAAGGAGGCTGAATGATTCTTCGCCACGTCCAACATGGACATGTACTGAAGTTGACTGGTTCAGGTGGACGCGGGCTTGTCGAATAGCATGGCAAACATCTGTTATTCTCTTGACGTAGACGGCAGGGTCGTCGGCTCTCATAACTTCCGAGGTAATTTCTCTCCCAGTCCAAATGTACTCTCTAGGTCCGAGTTTGCGAAATCTGACGGAATTATCATTAGTAAGACGCCATTTATCGTAGATAACTACGTTGGAATGGGGCTCGTGGAAGACATCTTGTTTTGAGAGGCGGAAACGGATGTCGCAAGCTTTTTCTAGAACATCGATAAGTTGGCGATCTGTATCATCGTAACCGACGAAGCTATGTAGAGGCCGCTTCTCAGTTGGGTCGGGATCACTGGCTCCGTCTCTTAGAAGGGGAAATAGGAATTCCAGCTCAATACCAAAGGTCAGAGGGCCGCTACTGTCGTCTGGGGACTCGATGATTTCGTCATACTTGGAAACGACCGAGCCGTTAGAATTATTCCCTTCCATTGTGGTTGTAGTTGATGGATATGCAACAGGTATAGATGTAGGCGGGTTGATTGTGGGTAGAATATCAATGATATTGGTCGTGTTGATTTGGTTGCATGGAGTCTTGACTTTTCTTTTGAGATAAGCGTAAAGAAACAAGATATTAATAGTGATAAGGATGTGTTATATCCGGACCTACATCCCTACCGATCTAAAGTGACTTCTTCAAGTAGTAACATCTGTGTGAATAGCAAATATTTGGGCCGAGTAGCTCCGCACACAGGTAGGTACGAAGCCTTGTAGATAAGCACAGGAACCTGACCGAAAGCTTATTTATCGTTGAGGTAGTTACAACTGAGGAGACAATCACAGGGAGTTGCCTTAATCATCATTCCTTTTGAAACGAATGCTTTGACACGTGTCACAGGTTTGCTTTGATTAACGTCTTTTTGGTCACAATACCAATGTATGTAGCTGTTCACAATGGAATGAGTGGATATCCTAGTCGTAAATGAAAGTCCGGCCTCATGTTTGGTTGACTACCTAACCTACCCTTGGGATTAATCCCTATAGAACCCAATTGCTCCTTGTTATGAAACCATCGGTAGGTACCTACTGAGTCATACCAATTTATGTGAGTAGAACATGCTCATAATTCCTAAGCTGACTCACGCTCTTCAGGGGTTGATTCTTGACTCGTTTATTCATAGTAAAGTCAAGCCAAGCCAATATTACTGTAATTGACTGGCCTTAGACACTGATATGACCTCTGAAGTAGAATCCGCTTATCCAAATGATAGTGCTTCAAAAGTTCTCATATGATTACCTAGGTAGTTACATTCCCTATCTCTTACTAGACCTAATCTTGACAGCCATTTATGGTGGTACTAGTCACCTCGAGTTAAATGCCTGGGCCTAACAAGACATGGGAGCCCGTCTTTCATCGGTAACGTAAGACTACTCTTACTGACTCTCTCGCCCTCGTAGTGTGGCATAAAGTCGAAAATTGACACCATCGTGGCAATGACTTGTACGGCTAGCAGTTCTGCCATGCGCTTCCCTAGACACAGGCGTGGACCGCCATTGAATACCGGGAATTCGGCCGCGCTCTTCGTAATCAGTTTACCATCCTCTGTAAGCCATCTTTCAGGTCGGAGGGAGTCGGCATCATCTCCCCAACCAATTTTTGACCGGTTCATGGCCCAGGTACACCAAAATACTATAGATTTCTCTGGGAGAAAAGTACCATCAGGTAATGTGGTCGCTTTTTCGCATTGCTTGATCTCGAAAGGAATGGGTGGATACAGTCTTAGAGTTTCGTAAAAGGTTGCCATGGTGTAAGGCAACGATGCGGGTGTAAAAGTTGCAGAGTTGATCTTTCTGTCATTACCATTTCCAGGATCTATCAATGAATCCTCGATATTTTCTAGCAAAGCTTGTACTTCGCTTCGAATCTTCCCAGCCACGAATCTGTGTTGCATGAGGAGGTACATGCACCATGTCAAGGCTTGGGCGACGGTGTCCCTACCGGCAGAAAGATAGTTAAGAGCAGCGTCGGATACTATTTTCGGATCATCGCCAAAGACTTCTAATAATGACTGAATTAGGCTACCAGACACTTCATCCAGTCTGTCAGAATTTGACTTGGGGCTTCGGTCCTTATTGTCGAGCACATTTACGGCGCTATCCACTATCTTGTGGCCAAAGGTTTGAATTGTATGCAGCGCCCTCCTAAACCGAAAGCCAGTGAAGAGTTCCGTAATGAACCACAAAGGATTTTGGAAGCGCTCGGTTGTTACACCTGACGCATAATCAAAAGCAAGCGTGAAGTCATCATCAGCATGCATCTCCATGTTATAAGCCATCTTTCCCATAAGTTGGCTAGTAATCTCGTGGAAGACATTCTGGAGATCCACGACACTTCCTTCGCGTGCCTGCGCCCGAAGGTGGTTAACCGAAAGACTGAGATACTTCGGTAGTGCAATGTCTGTCAGGACTCGCAAATTGGAGGCGTTGAGAAAAGCGAGCCCGGCCTTCCTCTGTGCCTTCCATAATTCCCCGTCAACGTTGATGATGCCATTCCCAAACAAGTCCCAAGATAGTCGTTTGAACAAGTCGCCTTTGGAAAAGATGCCCTCGTTCTTGAAAACGTAGTCCAAGTTCCTCGGGTCATTGATCACCACGCCAGGGGGAAGAGTGGGGACGCTGATCTGGAACGTCTCAGGCCCAAACTGCCTCTCACATTTAACGAACCACGAAAACAGCTTTTGGCGCGGTTGAAGGAAGAGAATTCCATTGCCTACGAGAGGTAAGGTATTCGGTGGCTTCCTATCGCGATGGTATTTGTTGGCTCGCAGTCATATTCATAGGAGAATGGTATCATGCCTACCTCAAGGGAACCCCATTTCGTCGAATGGTGGGAGTTCGCAAAACGAATTGGTAGCACAAAATGGCCCCTACAAGCCCAAGCCACAAGAGCCCAGAGCCTTCCAAGAACGCCATTCTGTTCAGCGTTATTTATGATGGGGTAAGACTGAAACGGCTCATGATGAGACCGTAGTCTATGAAGCGTACGAGATACGGGTGTATTCAAAAAGTTGTTGAATTAGATCAATTTATCAATGAAAGTTGACTCTCAACCTCTTTCGGTAATGCAGCATCATTATGAGTATCTGGTTCGGAAACTACCTACTTAAAAGCTCAAAAACCAGCTGGTGATGATTTGTAGGTCAGTAGAAACATGGACCTCCTTATTGGCTTATTGTATGGGGACATTTTCTCGATGGAGTTTCAGCCTTATCATAATGACGTACGTACGGGAATGCGGTCTCCTTTTCTACCCCTACCTAGGTACCTACCTAAACCTATCATTAGGTAACCTGATTGGTCCTGGGAGCTTGCAGTTTTAGGTAGTACCAGCCCTGAAGCTACCCCTGGAATAATTCGAAGGAGTCCGAGCTCCAAACTCGAAACTCAACAAAAACGTCAATCATGGTGAAGCTGTCATGATGACGGCACCAAGGGGAAACCAGATATTGAAACTTACTCATCCACGCTCCTACTATCCTGTCTGAATCCGTATTATTCAGCTTAGATTCAATTGTCAATTGTGCCGGTTCACAGACATTGAAGCTATCTTGTGTCCATTTAGTATCTGACGATCACTTACTTTCAGCTCACTTTTCAAGCCAATTGCTTCACAGCTATCGTGTACCTGTCTTATCCCACAACGGGCCACGGTGTATCCCGTGCCCACAAACCAATCAATCGCAATGGCAACGAAGCCTTGGATTCCGCGGCTGCACCTCTGGGAGATCGACGACCAGCCATGGTAAGTAATAAGCCAAATCTAGGAATCGTAAGCACTATAAGTCCGGAAGTCCGCACCTCAGCCTCCCCAATTGGCAGTTTGTCACGCGGTCCGGTACGTTGGGTCAACAGATTTCGTGGTCGTATCCAACAAGATCTGCCCACTGCAGGTCTAGGGCTTTCTTCCTTGGTCTCTTGGCCATTTGTCTGTCTTACCTACTTACCGACCTACTCACCCATGTGCAACCATACATGTACCTATCCCCCGAAGCAGTAATCCTCGGCGTGGCATATCTCCTCCTTTCCAATTCACCAGGTCTCAGCTCGACTCTCGACTAACGGCTAGCTACCCACGCCCTCACCATGCAGGTTCCCATCCTTCCTCCGCGCCTACGTCCAGACCGGTCTCATGCACGCATGGACGGTCTACATCCCCATCCTGCAACCTAGCAGCGCCGCGACCATCGTAGCCGAGACCCTGCGCCGCGTGCTCGGCGCCCGCGTGTCGCGACACACCTACATTGACTTCTGCGCCGGCGCCGGCGGCCCCACGCCCTTCATCGAGCGGGCCTTGAACGCGCAGCTCGAGCGCGCGACCCGGTCGCGCACAGTCCCCTCCTCCGCCAGCGTCGTCAACGGCGAGCGCAAAGCCGCGTCCGAGAGCACGCCTAGCTACGCCGCTATCGCGAACCCGAACGTCGAGTCCGCTACTGTGCACGAGGAGAAGGAGGGGGATGTGGCCGTCGACTTCGTGTTGACGGACTTGCATCCGCACGTCGAGGCTTGGGACGCCGCTGCCAAGAAGAGCGATCGCTTAACTTACGTCGCGCATCCCGTCGACGCCGCCCATGCGCCAGCCGATCTCCTACGGAAGTACAGTAGAAAAGGTGGGAATGGCAAAGGCAAAGGTATATTCCGGCTCTTCAACCTCGCATTCCACCACTTCGACGACGATCTAGCGCGTTCCATCTTGAAGAACACGGTTGAGACCAGCGAGGGGTTCGGGTAAGATATAACTTCACATACAAGAGATGCTTAGAATGTTTGGGGAAAACTATGACTAACTAACTATACCTACAGCATCTTCGAGCTCCAGGACCGTACCCCGACCGGTCTACTCACCTGCTTCGCTTTCGGCTTCTTCATATTTCTAATTGCGCCGCTGCTGTATTGGTGGTCGCCCCTGCGTCTCTTTTGGATCTATGTTATTCCCGTCGTCCCGTTCGTGCTCGTTTTCGACGGCCTCATCTCGTGTCTGCGTACCCGCACCGCTGACGAAGTCGAGGCTCTGCTGCTGACCTGTGGCGCGGACACCAGGGATTGGGAGATTCAGAGCGGTAAAGAGCGGTTCCTTTGGCCTTGTGGGTACTTGAACTGGATTATCTGCACCAAGAAAACGGCGTAAGAAGGACCGAGGAGATTCGGACCGTGGATAAGGGGTTATGTCGGCGCAAAGCAGACGAGACGACAACGCAGCCATGACCCATGTACAGATAATCTCATTTTTGCATTCTGTGCAATGTGAAATATATGGAAGTTATAACTATATACGAATGGTATTCCTTATCAATCCCTCATAAATGACATGTGACTACCCATGCTATTCCATGATACCCGTTAAACGCCCAGAACAGTTCCTCTCGACACACTCTCATCAACACATAGAAATATAAAGGTAAAATATACTCGGGTCCACCTCGGTCGTTAGATCATCTCGTCAGCCAACCCAGGTAATCCACAACGATCAGGGTCACCATGCTACAATGTGACGTTAGCGTGCATTATTCCAGTGTGGGTCTGATATTCGGAAATGGGGGTTAACTTACGCGTGGGGTGCAATACGCACGTAATACGTGCCAAAACCGCGGTAAAAGCGCGTCAGACCTTCTTGCTTCGCAACCTTGACGAAGCAGTCCGTCATGCTCTTGTACGGGAGTTTGCCATCAGGGCCGCGCTGTTGCTTTTGCAACCTCGTCTTCACGAAGTCGAAAGGCAAGCTAAGGAAGGAGGCGAAGAACCCAGCGATGGCGCTGGCGGTTAAGGTTTGCGACTGGGGTGACCACTGGGTGTGCACCTTGAGTTGGGCCTTGGCCTCTGAGAAGAAGGCCAACTGGCCTAGGTTGAGCGACATAGCTCGTACAACTGTTGGAGTTGCGCCAGCCCACAGTGCGGTGATACCTTCAGACTTAACGATCGACGTAAGCGCATCGATGACGGATTTATAGTCCTTCCTCTCAGCGACGGGCTTCAGACCATCTGATTGCATTCGGATGAGAGCGAGGTCGGCTGGATTTCCGATAAAAGCTGCTATTCCACCAGCCGCAAGACCAGCACTCGCTCGCTCGACGAAGCTGACCTGAGTGCCCTTCTCCTTGGCACGTGTTTGTAATCCTTTCATAAAAGTGTCGAAGAACCCTAATCTTGCTGTGGTATATACGGCTTGGCGAAGAAGGCCGGCTGAGAGACCCGTGTATAAGTCAAGGACCTTGCCTTGCGCAAGGATATCTCTTGTGACTGATAAGGGAGTAGGCTTTGGTCCGGTAGCGATGCCCTCTCCCGCAAGCTGCAGCCTGACTTTAATCATGTCCACAGGTTGGATGACAGTTGTAGCAACCATTCCAGAGATACCGCCGTTGATGAAGGGAAGGGCTGCCCGCATAACAGGAGTGTGCAGGAAGTCATTCCCTACGGCGGCAACGGTTTCCGATCCTTGCTTGCCCATACTGGATGACTTAGTTCGAGCTGCTTCCGCGGCTTGCTTCAGGGTGTTGGAGCTCATAATTCCAATCCAGAGGCAAGACGGCAAGGGGTCAGAGAAATCGCACACTGGCGCAAGGCCGGGACCCGTTTAAACTCTAGAGTTGATAGCACAAAGGAAGTAGAGAGCTGTTGTAAACAATACAAGGTTAGCTACATGCACACGAGTATGATTATGGCTCGGTTTTAATATGGTGAGACGACTGGTAAGCTTATAATGAAAGTCGGACTAGGTAGGGAACTCCAGAGAAGGTCCGGCAAAGCACCATTGGCTAGTGCGCTCAACATCCGTTGGACAGCATAGCCATGACCGAGGTGGATAGACAACCGACATATATTTCGGCTTCATTTCGCGGGTTTAAACGGTAATGTGGTTGAGGCTTTCATTGTCTGTGATAGATGTAGATGTGGACCTCATCGGAAAAGATAGGAAGTGGGGGCAATGGATAGACGAGGTACAGTTGAGATGCTAGAGCACGAGCGACACCCATTGAATTGGGATCTCGGATACCCGTTCCAGGTTTGCGAGGATCCACCAATAGGATAGTACGTTGATAATAGCGGAAAAGTACTAGCTAAACAGTTGAGGGTGGATGCTATCAATGATAATATTAGACAATGAAAATGGGGCTACCCAACTTGTACAACAATGTCTCAGTGGAACTAATAGATCAACCGGACATGGATTTCTATTCTCCCCAACTAGAAAGCTGGGTGGCAGCGTTCAGCCCTGGGTCGGTGTACGCTCACCGAGACCGGCAGGACGGCGGATCTTATCAGGTTGAGCTCAACAAGCTGAGAGCTAGGAGCTGGATGTAGGGAGTTCCGCCAGGGAAAAGCAAGATGATGTCAGCAGAAGGAATATTCCGTCGCGAAATTGAAGCAAACTTATCAAGTTTGATGAGGGAAAACATCAACAGATAATAGCAACGAATTTTTGGAGAATCAATTAGGCACGCGATCAACTCGGTCGGCTAAGTTGGATCAAGGACCTGAAGGATGTAAGGAGGTGTGAAGACAAAGCAATAATATGATCGAGCAGTACTTGATCGCTTAAGCAAAGGAGACTCGCCCCCTTTAAAATTCAAGGGGGAGAATTAAACAAATTGACTTGGTCGATACCAGATGCCCAGCGTCGGAACTCGGGTAGAGCTGGTGATTCGATTGTCGCTGGAAATGTAGGACAAGAATGTAGGAGATGATAGGCTAGATGCCATAGGGGTGGAAGCGCAAACTCTATATGATCACGAAGATCAATCTAGGTAAGGCATAGCAAGGAAGAAAGGGAAAGAGTAGCGGGACTAAAAGGTTCACTTATGTAAAAGGAAACGATACCAAGAGCAACCTTGAAAGAACACAAGGCGGTGCCTTCTTCCCCCCTCGACTAACCGAGCACTCATTCATGATTGGTGTTGAATTCCCTCTATACCTACCACATGTATAGCTTGTAGTGGTTAGTTGGACCAGACTACCGAGAAGATCGAATGCGGGGTTACGCATAACATTCATCATCTCGATGCGTCGTGTAATAGCAGGTAGTGCTACACGCGTTATGGAAGTGGCCTTTATGATCTGAATGAAAGTAACTCTCTTGCCTGTCATTTATATCAATTAACCATGTACCGCTTAAACGTGTTATCAACTTGTTTAGTTTTACTCCGGCAAGACATTATTCGGGTATACATCGAACCATTTCTGCCTCCTGGGTGTGTCCCATAATACAATAGGTATACTAACTAAACTGTCGTCCTCCCATGTACATATTATATAACAAGCACTCATCTCCAACCTGACAGCCTGGTAAATACATGTACTAGTCTTTAATATGTAATCTTCACAAGGGTGGAGCAGAGTACCTGGTACATGAAACATACACTTCGCGCATGGCTCGGGTGGGTCTCGGCATTGCATTGGAGATCTACACTGTCTCCCCGTTCAACCGGAATTTTTTTGAGCTGTGATTGATATTAGAACTTGCGGATGTCCGTGTGAGAATCTCGGGTGTTTGAGCTGTATTTAATATGGGACCCCTGGACTTTGGATATACTCAAATATCATAAATAGTAATTGCAAATAGACGCTATCAGCTGTATTCACGGGTAGATTCTTGGTTCGAATTCGCCTTTGTGTCTTAATGCCGTGATAACTGGACTTCGTCCCCTTGTCCCGAAAGATGGCATATTGCGGGGTAAGGTCCCCTACATGTACTCTAGTGGACCTGTGCTGCATAGCGAGGTATATCGATAAGCACGTGCTTGCTTTCCGCGCGAAATTCTACAAGAGCTATCACGGTTGACAAGAGGGCAAGAAATGATACATATAGTAGGGAGATGAATATTTCTTTATAAATAATTCTAGTTGTTACTTATTATATGCATACAATCCCATTCGACGAGGAAAGTGTGTGTTTGTGCGGAATACTGTAGAGAAGACCTATGTATTTATGCGACCATTCTAGTGACGTCAAGCCACTGGAGCTTGTCCTTTTCTTAAAAATGCAAGGGATCTGATAGGTACAAATGTGCAGGCAACGACAGGCTAGGTTCTTCCTGAAATAGGAAGCCTGCATTTCTCTTCTCCAACTCGAAACTCCAATAATTTTTCGTTGTCTTCCTTCCACTAGAAACAAAGCTTCTACTTAGATTCGCTTGTAACTCCCCGCGTTGGTGCTCCAATATATGGAAGGGATGACTATCCACCTAAATATAGATGTCTGACAACTAGCCCGCCCACGTTCTATATCACAGCGCAGTGTGCATGTCATCTTCAATAGGAAGCTGTTAGAGGCAAAGAGCTGAAGATAGGCTGGAACATCCTCAATCTTTTAACAAGTCCGAATGATTATTTCGGCCTGATAGTAATTAACCCGTACCTCACTTAGGTAGTTACGCGATCCCCATCACATCCTCTGATTTTCTAGAACGCCGAGCACTTTCGGAAACGGCCCGAAATTCTAAATGCCCATTGACGAAATTTTAAAAATTCAAACCTGAACCGCCGACGCTTTGGGCGCCCGTTATTAGTTCCGCCTCATCATGACACGCGATCTCCAACATGAAGCCATGTAGCTCTGATTAGATACTGTTACACCAATCCTATATTCCTTTTCTCCCACCGGCTGAGGGTGATACCGCAATTGAACCGAAGGTCATACGGTATTGATATGGGAGCTCTACATACATGATTCTTCGTAGCTCGCCGCTACGAACATCTCTTGCCTTTTCGACTTGGATGCCAGTGCTGCATTGACATGGAAGACCCTGCTTCCACTAATTCGAGACGGTGGTATTTTCCTCTAGGCATACATAGCATGTATGCAAGCATTTGGTAGAGCATAACGTACCTGTATGGAACAACCCAATCTAGGTTAAATGGATCATTTCAATCGAGTCTCACCAGAGCCGAACATTATGATTCCAAGGTCAGTTGGGCGTTTTGATCAAGGTTTCTTTCATTCATAAGTTTTGTTTACCCGGCAGAGTGAAACCACCCAAGCTCCAATTGCTAGCAGTTCAAAAGTCCTCATCCAACCACAAACAATACGTGTTGTAATTGATATTGTAGTTGATATCGGCAGTACAAGAAACTTGAGTTCGTATAACTGCCTAATGTTTGGATTGTATAAGCTCTCCTACTATAGATTACCTCTATCAGTAGGGCGCCGAAACAATAAGGCAGAGACAGGTCCTCATCAGTAACTTCTTGTTTTACCAACATGACTATTGATTATGCTCGGTTCTTCTATATATTCAATTCTACTTAAAGCCCCGTATCCTTAACTTTACAATCTTATCTATTTCCTAATATTGAATATTAATGACTTGTATATGACCTATCAATGGCACACGTCAATGCTAACTTATAGGTAACTGGATCTTTGATTCACTGATAAATCGCAGGGCTGACCTATTGTACGCGCTTTTGGCAATTATGACTACACATATCCCATCTCGCAGTTCTGTAGCTAATCATCCCTAACTTACGTACCTAGAAGAGGCCCAGCCTTGACTTACATCATGGGATCGCTCATGTTGAGAGCACCGATTATCAACTAAGAGACGCCAAGGGCAGCGTCAATAGGCCAGCCAAGAATAATAAACAAGGCTATGAGTTCATAGTTCCTTGCAGAGCCTCAATGGCCGATCATCTACGTACTAAGAATTACCTAAAGGCGACTGACCTCGGGTATTGCTTCATAAAATCATCGTCTTCGGTTCGGGTAACCGGATTAGTTCCACCACGGCGGTCGCTTGGGTTACCCATCAGCATCGATACTAAACTCCACATACTCTGAAATGGGGGTCTGCACTTATACTTCTATTTCGCGTCAAAATTCCTTTGCGGAGTGGATATCTGATAACTGAACTCTAGAGCGCAATGCTATGTAAAGCAACTATGCCAAGCAGACAGCCGGCCCAATGCTTAGGTTCTTGAACGCCAATCTCGGCCGCAAGGTGGTTCCGTGCTTAGGAAACATCTAGAACGTGGAAGGGAACGTCGTCAACCTTCCCCCATCACTCACGATGACGGTTCCATTGCAATATGCGCCCGCTCTAGAGGCTAGGTAGAGGATAGCACCGCCCATATCCAGCTCATCTCCAGCTCGCTCAAGCGGTATCATGTCTTTTCCGATCCCTCCTTTCTGGATGATCGGAGCTGACATCTCGCTCGGATACACTGAATAAAAGTTATCATTAAGTGGTCCGTTATGCTTTCTTGCCTCGACTTCCATCCTGTATAAAACCAAGGAAGGGGGGGGAGGATGTAAGAGAAAATATTACTTACGGCCGGGACAGATCACGTTGGCTCTGATATCCCACTGAGGCAACGCCACACTCAACTGTTTGATTAGGTGTGTACAGGCAGCCTTGCTCTGTCCGTACGCGAAACCGCCGGTGTTTACCTTGTTAAAGCCACCAATACTGCTCACGGCGATTACCTGGCTCTTCTGTTGCACGTTACCCTGCTTGTTGCCGGCATCCAGGAGCTTGAGAAACGATATAGTAGTGTACCAAACGGCGCTTGTGTTGATGGCAAAAGTATTGGTATAATCCTCGAATGGCACAGAAAGGTTCGCCTCGACGAATTCGTCAAGCGTCGTCTCGGGCTTGGGCCGAATCCCGTACGGCCCGCCGATGCCCGAGTTGCAGACTAGCAGGTTTACGAAGCCGGCTTCCTTTTGGATTTGAGTAACTGCAGACTGCAACGACTCTTTGGACGTGACATCACACGCCACAGCGATCACGTTGAAGCCGATCTGTGATGCGGCTTCCTGTAAGATCTGGAGGCGACGCCCTAGGATGTACACCTTGGAAGCGCCGTTGGCAGCTAGAGCTTTGGTTATCATGAGCCCGATTCCTGAAGCGGTTTTATTAGTGAATATGTTACATTATAAGGTATATACGTCAGGGGGTTGCGGGTTTGGCTGACCTGTGCCGCCACCGGTGACGACCGCGACTATACCCTTCACATTAAACAAGTTCTCCGCACTAAGGGCGGTTGACGTCGATTGCGAGGATGCCATTTCTACTGATTCTTATGAATATAGATATATCCTAACATATGTCTTCAATGCCGGCGCAACACTTCTTATATCTAAAATGTCGTGAACTAAGTAAATAATCTTCAATTTATAATTTCTAGATAGGCTTAAGAAGCTCAATGCTCGCTTAGTAAGTGTGTTTTAGTAACTGTGAGAATCATATTCTTCATATTGTAAGTGATTTGATTGGTAAATAGCAGTCGGATTATCAATCTTCTTTTGCGAAGAACGACTACTATACTTCCCGTCCGCTGGCGCCATCGCATCGGTGACAGCGATGGAAGCCCCCATCGCAATACCCCTCAGTGGAGCCCAAGGTTGAGAGAGCTCCAGCTAGAGTGGGACGTCAGCAGGTAATAAGCTTTCCGCTTACTTAGGTCCAATATTATCCTATTCCTCAAAGTTGAGTATCCACAGGTGTATAGGCAGATACGTTGAATATTCCACACAAGAAGCTGAGAGCGACTACTAGGCTAGGTTCTGTTTCGTATATGTCAGTAAACATCTTTAACGTCACATTCTCAATGATGAAAGAAGCATCGTCAGGATGCTCGTCTTGAGCTCTCATTAGTTGCATATATATGTCTATATACTTGCATAACCTCAAGATGCATATACTGTTTATAGAGATACTTATCTAATTAACGAGTCTCCTCTCCAAAAATTTCTAGCTCCAATAATTTTGTTCAATTATTCTTCGTTAACCAAGCGCAAATTCTATACGTCGCCCGACATGCCGAAACGGAAACGGAATCACGAGCCCAGCCTCGAGGAGAAGCTGACGCAATGGCACAAAGAATTGGCGCGGGGAATGAAGACCGCGAAAGGCTTCGAGCGCCAGCGCCTGAGCAAGCGCATCCGCGAGGCCCAGGCTAAGAACGAGGTGGACAAGGTGACGAGGCTTGAGAGGGAGGTTGCCGTGCTCAAGGTGTGTGCTAGGAGTCTGTATAGATTAATTTTGGATTAGGCTAACACACGGGATCTTTCGCTTCTAGAGTCTCGATCTCCAACAGGCGGCGCACGCGCATCTTTGCTCATCGCTTCTGAAAATCAAGGGCGTGGCCGAGTCCCCTAAACTCCCTGCCGACATCGTAAGGCCCGTACCGAAACCCGAAGGCCTTTCCGAGGAGGAGAAGGCTGCGCTGCACAATGTGACGAGTGCGCTTTGCAACCGCAAGCAGGTCCATGATATCATTAAGGAAGCTGTTATGGGCACATGCATCGCGCTAAAAGTCCCTATGCCTGAGAAGATGAAGAAAGGGGGGAAGAGCAAGAAGGAAAAGACAGATGGAAGGGCAGATAAGGAAGAGCAGACCGACGATAGGGATCATAATGCGAAGACGACCAGCCATAGTGGAGAGGACGATGGCGACGAGAACCAGTCTGAGATTGAGGAAGAAGAGCCAGAGCCCGTACTATTGAAAAGGAAACAGGATAGGACTCTGGAAGATGAGGACGAGGAGCTCGACAGCGATGATGATGAGGGTCCTTCAGATGACCAAGTGTTCGAGGGTTTCTCGGATAGCGATGCTGAAGAGCGCATGTGGTCGAGGTACGATGACTTTGTGGCTGGCTCTAGTAGCGATGATTCGGACGAAGATGGTGCGAGCGAGGAAGACGAACTCGCCGCAGATAGTAGGGCGAGGTCGGTCCGAAAAGCAACAACTGCCGATGACATATCTATATCATCGGCTGAGGAGTCCGAGTCGGAAGAAGAGGATTTGGAGATATCAGGAAGCGAGAGCTCCACGTCAATATCCCCACCACCCTCTAAAAAGACGAAAATCACGAAAATCGGCTCCGTTTCGGCCGGTAACTCAGCGTTTCTGCCTACCCTAATGGGAGGTTACATATCAGGCTCAGAATCCGAGGCATCTGACATCGACGTCGGTCCCCCGCGGAAGAACCGACGGGGCCAGCGAGCGCGTCAGGCTATCTGGGAGAAGAAGTACAAGGACAAAGCTAAGCACGTGCAGAAACAGCAGCAGGAAAAAGCGAAAGGTAGAGACCAGGGATGGGATATAAGGCGAGGTGCAGTGGGAGACGATGAGGAAGGGTCTAATAAACCCTGGAAGAAGGGTATTCGAAATCCCTTCGATAATAAACATGTGCACCCCGAGCGCCAGCGGCAGATGCAGGATGGAAGTCAAGAAGTTGATAGAAGAAGTCGACCAGCAGAAAGACCAAAACCCAAAGCAGCCCCAAAGAGAGATGATACAGGCCCCTTACACCCAAGCTGGGCTGCAGCTAAGAAGGCCAAGGAACAAAAAGTTGAATTTCAGGGCCGCAAGGTTGTGTTTGATTAGATCTAGATACCACGTTAGCAAATCATTAAACCAGTTAATAAGCAAGTCAAATGCATCGTCGATTTTGTGCAGGTACTTAAACTAATGGATATGCGCACTCGCCATCATCGTGATGTCCGCATTATGGAACCCCAAATACTTCCTCCTATCCTGCGATAGCAAAAGTCTTCGCGTACTCGAAGCCAAGGCGACCACCAACGCAATTTGCAAACCACCGTACCATGCAAGCTCTAACCTAGGCTCCGAATTGTTGATCTTGATATGCAAGGCGCCATATGCCCTATTCATCTACCGCCCTATCTCGACGATCTAGCCGACAACGGCGAATCCATCAAATTCGTAGTCATCTTGCCCCACCGCCAATACCGACCTAATCCCCTAAAATCAGCGAAACACATTACTCCCTATTTGCTAAATCAATCGACTCTAGCTATAGACGAATCAGCTCCCATGTAATCATATATCGAAATATGGCCAAAGCAAGTAGTGAGAATACTGTGGCGTATGCTAAATGTGATGTTTGGAAATTTTCAAGTAATTCGAAAGGTAGGGTGGAGAACACCTGAAGTATGGAAACATTGACGGTCATGACTCGGGAAAAGTCCATCTAGATAAAATGGGTATGAAGATGGTGCAGATAGCAACCTAAGGTTTAGGTATGTTTCATCATCATCAACGGGACGACAGTCTCACGTTATCCTTAGTTGCATAGTCCTAATGACAGATCAATTAAATGATCGAGTGGGTGAAGGGAAAAGTATTCACTTCCTGGAGCGTTTCGATGGGGGTTTATCGTCCTCATCAGATTCGGAATCAACGTCGCTTGGGCGCTTGGATGAAGAAAAATGCAGCCCGGGATTATTACGAAGGCTGGGGTAAACGTCAGAGTCAGAATCATCATCGCTTCCAGGAGGAGTGTCTTCATTGATGTATCCCGTGTCATCAAAGTCATCACTTGGATCAGCATTTGCCTCACCGTTTTCATCATCAAGCATTTCCAGGTCGATAACTTCATCATTGGGCTCTGTCTTGACTGACGGGGTTATCTGGGGAGAATTAACGAAAAGTGATGATTCCGTATCATCGTCGTTGGTGAGATCTATGATTATCGGATTTGAAGGGTCGGCTCCTGCCAAACTTGGATTCGAATTAGCATCATCTTGATCTACTTCTGCTCGCCCTACAGGATCACCCGCTGAGCCAGAGCCCGAACTGACGAAGAGACCACTTGAACTATCATCATCGTCAAGATCCGCATCAGCACCATCATTATCACGTTGACCGGAGAGATTATGAATTCGAGAGGGAGTAGCTTGGGTCTCGTACGGCCAGATGCCGTCGTCATTATCGCTGTTTGGCTCAGTATCTATATCAGACTCCGTGCCGAGGTCAGAGTCTAAGTCAATGATCTCCACGACTCGTTCAGAGCCATTGTTGCCACCACTATTAGGACGATTTCGTGGGTTATGGACGCGCCTGGCCTGTGCATTGTCACCCCCACCATCCGAATCGCTGTCTTCGTCGGTATCGCTACTACCCAAATACCCATTATCTGATTCACTCGTCTCTGAACCGTACGCCGTGTTGTCGAAGACCGGAAACTCGTCGTAGAATTCCTTGATTATCTGCATATCTGTACGAGAAGGCTTCCATAAGCTATGATGTTTCAGAGGGGTAAGGTTCTCCAGTTCACTCTTAAGAGCGAGTCTGGGTTGCTTGGGTCTCGTTACGACGGTATTAATATCTTTGAGAAAGGACCAATCTCTAATAGACTGGCGGTGCTGAGTGCCGTCGCGCTCCTTGAAGCGGACCCATTTCATACCTCGTAGTTGGTAAATATAGTCCATCCCCTGGACTGTACGCATCGATCGATACCTGCGGAATTGAGGTTGCCTAGCAGTACGCTGTATCATAGTCCTGAACGGATCAAATTTCACATTCGACGATTTGAATGGGTATTCCTCATCATCAGACTTATCGTCACTATCGTGAGAAGCTCTACGGCGCCGTAGATGGTCGTCGGCTTCATCGTCGCTAAACAGATCGACATCGGAGGACTCTTCGGCGGACTTATCATCATAAGCATTGTGATTAAGACGCATCTTCCTTTGTTTCTCGTACCTCCGCCTCATTCTATCCTTGGGGCACTCTTGAATATGAACCACCAAGGTGCGAAGGCGTCTAGTTTTAGTAAACCACGCCAGACCAAGCGAACGGCGCGAGACTTTCGATCTGTGCCGCGGCATTAAAGCGCCATGCCACATCAATTCAACATTCACCAGCCTCTCAACGCGAGCACGGCCGATGCCGTTGCAGAATCGATGCCACTCCCCAAGTGAACTAAAAGCGAAGGTATTCGCTCCGTAGAAAGCGTGGACCCCAATGAAGTACCAACGTTTGCAGACCAGTAGAGCCTTGAGCACATCGTTAGGCTTGCGCGCCAATGCTATTTGGCATGGCGATGTACCAAAATGAAATCTGGTTGGTAGCTGACTGCGGCCTTTTTCATCCTCTTCTGGGAAGTCTTCTGGTGGGTTCGAGGGATCCAACCGAGAAAGGCAATGAATAAGGGTGCGCTTGACAAATACTCGTCTGAATATGTTTATTTGAACTTCAAGGGGAAGCTGTTCGAATGGGAAAGGACGCGTGTGCCATTCCAGTAGGTAATGCGAAACCGGCTGGAGTCTGGTAAAGATGTGAGGTAGGATGATACTTAAGAATCTACGATTCTCTAGGCACTTTGTACCACGTCTGCGTCGTGCTTCGACTTCCTTGTTCTGAAGACAAAAGTCAGGATGAAATACGGTCAGTTTCTGTGACATGTTCTCCTGTTTGCAACTGAGGCGGTAGATCTCCTCATATGAGTGGGGTCGGTCATCGTTGGGAGAGGATAGGTAATTTCTGAGCATATGACTCCATGGCTATAGATGAAAGTTAGTATATACTCGCATAAAAGGTGAGCTAGAAACAGGTACTTACCTCATGTGGTCGCCGTCGTTCCCCGCGGAGTTCCTCAACTTTGATCTCTAACTTCTTGATTGTCTCTTTGAGACGTCGCTTTTCTCTAGCATATTTTTCCGTCTTTTGTTTGGCTTTTGCATGCTTCTTTTCTATGGACTCCTTGAGAATCTCTAGAAGCATATTCGAGTCGCTATACTTAGCTTCAAGTAGAACATAATCGCGACCATGGCAGTTCTCGTCGTAATCGGAAAAGTCTGAAATGTCCTCAAGCACGCTTGGGCCGACGGATGATGCATCATCCTCTAAAAATCTTTAGTCCATTTTTCCGTAAGAAAGAATAGGTATCAACTCACCATTATAGCTACTGTCGTCCTCATCGTCGCTCGCATCAATGTCTTGGGCATTGGGTTGGTTGCCGGCATCGTTCTCGACCTGCATTGGCCCATCATTCTGAGCATCGCCCTCTGCGCCGTTATTCAAAGAAGGCATGTCGACGAAAAGTTATTAGTGGCCGAGAAACTAAACGGATAGACGTGGTAGAAGATAACCGTGTGGATGTATTGATTAGACGCAAGTCACTTGATAGAATTTAATCCCACTGATATTCTAAGCGTGTTGCTTGGGATTGACTCTTTTCAAGGAGAGAGTTATGTTAGTCAGTCACAAGAGAAGGTGCCACGGCAGGTAAATGAAAAGATGAGTGAAATGGATGAGAATGTACAGGCTGATATCGAGCTATGATTGAAGTATAATTGTGTTGTATGCTATGGTGTACTGATGTTCAAATTGCATTTGTAGTATGGGAGGTATGGGAAGAAGAGGTTGAATTGAAGATAATTAGATCACAGAATAGGCCCTGACGATGAGATCAAGGAGATAATAGGAAACTTGACTCTGGCAAGTTTAGAAGAATAAGTTAACATCGATATACGAAGGTAGATAGGCCCAAGACATCAACAGGTTAGATGTGACTTTTGGGAGTGATTAAGAGTATTTCATTAGATATGGGGTGAGTACTAGTGCTGAAGAGCATAGAAAGCAGAAAGAATCAAGGGAGTTCAAATGAGAAACCTACCAAGCTGATTAATTGTGACTTTCAACTATGATCTGGCTGTAATTCGAATCTGTGAAGGCGCGTAAGGTAGATGATCTCGTGTTGTACTTTAGATAGGTAGTAGGCATATGCCAGGGTAATTGAGAAAAAATGAGTGTTAAGATGTGGGTCAATAAGCGAGGAGTGAAGAAGGGAAGGGTTCGTGAAGAAATTGTAAGTCGAGTGTCGGTCTAGAAGAGAAAAGGGGGACTAGTTGCAGATATTCTCGTCGTATCTGAATGATAGGGTAAGTGCAGTGTCCGTGGTGGTGGTGGTGGTGATGATGATTTGTGAGAAGTAGAGAAGACGCCAAACTAGAGGGAAGAAGGAATCCCCGTGGTCTAGATGTGCCAGTAAAGGAGGGACGGACAACAGATGAAGTTGACGAAAATCATGAAGTCAATTGGAGGGAGCACTTTCTAAGATTAGACCTGGAGCTATGTAAACAGGTGGGGATATGCAGGGGAACGTAAGAAGTAGAGCAATCTTGAGGTAGGAAAGTGATTCATTACCTAGGTTAGGTTAGGTACCTAAGGTAGGTATCGTAGGTCTGGTGAGAGGTGCTCTCTAGGAGCTTGCACAAGGAAAAATTGTGTCAATTCAGGATACCGAAGGTCAAAGTTGAATGTTATTCAACTAAGCTATTGAGAGAAAGAGCGGTCTTTCAGGGGATATCATCAACTCAACGACGATGCGAAGGAAGCCAGGACATGATACACACCGAGGAAAGTTCTTGCCAGGTATCTATTCTATAGACGAAGGTGTTCTTCACAACCAATGTACAACCCGCTACCCTGTCAGAAGGCATCAACTCCCGAAAATTTTCATCTAGGTAGGAAAGGAGATCTATATTCCCTTCATCGATCGGAAGAAGTCCTACCAGAGGATAGAGTTAGTATCCGAATCCAGTTAATAAAATATGGTAATGGAATCTGGAACCTTACCATTACGCCAGTGAACACAACCAGTAGAATACCTCCACCTGGTCCAAGTCGGAGAACTTTTGGTAAGAAACCCTTGTACAGGGCAGCGAAGCCTTCCTCCTTCATCACAGTTGCGCAAGCACCCCAAGCCCAGTTATACTTGGGGATTTGGCCGGGAACCTTGGGGCTGTTTTGAATGCGTGACTTAACAACGTCCATTGGCGTGTTGAGTATTGTGCCGACTGTGCCACCGACGGAGCCTGAAATTAGACCGCTGAGGATCTCGCCTTTCTTGGTATCGGCCTTTGGTAGAAGCTCTTTAACCTGAAAGATACAACCGAAGTAACCGGCATTCCAGAGTATATGGCGCCACATGGTGCTCTCAAGACCATTGTACATGGCCAAGATGCCCTCGTTCTTGATTGTCTTCGCCACAACATCGATCATGCCAGTATATTTACCTGCTGAAGCCTTGTCTTGAAGTCGGATTTTGACCAACTCGAAAGGTACGACGACAAAGGACTCGGTAGCCCCAGCGGACGCACCGGTAAGAATCGAGAGCGATTGGTTCATCTTCTCAGCGCCGAAGGCTTTGCGGTAGATTTTTCCCCATTCATCATTGGCAGCGAACTTGGTGGCACGCTTCGGAGCTTCCATAAGAATAGGGGCAGTGATGCCTCGATATAATCTCGAGAACCTATGCTTTGGGTAAGCCTAAGTTCCCCAGTTCTAGGCGATCACCATACCCTTCGTTTCGGACGATCTTCTGGAAGCAGTCTAGCATGCCGTTGTAAGAGTCCGCGCCAGTTCCCTTGCCTGTTTGGAGTTGTCTATTGCGCTGTAAGTATTTATGCGTTTAAATGGTGATCGCATTGGTGCTCACACTCGGGTCTTGACAACATCCAACGGGTACCTAGTCGATGTCAACGATGCACACGCGACACACTCATGTGGGATGGATTATACATGGTCAGAATCTAAGAGAAACATGGCATTAGCCTGTTATTCCTATGCGCGGGTAAACTTAGATTCATGGCGTACCTCCGAGATGCCAGCAACGGCGCCTAAGTCGAGTTGTTAGCAAATGTGGTTTGGTCGTCAGCGAGATAGAGGGTAACACTGCGACTAACCTGCGGCGAAGGTGTATATGAAGGGTAATGGCTTATCCTGCGACATGTTGGGCGAACTTGACCTCTGGGAGATAGTGAGTGGCCTGAGTAAGAACTCGATTGGAAGTAGACGGTAGGTATATGGCGAATACTTACCTACGGTTACTGGCGGTTATTTAATTTTGAGAAAGTGAAGTTTAAATAATTTGCGATGACGGCGCATAAAGAATCACACTAGGTACCTACTGACTAGGAACGCTGTAGTCCCAGATAGCCGCCTGCCGGGCCGGAGTTATCGAGAGTCTCCACATCACATCACATAACCCCAAAGTGCACTCGCCATAATTAACCCGCTTTAGTAACATTTACCCATTAATATTACGTACCTATGTACCTCGGTACTTAAGTACATGTACATACATGTATTTCAATTCTTCCAGTCACGGTGTTATGCACCTTTGGGATTTACTGAAATAACTACCACAGCTGTATCGATCCTGTACGTCAGGCATTAGAACTGCCACTTCAGCTATATGTACTGGGGTAAGAGGATGGGACGAGACGCAAGTTTCATGGTCTATATCCATGAATGTGAGTTATTTCTTTTCTCTCAATAAGTTCATAAGAGGCAAATATAGTGATACCCTATTGTTAGGTATCTACGTGCACGCTATGTGCTATTGGTTTTGGAACACGATAATAGGACGTGTGAATTAGGTTTCTACTAGACGGATTTTATAGAACTCTCGCTCTCTCGTACTGTATAACAATGCATACCGATAATTAATTTCACTTTATAAAGCGCTATAACACCCAACACTGGCTTCCATGACTGGCCAACTGAAAATGTAAAGTTATCCTGAATTCATAGCATATGGATTACGAATAACATATAGAACTACGGTAGCGGACTAACCTATGTAGAACATGGGAAATTGGGTCCTGTTTTATTTAAGAAAAGACGTAGACACGTCCAATGCCGTTTCTCGGCACAAATTCCTATTCGTAGCCCTTTAGCCTGGCTGAGGCTCACCGTTATTGCTTGTTCGTCCAATGTCAAATATAGCGAGGATCAGGGCACAAACTGGGGGAAACTCGTGGGGGACTTGCATGCAGAAACTCCACAGCGTTCAATGTCGTGCAGAAGCGCGAAGCAGTTAGCTTGCAATTAGAATGTGCTGCTTTGATAGAGCTTCAATTACATAATCCTAGAATTTCCGATTGGTTTAAATCCGTACGGTGCGCCATTAGTGCAAATCCGACAAAACAAAAATTAACCGACGAAAATTTATCCACTTAACATATACTTTATAATTATAAAGCTTTAAGCGTTATAATTTATTATAATTATAATAGTTTTTAATATATTTAAGCGTTAAATTTTTAATAGTTTTTTAAAAAAGTTTTTAAAATTAATTATATTATTTTTTATAAATAATAATATTTATTTACTTATATAAAATATATATAATTATATATTATAAAATTATATAATATTTTTTTTAATTATTATATTATTTTATATAAAAATTTAAAATTAAATTATTATTTAATAATTTTTTTTAAATTTTTATATTTATTAATATATATATATATAATAATAATATATTTAATTTTATTTAATTTTAATAAATATTTATAAAATTATAATTATTTTTAATATTTTATTTTAAATTTTAATATTTAAAATTTTATTTATATATTTTACTTTTTTAAGTTTAATATAAGTTATATTATTTATAAAATATTTTTTATTAATATAATTTTTTTAATTTTTTTAACTTTTTTAACGTTTTTATATATATTAAAATTTAAAAAAAAATAATTAAATTAAATAATAATAAAATAATATATAAAATTAAAAAGTTATATATTATTATAATTATATTATTATTATTAAAGTTATTTAATAATTATTAAAGTTATAACCGCTAACTTATTAACTTTTAATTGGCTAAAATTTAATTGCCCCACCTTCCTAAAAGGGTTTTGTCGGATTTGCACTAATTAAGCACCGTACAAGTGTCTTTCTGGGAAGCGTGCCTTAAGGATTGGATGAAGCAGTGCCCTAAAACCGGTGATGTCTTTAATACGTGTACATAATAAGTACCCGATGGTTCTGGGTAAGTGCAACTGCGATGCCCTGAGGATTTGCCATGCCCTTCCAAAATGAGCTATGATTGGACGATTAGCATCCCCTCCGATAACCCGGCTTTAGGTTCTACTAAGGTTGTATGTAGTAGTCGCGGGGCTTTCGGCGACGCGCACAAACCATAGATAGCTCTCATGATGTAGTGTACCCTTACCTTATAACTAATCTCCGCCTATCTTCTTCCCACTTCTCATTTCCATTTTGAACACATAACTCTAATAAGATACCATTTATTGTAAAGCTTCATTCTAGAAATTACCAACAGGCCAATCAGTGACAAACTTGGACGAATACTTCTCTTACCAAGCCTCTTGAAAGCGACCGTTCCTGACACTACATTGTGGCGATTAAACCTATCATACTCGATTTCTTTATAGCCACAAGGAAACCGATACGACCCATTCATCGCATCCAGGCGTACTATATATCCGATAAATACGTATTGGAAGAGCCCTCACCGTATCGGTCGTAGCGAAACAAGTCCCCTATCTGCCCATTCGTAGAGCTCCGTATCAACAACCCCTACAGTCGGACCCAGTGTAGACATCGTTAAATCGCGAGTTTTTAATTGCATACCGCAGCGCAGCGGGATCATTCCCCAATAATACCTTGTCAAGTCAAAGCGCTTCCAATCGCACCTTTAAACAGGCCGTGATCCTCGGAGACTCACAGCGAGGTGCAGTTGAAGTGCTTTGAACGACACCCCATCGCACACACATGAGTCATCTACTTTGGAAATACTACTGGGAAAATGATGTCGACAAATTCCGTCGGCTGCTGGCTCCCGCCGGCTATTCCCAGAATACATCCAAGACTCCAGGCCCAGGAGTAGGAAGCCCTGGTGCATTTGGAAGCTCTCCACGAGCCGCTGCGAAATCGAGAAAGGCTTCTGGCTTTAGCCCCGCTATCGTTGCACCCAAGAGTGTCAGCAACACTCTCGGGAAGGGCGAGGTCAATAGCCGCGACCATTCGGGTTTGACTATTCTCCTCCGAGCCGCCTCCTCCACCTCCTCGAACGCCATTTCCTTCGTCGAAGCCCTCCTCGAACACCCTGCGATCGATATATATGCCCAAGACTATGAGAGTGGTTGGAATGCCCTCCACAGGGCACTTTACAACGGAAACATCTCGATTGCACGATTACTACTCGAGAAGGAGCGCAGGGACTTGACAGGTTCACTTGGCGGGGCTCCTATAACCAGGGTGGGACAGCTCATCAAGACAAAGGATCATGAGGGAAATAGTCCCTTTGACGTATACAATGCCACTATTGCCCTGCGTACTCTGAAGGTTTCGGAAGACTGTGCCAACTTGGAAGAGGATGCGTCGGATACTGACGAAGGGTCAAGTGGTGAAGACCTTAGGTTAGAACTAACCTTGATTAATCTTGAACATGATCTCTCGCTAACAGACCTTTGTCCAGATATCAGGGAAGATCCATCGGCCTGGGCGAAGAAGTCTTCACGTTCGGCAGCAACAATAACCTAACCCTTGGTCTTGGTGACGAAGACGATCGCCAATTCCCTGAGCGTATCTATTTAAAGCGACCGGATCATTTAATCCAACGTTTTTATGACCAATATCTTGAGGAAAAGAAGCGTCGGTCGGACATTGAAGATTCCATGTCTCTCGATTTGTCGGAAGTTCCTGCTTTAATCCAGAATCGACCTTTGATAATTCAGGATGTCGTCCTCTCTAAACTGCATAGCGCCGTCCTCACAACCGATCCCATATCTAATCTGTATGTTTGCGGCATTGGGCGTGGTGGCCGTCTAGGTCTTGGCGATGAGAATACTAGATTCAACTTCATACCTGTTCAAAATGGCTTATCTGACAAGAAGGTCGTTCAAGTCTCTCTTGGCCAGAATCACTCAATGGCCATAACCAGTACGGGAGAACTATGGACGTGGGGGTTGAATACGTATTCGCAACTTGGAGTTCTCCTGCCTCCCCCGTCAAAGCCCGACGAGGAGCCAATGAGTTTGATACCTCGACAGGTCTTTGGTCCATTGAAGAAGGAAATTATACTTGGAGTAGCTGCCTCCGCTATTCATTCCGTAGCGCACACAGGGTCCTCTTTGTTCTGCTGGGGAAAGAATATTGGTCAGCTTGCCTTAATGGATGCGGATTCTAGGTCCCTTGAGGTACAAAATATTCCGAGGAGAGTTGCTGCTACCCTACTCTCTAGCCACTCTTCAATCGTCATGGTATCAGCCATTGAGAAAGCGACTTCTTGTCTATTCGAAGACCACACAGTTTGCGTCTTTACTAGTTACGGGTATAACATGATCAAATTTCCTACGTATGACCCTTTCACAAACTCTCCGCTTCAACGCTCAGCGCAACTCTCCAAATCCTCTCGTTATGATCCTGGCCGCCGCGAGATACACCATATTACTTCTGGCGGAGAAACAATAGCAGCAGTAACGGGGAGCGGCGATCTCTTCACAATGGCAATCAATCACAAACCGGATGGTAACCAGCCTGCTACCTCGACGACAAATCCGTCGAAGATCAAGGATGCCGTGACAACGCCTCAGTGTATCTGGAGCTCTAAAAAGGATGGTGTCAAATCTGTGACTGTCGGAGAGAATGGCTCTGTTATGCTCTCTACGCAGTCAGGGGCAGTCTGGCGTCGCGTCAAACGTATAAAAGCTAAAGATACCAAGTCGCCCATGGTTTCGGACTCCAGACGCAAAGATTTCAAATTCCAGCGTGTCCCCTACATTACGGATGTTGTCGCTGTTAGGAGCTCAACATTCGGTGCATATGCTGCAGTCCGAAAGGACTGCGACGTGACACGAGAACAACTTGAAATTGATGAACCTACCTTGTGGCAAGATATGGCTCCTCTATTTCCACTCTCTGGGTTCAAGGCCTTAAACCATAAAACGAGAGAAAATAAAGACACATGGAAGTTTCAGGATCCCGAGGTGCTAAAAGGCCGAGTAGACACGCTATCTTACGAGGTATTGACATCGACTGACCTCGAAGAGGATCTTCAGACTCATCTTCAAAATTGCCGTTTCGGGCACCAGAGCTTTAGCACTGTTCTTCGCGTGGCTGCCTACCCACAAGTCGCAATTCCAATACACTCTTGGCTTTTGTCCGCCAGAAGTCCATTGCTCCGGGCCGGGCTGCAACGATTCAGAGAAACTGGGGTATATGAAGTACCAGAGGTCCTCTGCATCAGCGAGCAAAATGATATCACGGTTGTGGAATTTACTGGCAACATCGATTTGATCACTCTGGTGAATATCGTCGTATATATGTACCGTGATAGGGTCGTCCCTGCTTGGAATTTCACGCGGCAGTCAAAACCGCTCGCATATAGATACCGTCAAATTCGTACAGAGGTTATGAAATTAGCCACTAAACTTGGCATGGCTGATTTGGAAGCTGCCGTTAGGGTCCAGAGCTCGCCGCCACGCTCCATGAACAAGGACTTCAAGACAGCTATTGAGGATCCGGCCTTTTTCGAGGACGGTGATGCTCTTTTGGAACTCGATGGCGATGAGATACCTATCCACAGCGCCTTGCTTTGCCAAAGGTGCCCGTGGTTTCAGGGCCTTTTTAATGGCCGCTCCCGTGGGTTTTGGTTGGAAAGCCGCCGTGCAGCTCAAGAAGATTCTGACCGCATCAGAATCGACATGAAACATATGGACCCGGAGTCGTTTCATTATGTACTTCAACATTTATACGCGGATATTGGCGAAGAGCTTTTCGACGACGTCGTTGCGGAGAATATTGATGAATTCTCCGAATTAATCATGGATGTCATGAGCATTGCTAACGAGCTTATGCTGGATCGCCTATCACAAATTTGTCAGAAGGTTATTGGTCGTTTTGGTAAGTTTTCATTAAACCTAAGTCTCACATCGTTGTTAACTCTTCTAGTCACTACCCGCAATGTTTCCAACTTGCTGAATGCTATAAGTCCCTGCTCTGTAACAGAGTTCAAGGATAAGGGGTTGGAATATATCTGTCTCCAGATGGAGTCAATGCTGGAAAATCAGTAAGTGCACCACCTACCGGACTATTTAAACCAACTCCGCCTCCCCCGATCTTCGCTTCATAGGCATTTCAGTGATGTTCTGCCAAGCTGCTATATCTGGGATACTCGCGTGAAAAAAGAACTGCTATACTGATATACACGTAGCCTATTAGACGACCTTGACGAAGATCTTCTCTTAGAACTCGATGAAGTTGTCAGGGATAATCAACTAGCTAGATGTCCATTTGCACGAAGTGGGAGAGCCGACTTACTCCTCCGTGAACGTAACCCTGAATTAGCTCAAGACATCGACGAAGAGAGGCGGAGGCGAGTAAAAGAGATGGCATTCAGGGTCACTCAGAGAGATGACGAGAAGAGATTGTCCTCCTCCTTGAAGACGCGTATCGGAAGCCTGGATGAGTCTGCTGGTATTTCACCCATGTCGGACAAACCCAGGAGAAGGTCGAAGGTTGTCCATAATGAGCCCTTTACACCTGAGCTTCGACCAAGAGATTCACAAGCAGATCTTATCTTTGCTATGGACGAAGAAGGGTCACCTGGTGCTTCAAGTTCCGTCTCTCCGAGCCTTCGGCCAGTGCAGTTCAGCCAGCAGAATGACCTAGACCAATTATCGACGCTTGCCGGTCCTTGGCGAGATCCCAAAGGGAAAGCCGTTGAAGATTCCGTCGCGTCAATTACTACTCCTCCAACTTCTACGTTACGGTCGAGCATCACCCCTGCGAAGACGCATGCCAGTCCTGCTGTAACACGTGTCATATCAGGAGGCAATCCTTGGGGACCAGCACTGAAGACCTCGCGTTTGGACCTGAAGGAAATATTAGCTGAATCTCGTCCATCTCAATCTGCTCTTTCTGCGGGTTTAGCGGCCGAGAAAAAAGAAGTGAGCAGCAAAGCCGCGCCGCAAAAAATTTCTCAGAAAGAGAGAAAAAGACAATTACAACAACAACAGGCAGAGCAAGCTGCGCGACAGGAGCCGCAATCTCAGCAGTCGCCGTGGATGAAGTTCGGAGACAAGAAAGAATCGCCCTGGCAGAATACAGCGCTTGTTTCGAAGGCGTCTTCGATAGAGGCGCTTGACTCACCGGCGGGACCATCGGTAGGCCCTCCTAAATCAAAGCCACTTCTTGCTGCAGAAGCTTCATCTAGCAAGTCGATACCGCGACGGACGGCATCTCCAGACACTAGATATTCGGGCCAGAGAACAAACAGCGGACCTCACGTTGCTCCGAATGCTACCCAGTCTAAGGCACATCAGTTGGCCCCATATTCGAAGTCTTACATCAAACGGGTGCCTAAGCCAGAACAAGAGATGGTTCTCGGCCTGGCTGACATCATAGGAGAGCAACAGCGCGAGCAGGAGGTTGTTCGAGAAGCGGTTGCGAAACGCAACCTTCAGGAGATTCAACAGGAGCAAGCATTCCAGGAATGGTGGGATCAAGAAAGCCGGCGTATGCAAGAAGAGGAAGCTAGGCGAGCTGCACGCGAGGAAAACAAAGACAAGAAGAGAAATCGCGGCGGCGGGCGAAGAAGCAATCGAAGTAACAAGCCAAAAGGCGAAAATAGTAATCGTGCTGGTGGTGGTGGGGGCCCTGGGAGCAGCAGCACTGTTGCGGAAGGGCCGAGTTCCAGTTCTAGAGGCCGAGGACGCGGGAATAGGGGAAGGGGGGCACAATAGAGGATTCCATGCATACCGAATCGGTTTGGGACGCTTAGGTCAAAATGCCCCCGGGATCAGTCCCCGTATATACGGAGTTTCGGCAATAAGGTGTGGTACATATATGGGCATCGTTACTTTGTAGTTAAATTGTTCGGCCAAACCACTTTTCGCATTGATGCTGTATATATCTGCCTATTCACAGACGCGGAAGAATTGATATATGCGCCGCTGTTACTTGGTAAAAATCCAAAATCCTAGTTATGCTTGCATTACTTGTTGGTGCCAGGTATTTGAATCGAAGTGTCATTCCGTATTAGCTCTGTTTATAGCACATAAGCCTGACCGGATTACGCTAAGTACATCACCCCTTATATTCGATGCCCATCTGAAAATTACGTCTAGTTCAATGAGCTCCAGTCACCATGAGCAGTTTTCCCCCTGAGAGAATATAATTCTTTGAAAATATACGACGGGTATCTACCTTCTCACCCCTACCCCCGCTTTCTTCGAAGTGGTATCAGCCCTCTCACATCCCTTACATCTAAGCGCCAAATCAAAATTTCTACATGTTTGACCTAACACATATGCGTCGCCTTTTCTCTCTTTCTTTATGGGTTCCTATTATCAGACACCGGCATTAGACTTTGATCGGTATCTTAGCCGCCTGGTCTAGCTTTATTCAGTTCATGATCATAAATAACATCGGAACATTTGGATACAAGATAGGTTCCAAGTTAAATGTATTTTCTAGAACGTTGTCTCTAAAGCTCCCCGGGCAGTATGGGCGGCCACGAATCCCACCTAACCGAGAATGATAGTACCACAGCAGCCACAGTGGGCATGTCAGAACCACCTACAAAGATCAAGAAGCCGTTCTCATTCTACATGTCTATCCTCGCTCTTGGGATGCTGTCTTTGATAACATCATGGGATTCGACGTCTCTCTCAATCGCATTGCCGGTAGGTTGAAAAGCCAAACTTACCTAATTCATGAACGATGGATATGCGACAACCCTTTTAGATATTATGTGTCGCTGATTTAACTGCTTCTGTTGCTTAGGTCATCACTAGGGAGTTGCAGGGGACAACATTGGAATCGTTCTGGGCCAGCATCTCCTTTATCCTCGGGGTTGCTATTACACAGCCTATCTACGTCAGTGTTTCAGACGTGCTAGGCCGCAAGCTACCGCTATACACTTCCATGGCATTATTTGCTGTCGGGGCCGTCGTCTTCGCCATCGCACACAATATGCCGGTTCTGATTGTGGGCCGGCTTATTCAGGGCTTGGGAGCTGGCGGCCTCGACGTCTTAGAGGAGATCATCCTTGCCGACATCACAAACCTAAAAGAACGTCCGTTATATCTCGCTCTGCTTGCCGTGGCCATCGCCGCTGGGACTATTTCGGGGCCCATTATAGGTGCTGTGTTCAGCGAATTCGTCGACTGGAGGTGGATCGGGTGGATTAATCTACCATTCGTGGCGATAGCCTTTGTGCTTGCCTTCTTTTTCCTTCATTTACGTCCCATCCCGCTATCTTTCAGCGTCAAAGCACGTGGGCTTGACTGGATGGGCATGGCGTTATTTACTGTCGGTGCCAGCGCCACAGCATTGCCCCTCAGCTGGGCTGATGCGTTGTATCCATGGTCTTCGTGGAGGACCATTGTGCCGCTAGTTATCGGCCTGCTTATTCTTGCGACGTTTTGCCTCTACGAGAAAAGGGCTGCAAGAAAAGGAGTAGCTAATGCTCTTCTGCCTGTCCGCATTTTTGCTAATATTACAAGTGTCTCGTCACTAGCTACGGGGTTTATTCATGGGGTAATCATGTATACCATGTTATTATATCTGCCGCTGTTCTTCCAAGCGGTGTTCTTGGAAGCCCCGCTAGATGCCGCCAAGTCAACCCTTCCTGTCTGCACTCTTGTCGTCGCATTCAGCTTCTTCACACCTATCACTATAGAACTTACACGTCGTTACCGCGTACTGCTGTGGATAGGATGGGTCACTACTTCCGTGTTCTTGGGACTGTGGTGTCTAGCAAGGCAAACAACGCCCCGGGCTGAGGCTTATGTTTTCCAGGCCCTGCTCGGTACTGGTGTGGGGATTCTCTTCACTGGCACACAGGTTCCAATGCAGGCTAGCGTTGTGGACGTCAATGATACAGGCCTTGCAGTGGGTATGCTGGTCGTCTTCCGCCTGTTTGGCGCACTAGTCGGCCTCGCAATTGGTTCGACAGCCTTCAGCTCTGTTTTCCAGCGGAGCATCGCGGCATTAGGCGCGCTCCCGGAACAAGTAAACGTCTTGAATGATCCAAGCCAGGCTGTCGGTTTTATTCCTAACCTCAGAACAGTAGATCTGCCAGAAGAATATATGAGCAGCCTCATTGAGGCGTATCGGAAGCCATTCCAGGCCATCTGGATTATTATGACCTGCTTTGCTGGCATCGGTATGCTTCTATCATTCTTTATCAAAGAGCTTAGTTTAGAAAATGAAGATGTGGGAAGGCAAGGTTTTGAAGAACCTACGTAACCATATAAAAAGTTGTTCTAGCTGGTGACGCGCTGTGTTAAGCCAGATTTGAAGTATCACCAAACGTTTACAATATCTTGTCTCTGCTTTCTCTAATCGTGTAAAGTAAAAATTTGTAGGGTGGGCGGTTCTATCCGAGGCAACCTTTTCCCCTCCAAATCACCCGCCAAGAGTGTTGAAAATACACAGCATACAACGCCGAAGTCCACCTGAAGTATAGGGGCTACCGCCCACAAACCCCCTCCAGCTGCTTCATAGTGATTGATTGTAGCCAATCAAAGCCCGCAATCGTTCCACTGTAAGATATGCGCTACGGGCCTTTCTATTTACAGCGCATTATAGCACGTAGACCACTGTAGCTGTATTGACCAAATTCGCTTCCAAGAACATAAAAGGATTACACAGTTCAATTAATCGCATCCATCAATCACCGCAAATTACAGGGGGATTTTCCCCCCATAACAATAGTGGGATTTAGCGCTGTATGCTCTGTATGGTCACTGTATTACCTCATTTCAATCCATCCTAATACATCCATACACCCATGGGATTCTGTACATATGCATATCCTTGCACACCAATGATCAGTAAGATCCCCCATAAGTTCACGCTCTTAGTCTTTAGTATACAGTTCTTCGTGGAGATTCCCACGTGGCATGAACGTTAGATTTGGCCCGTCATGCGTTGAAGTAACGATATCGTAAAGTTGGAACTCGTCCTCTCTTTCTCGCCCAGTGCCAAGTTTGCGATTCCCTGCGCCTAACTTACCCAAGTCTCCAGGGGCGAGCTCGAAATCAAAATACCAGAATGTCTTGGCTAATACAAGACTTGCTTCTTGATACGCCATTGCCTTTCCTGGACAGTTGCGCGTACCGAGGGAGAACGGTACGAACACATCACGCATTCGCTTTCTCTGAGTTGCAGAAGTGTCGGACTCGAGCCAGCGTTCTGGTTTGAATGCGAAAGGCTCTGGGAAATATTCTTCGTTATGATGGTGTGCATACATGTTCACTCCCACCTGGACGCCGGGAGGTATGACATGTCCATCAACAATGAAAGGTTCTTTTGATGTGTCCGCTTTCGAGAGCTCCCGCCACGGGGTACCCGAACCAGGTGGAGACATGCGAAGGGTTTCGTCAATACAGGCTCGAAGGTATTGGCAAGAAGCTAGTGTAGGGCCTGCGCGTATGTCTCTGCCCGCCCCAAACGCCGTACGGATCTCTTCGGCGACCTTCTTGTAGGCTGTGGGATTGCGTGCTAGGTAGAAAAACGCCGCGCTCAGGCACGTAGCTGTCGTGTCAGCCCCAGCTGGGAAGAAAAATACCGCTTCTTCCCAGATCTCACTATCCTTCATGTACTCGCCGTTGGGACTCATCTGGTCAGCAACAATAGAATAAAGATCGTGCCTAGCATGCTTGTCCTCGGCAACGCGCGAGGCTATTATCCTTTCCATTGTGGAAAAGTAACGCTGGACTTCGTTTGTAGCAAGACGCTCAAGAAAACTATAAATCCCAGTTGCTTTGGCAAACGGAAACTGCATGAATAAGTTGCTTCGAAAATTCCCGAACACATGCGCTGAGATGAGAAACCGGTTCGTCGGGTCGGTTTGTGTGTTAAGAGGATAGCCGAAGCCAAGCAGGCCGACAATATCCATACTAAGGCGCTTAAGTCTTTCCGTCATATTGACAGGGCTACCAGACGACGATATCAGGATCCTAAGAAATGTATCTATTTGCTCTGCCATCGTAGTCTCGAATACTCTCATGGACCGCTCTGAAGTCGCTTGGCCTATAAGCTTCCGCTTCAACCGATGCACATCCTTGTCGATGACATTGAATAGGGTGTATACGCCAGGCGTAACAGCTGTGTGTCGGTATAGATGAGACTTGGAGACTCTTTCATTCTGGTAGATGTCTTCTCTTATTAGCGTCGCATAATTACTTACTCACCTAAGATATCTGTCACAGCAGGGGGGTAATTACCTCTTAACGCCCTCGACGAGCTGAAGACGAGCCTATTTGGGCCATGACGCATAACACTTCCTAGGTATCCCAAATATTTGCAAATGTTTTCAAATATTAACTCCTCAAGTGCCTGGTAGATCACATACCGTATTTTTGTTGGTCCACTCGCGTTCGCACGTGAAGTGACATCGACGCAGCATAGTAGCCGGCATAGGCATCCGAAAGGCTCGCAAGAAAGGGCCCTGGATACTTTCGCAAAGGATGGAAAGTGAGCCGATACGAAAATAGAAGAATAAGCTTGAGGATATTAGCAACGAGCTGTCTTCAGAGTTTTGTGTAGGCTTACTGCAGGGATAACAATCAGGCTGACATATTTCGCGGATACAAAGAGAAGCCGGAGCAATTCCATTATAACACTAGACTTATGGACAGGTATCATGGAATATGACGTACATGATAAATAAAAGCTAAAGGGAACTTAATGAAATTTGAAGTGAGAATTTGGCTGTGCCAGCGCTGAGGTTCAAACCGTTCGTCAATCGGACAAGTGTACCTGTTGGTAAGCAACTAACATAAAGATCTCCCTCCAAGCAAGGGGTAAGGCACATTACGTCAGGGACCACTGGGTACCAACCTAAAGGAAAAAAGGAAAGTGTATACATACTTTCCTACTTAGATACAGGACCAGGATAAATTACTGAAACACCATAGGCCGAAGGTCGTATAACATTGACTGATCAACCCACATGTGTCCAAAACAGATTAATCAAATGAGTATTGCGAATTCATTTCTATATGATAATAGACCGCTATATATATTATTACGGTACCTAATATATGTGATATGATGATTTCAGAACTAAGATTTAAATTTGTAAACGCTAGGTTACCTACCTACGGCCGACAGCAACGGCTTAGAGCCATGCAGGACAAAGAATTATCGCTCAGGGGAGCCATTAGAAACACAATTATCTGATTTCTCTAAGGAGGTATGTACCTATGATTTTGCCTGAAGAGCCCTGAAGCGGCAAGATGACCAAGTAAGTGATCGTGGTGGTGACAACACCCTGAAGATTGAGGATCAAATTGAACAAAGGATACAGGAGTGACTAAAATCACCTGGGAGGGCAAGATTCTAGGGAAACCATAACTCCATGATATTTAATGGACCATCACTGCCTCCTTTAAGGTTCTCGTCGCCACCAGCTTGCCGCCTGTTACTCTTTACAAACTTGGCCGGTGTAGAAGCGCGTTTCACTTGACATTAGGTACTTCCATGTGACTCAACAAAATCCGTCTCCTCAACCCAATCGCTAAAATTTCTTAGCTGCCACCTCTCAGACTTCCTAATCCTTATCTCCACCGGATTGGGGAAATTTGGTATTTCGCTTCCAGTTTTCGGGCGGGCTGACTCCATATCGAGTAGCCTTGCGAGGAACTCTTCTGCCTCGGTCTTGTGAGGTCGAAGAGGAGCCTGTTCCGCATTTGTCTCGGTTTCCTGCTGGGCCTGATGGAATTCAATCAGCTCTTCCTCGGGTTTCTCCTTTCGGCTCTTCTGGGTTAAACGTATGAGGCGGATCCAATTCTCGTCACCCTCCCACACTTGACGCCCGTCGAAAAGCTCCTTAGCGGTCCTTATTTCATGGAAGTCTGTCCAGTAAAGATTTACCAGTTCTTCTTTGCCCGTTTCGACCAGTTTAGTAGAATTGCCGAAACAGCCGAGTCCCCAATCGAATGTTGGTTGGGGATTATTCGTCGTAACTCTTAGTTGAAAGTTCTCTTCTTCAAAGACAGAGGTTTCGTCAAGTAACAAAGGTTTGGGAGCATGAGCTCGCCGACCCTGGAATTTGTGGACTTGGAGGCTGTTTCCCGACGTCGACCAGCCTTGGTCGTTGATACTTACCACGGGGCTTATGTCCTCGCCACTGAAATCTACTACCTTCCACGGATTACTCTCCATTGTCGTGTTCTCTATTCGCGCTACGTAAATTAATCAGATTAAGTAGATGATCTCTTTTATCTCTGTATGAATAGACGAATTGTCTAGAATTGAAAATTAGCTTTTATTGCCTGGCGCGTCTTTCACGTTATATACTTGACAATTTAAAGCATAACTTCCATGTGGTTCCCAACAATGGGCATTGTTCCAATATAATAAATGAAAATACGTTTTTTATCATAAAACAATGCCCTTGATATTGATTCGGCTCCATGAATTCTGGTGTTTTATAAGAACTCTTCTTACAACTTGAAGTAATCTCTGACGAACATGGCTTGATAAGTGATCTTGCCGATATTGAAAGTCGAGAAGTTGCTGAAGTTGCTAGATACCTACTTAGTACCGTAATCGCATTTTAAATGCGTTACATAGTATTGAGTTAGTGATCCAGGAATCCCCCCGTCCCTCCATTTTAAGAGGCCTGATCTCGTGCTAAGGCTTAGAATTTATAAGGGTTATAAACCTATCCTCTTCTATACGGACAGCAGCAGCTATAGTACGAATAGTCCATCACATGGTTCGTATTTAATCACCCAACGTAACCACCGACGCTGGATGACATCGACAGGCATGGTGGAAGGGCGGGGTACAATATATGAAATATACCATAGGAAATCACGAAGCGTCAACTTTTGGTGGACTACGAGACATCTAGCTCGAGGGCACCTGGTCATCTATCAGCCAAATGTAACGGGATATACCCAGTTTGAATCTGTGTTTTCATTGCCTACCTATCTATAGGTATACTCTAGATGATACTATTCCAATCCTTTTCCCATCTTCCCTAGAGCGAGCCCTCAAACTACCTCATCCTTACCAAGTACACTACTGTATTAAGTCAATGTAAACGTGGTTTTACATACTTATTAACCTAACTAGTTCAAGTAATCTTTGTTTCGAGTCGCTATATATATCGAGTTTACCTTCGATTGTTGCTTGAGATTCGTAACGATGAGAGTAGATCTCAGTCAGTTTAATGACCGACCTACCTGTGATGAACGTTCCCCTATATTGGCTGTCTCTGGATGCCCGAAGTCCCAGATGTGGCCCCTCATCCGGAGCCGGACGACTGTCATCTAGATTGCGAATACTCACGTATTCTCTAGGAAACTCTTTACCTTCGAGTCCTCGGCCGTTGTGAGTATAAATGGGCAAACACTGGATGTGTTCACCAAAAATCCGAATTACAACCATTTTCCGAAATTTAGAATTAACTGTACCGAAAGGGGTTGCCGTTAGATTAGGGTCGTCGTTTGTTATATGCATCGACTCGGTATTTGCGGGTGTGTGATAAGGAGCGCTAAAGATAACCCCTACGTCGTATGCCTCTGGAGGCTGTTTCGTATCGGTTTCTCGAAGAGTTGAACTGTTCAGGCCATACATAAACCCTTGAACTCCATTCCAGCGCTTTAACGCTCTAATTTGTTCATTATTGAACTGTTTGGGATCCATGCGTCTGACTCGACCTCGAGGCGTAAGTGGAGGTACCCATTCTCGCCTAGTTAAGAATTGGCTTTGTCTCTCATATCTATCCAGCTCGTCTTTAAGTTCGACCGGGGACATACACGTGTCGGGAGTATCGACGTCACTGCTTATGGATGACCTCGCTTGTCTGTCCCGGGCCCATGGCGTGTTACTTTTCAGTATATTGCTAACTTTTACCAAATCCGAGGTTATAGTAGACGTCGATCGAGCTGTAGAGGGTGTCGTAGGTCGACTGTCTCCATTTGAAGTAATTGAATCCCTGCGCCTTCTGAAGAGCTCAACTCGACTCAAATGGTGCGAGTCATCCTTGGAATCCCAAGCATCTGGGTAGTTAGTGAGAAACTTTTGCTTAATGTAAGATTTTGTGACCCTTGGCTGGGGACTTGCTGGACTCCTAGGCGTTAGGACGGAGTTTAAGTGGTCACGGTGCTTTTTTTCAGCCATTTAGTTATTATTTTTACATTACCAAGTTGGTAATACCGAACGAAGGATTTTCAGAGTTTACTTTGACCATCGTCAAGATGTTGCACTAAATTTATATTGCGGAGTACAGAGGGTGCGAACAATCTCCATTGAGAGATGTCAACGGCAAAGAACAAGATTAAAATAACCCACTACAATTATGCTATCATTATTTGGATCATTGAACATTGAACATTGATACAAAGAATCTTCTTTATGACTATCCTTCAATATCACTGCCATCGTCTCTGAAAGAACATCTTTTGGGATGACGAAAAAAAGAAAAAAAAATCAAAAGAACGATATGCAACACAGAAAATTCATCTTCCTTATATGCGCAATATTTCCGTACTGGCGTTTCCAGATTATGTTGAATCAAAGAATCAAATGATTCGGAGAAAGACACAATGGTTTCACGTCCGACGACACCAATCATATACGGCTGCGAGTACTTTGATGCTGATGCAAGCGACGATGATACCATAGAGTCGATTTACTTATGGCTGCGGGCGTGTGAGGAGCTTGAAGTCGAGGCAAGTAAGTCACCTCCACCCATACCTAAGAAGAATCCTTTAAGAGGTACGACTTCGAGAGATGATCCAGATGTGCCACCGAAAATTCCCCAGAAGAGCTCCAGAAGAAGACCTGTATTGAGAATAAATACGAAAGATCTAGGACAAGCTTCAGGAGAATTAAAGTCCTCGAAGAAGAGGTCAATTAATTCACCTTTGCCTAAGATCTTACATTTCTTATCTTTAAGGGATCGAAGTAAAAGGGGTAAGGATCGACAATAACCTGGTGAATTTCAAGCCGGTTTTTTATCATATTAGTTAGCCTAGAGATGTATAGGTACGCAAGTAGATTAACCTCAATGTAATTGACTTGTATTATTGATATACCTAGAGTATAATGGCTCGAAAACGTCTAAGAGCATCGTGCACCTTGCTTAGATTGCTTTGACCTGCCTTTGGAATCTCGGGATTTGCTTTGTAAATCTAGCGGGATCGTCTCTAGCGCCCTCCTTCCAGTATTCATACTCTATCCACGCATTTTCTGGCATTTGCTCCTCCATAGCTGCCATCCAATTTCCTAGATCAGGTGATAGTGGGATGACACCTGTCTCTAAAACGTATTGATCCCATAGCTTAATCAGTTCCTTCAGCCTCTCGGGCTCCTGTTCGGCAAGATCATGTACCTCACCAGGGTCTTTCGCGAGGTTGTATAGCTGCCAACGCTCGGGGCCCTTGGGCTTAGGAATGAATACAATTTTCCAGTCGCCTTTTCTACATGCCGCACGCCCACAGGTCTCCCATCCGTTGATGAAGTCTTTCTCGTGAATGGTCTCCGCTTTCTTTTGAAGGTATGGTACCATTGATTTGCCTCTCATGGAGACGACTTCTCGGCCTTGGTAGGTTGGGGCCGGGTGTTTAACTCCGGCCATGTCGAGAATGGTGGGTGCGAGGTCCATCACTGTCGCGAACTGGTGTGTTATGCTGCCAGCCTCAAATTGACCATTGAAAGTCGACGGCGGCTTCATCAAATACGGGACACGGACGCCACCTTCAGTCGTATATGCCTTGTATAATCTGCTTGGTGCAGTAGCGGCTTGCGCCCACCTTGGTCCGTACCAGATGAATGAGTCTCCGTTCCCAAGGTTGTCAATGCTATTGTTGTAGTATTTCTTTAAATGTTGAAGCATGGTGCTTTGTACGATGGGATATGCTTCGTAAGCGGCGCCTTCAGCACCATTGTCCGAGAGGAAGCAGACGAACGTGTTATCGAGCTCACCAATTTCCCGAAGATAGTCGACAACTTTGCCGACATTGGCGTCAATGCACTCAACCATTCCAGCGAAGCATTCCATTGCACGACAAGAATTAGCCTTCTCTTCCTCAGTCATGTCTTTCCACTCCTTCACCTCGTCAGCCACGACGGGATGTGGCTCTACGTCTTGTGGAACCATGCCAAGATCCTTGAGGCGCTGAAGACGCTTCTCACGTAGAGCATCAGGGCCATCGTCGTATACGCCATGGTACTTCCTGATATATTCCTGGGGGGCTTGTAGAGGCCAATGGGGTGCCGTGAATGGCAGGTAGGCGAAGAACGGTCGTTCATCCTTGCTCTCCTTCCAGTCCTTCAGGTATTGAACCATCTTATCGCCGTACCCGTTGGAAGAGTACCAACCTTCAGGCAATTTCTTCACATATTCCCCATCTTCACTGTGGAGAGCGATGAAACTCATAGTCATGAACTCAGGTATTTGATCCATGCCTTCAAGTTGAGGTTCATATCCATAGTGATTGCTGCAGGCTGGTAGATGAGCAAAACTCCTCTCGAAACCCCGAGCCTTCGGACTCCGTTCTGGGGTTAGACCCAAATGCCATTTTCCTGACATGAGGGTTAAATAGCCAGCATCGCGAAGCAATTCAGGTAGAGCTACTACTCTCTCATTGAGGTAACCCTCGTAACCGGGCATGCCACGTTGAACGGCTGTCGACATTGTTCCGTTCGGATCGTTCTGACCAGAAATATTGGTCCATTCGATCAAGTTGCCTAAACCAGCGATATGATGATCTGTGCCGGTCATAATCATGGCTCGTGACGGGGAGCACGCCGCAGCGGCGTGAAAGTCCGTGAAGCGTATCCCATCTTTGGCAAGCTTGTCAATATTCGGGGTATTGATCTCACCACCGAATGACCCAACGTCTGAAAAACCTAGGTCATCAGCTAAGGCGATAAGGAAGTTGGGCCTTTTGCCTGGTGCCATGGTGTCGTGGCCGAGGATGACCCCTTTTTCTATCTTGATTGTAAGTTAAAGGTCTAAAACGAAGAATTCTGGTATATTCAATGACCCTTGACCATGTAGTACCTTGTTAGGTTACACGAACTGAAAATGACTTAAGAAAGATAATTTCTAGTAATAGTTAATACGACGCTGTATATATACTTGGTATTTGAATGATCCACGTAGTTATGGTTTTCCGATGTCGTCGCTCTCCACAGCGATGTCGCAATTATCTGTCGAAAGCTTAGAAACCCTGATAGTCACTCATGTAGACGACGACAATGGGCTGACTAGTTGTTACAGTCGCTATCTTGGTTTCAACTACTGTAGGTACTGTGGAGTTATATCAAAACACCAGCCTCTAGTATTCGTTTACTGGGTTGGACATATCCCGAAGATGCTCGGTTGCTCGGTCAATGATGATTCTCATTGGCTGTAGCTTATAAGTTCCCTCTCTGATCATTATAGCGAGCCAATGTCAGATTTCAGCCCCATGTTTAGGTCCTCAACCCCTGAAGCTTCCCCGCATGTCTCCGCTATGATGATGCTTGGAGCGCCTCGGTTGTCGGCCGCCTGATACCCTGAATGGTTGCCGAGAACCCCGAAGTGGAAATGACCTTTCACTGGTCGATCGCAGCTATTCCCTGGTCACGTCATCTCCCAACCTAACGTGTCGAGGTCAAGATCCTGCGCGGCTGGATCAGCTATGTTATAACCGAGGCAGCATGGTCTTGTGTTATTAAACAATTTCAGGTTAAAAGGGTGAACACCCCTTGGGATATCATGGAGGAAACACAGTCTTTGCTTCGAGGGTCTAACGAACTCGTGAGATCGTTATCCGCGACAGCAAAGATGAAGGGAACAACAGCGGGAAAGATCCGGGCTTCCTGGCTAGGCTCGGTAGTCTGTATGGGAGGTTTTCTGTTTGGATACGATTCTGGAATGTAAGTTTCGCCTGGCTTTAAAATTTCCTTGCTGTATACTAACTTGGTGCAGCGTTGGTTAGTGAACCTGCCCCTATGTTGTTGGTTATGTTCCATAGAAGACATTCATACTGACATGGTGAAATACAGGCGGCGTGTTAACTATGGCCTCATTCCAGTCTGATTATCGGTATGGAAATGCTGACAAGACGCACACCAATTCACTTTCAGTGGGTCTCCAGCAGCTTGGTGGCTTTCTAGCTTGCTTTCTTGCCTGGCCCCTAACCGACAAACTGGGGCGGAAGAAGTCACTTATGATTTCTTCATTTGTATTCTGCATTGGCGCCATGATTCAGACTATAAACACACATTCGCTGGCCGCTTTCTACGTCGCAAGAGTGGTAGCCGGGCTTGGGCTTGGCGCAGCGACCGTCGCTGTGCCCATGTTCAATAGCGAAATGATGCCAAAAGACATGCGTGGACAGGTCGGCTCATTTTTCCAATGGTTTTATACATTCGTAAGAAGGTATCGCTCGAAAAATGGCCCACGAGATAATGCTAAACTTCCCAGGGAATATTTGCATCTTATTGGGTCGACTATGGGGTCGCTAATGGCATTGCGTCTACCAATCCATCACAATGGCAAATCCCAATTGGACTTCAGCTTGTGCCCGCAGCCTTCCTTGGGCTAGGGATGTTGACGGTTCCAGAAAGTACTCGATGGCTCACGAAGAAGGGTAGACATGAAGAGGCTTGGAGAAGTCTTCAATGGATTCGAGCTGATGATTCCCAAGCAACAGTTGATGAGATGGAAGAGATCCGGTCAGGAGTTATGGATGAAGCAAAGGCTACCGAGGGTTTCCAAGTGAAAGGTGAGACATCCTGAACAGGAGTTGGAACACGTCCAGTTCTAACATATCACCGAAGAAGTTTTAGAAGGGGAGAATTTTAAACGGGTGTTTGCCGCCTTTGCAGTATTCACTGCGCAGCAGGCGACCGGAGCCACTGCGTTTGCTTATTTTGGCCCCCAGTACTTCAACCTCATTGTTGGAAATAGCGAGCAAAGCCTCTTGCTAACCGCCATTTTCGGGGCCGTGAAGGTTGTAGCTTGCGGCGTTTTCGTTCTATTCTTCTCAGAACGCCTTTCTCGTCGACAGGTACTAATTGGCGGTGCTGCCTTTATGGCTGCTTGCCAGATCACTACAGCAGCTGTTGTGAAGTCATACCCTGCTTCCAGCGGGGCAGGAAAATATGTGCCGCCTTCTGGTATCGCCACCGTCGCTCTGATATACTTATTCGTCATTGCATATAACTTCAGTTGGGGACCAATGCCTTGGCCATATGTTTCAGAGTAAGTCCCGTTCTAAATCACTTATCAAAGACGGCTAGATGAGCTAAATCTGGAAAAGGATCTTCCCCGCGGAGAATTAGGGAACCGGGCGTAGCTGTTGGTGTTGCCTCGCAATGGCTATTCAATTTCATTTTCTCATTGACCACTCCATACATGATATCTTCTCTTGGTTGGGGAACTTTCCTCTTATGGGGTAAGTTAGGAATAGACCTTAGAGCTAGTCGCCGGGGCGCTAATTTTCCTAGGCATTTTCGACGTCGTCATTGCGATCCTTTCTTTCATCTTCCTCAAGGAAACAAGAGGTCTCTCACTCGAGGCCATAGCACATCAACGCTTCAAGGCTGGTAATTCGCCGGGAGATGCGTCTGATAAGAATAAAGATGTATATACGGAACATCATGAGAGCTAAACTATCTCCTTTCGTTGGAACCAGAGAGATCCTCTTAAAGCATCAGTTATGTCCCCAGCATTCCATGCATTCCACGAGAAATATAAGAGCCATTGTTAAATCTAGCTACTAATGTACTAGCCGGCTTAATGTTTGCCAAACATCGTTAAAACCCAGCTTTCGGGTTTTATCCATTCAATTTACCCGGAAGCATGATACTAGAGGAGAATATGCGGGGTGCCCAAGATACACATACTTCGGCTCCCACCCCCCTTTTTAAGAGAGCACAATCTGGTCTGATTGCAGCTGAGAGATTCGATATCTACATAACAAGCCTTACATAAGTCTCATGATGACAATTGCTTCAGTTTGTATTGTCGCGGGATTCACCTCCCTAGTATTAGGAATTGGGCTGCCGGATGCTCGTAATTCGACTTATTATAATCCCATCTTGCCAGGCTTTCATCCAGATCCGAGCTGCATATTCGTTCCCGAGTGGGATAATACTTTCTTCTGTGCATCTTCGAGTTTCAATGCCTTCCCCGGCATTCCCTTGCACGCAAGCAAGGATTTACAGAATTGGAAGCTTATCGGTTTGGCTTTTCTTGGACGCAAATCATACTGCTGCTAATTTTCGTAGGTCATGTCTTAAACCGACGAGAACAGCTTCCTCGTCTTGCTGAAACCAATAGATCAACAAGGTACTACTTAATACGGAGATATATAAACTTGAGCTTACTCATTACAGTGGAATCTGGGCGCCGACCTTGAGGTTCAATCAAGCAACGTTTTGGCTGGTTACTACTCTTGTGGACGATGATCGCGCAGCGGAAGATCCGTCGCGATGGGATAACGTAATTCCCTTTCTCGAAGATTATCTTCTTAGCTTATTAAGACTAGGAATAGATCATATTCAAGTCTGGCGACCCATACGACCCTTCTACATGGACGAAGGCTATTCATTTCGATTTCGAGGGCTACGACACTTCACCAATATGGGACTCCGACGGGACAACCTATATTGTTGGAGCACACGCTTGGAGAGTCTCGTAAGTCTCGGACTTCGTTGCGAGGGTTCCCTAAATAGGCGTTGTTACAAGTCTAACCTCTTACAGTCCTGGTATTCTCTTAGCCGAGGCCAACCTAGAAACTGGCGAAGTAGGAGAATGGAAAAGTGTATGGAATGGTACTGGTGGGACTGTAAGTACGGCAATTGGAAGAGAACAGAATGTAGTGTTAACAACTATAGGCACCGGAAGGGCCTCATATATACCTTAAGGATGGATGGTATTACTTGCTGGCTGCCGAAGGTCAGTATTCGAAATTCGACTTAGGTTTGCTGTTTATTGACGGTTCGGGCCCATAATAGGAGGTACGGGACTTGAGCATATGGTTACAATGGCAAGGTCTAGGACCATCCAGGGGCCTTACCACCCCAACGACGCGAATCCTGTGCTTACTAATGCGAACACGACAAATTATTGTAAGTGGGAGGAATAGAAATTAGTACCATGGACTCTAATGTTTCATAGTCCAGACTGTTGGTCATGCCGATATATTCCACGACTTGATGGGCAATTGGTAAGTGACAGTTACGTTATAGAATCCAAACATAAAAAGCCTTACGATAATTCTACCTAGGTGGGGTGTTGCACTTTCAACTCGATCTGGGCCCGAGTATTTGTACTATCCAATGGGTAGAGAGACTGTAATGGTGCCAATCGCTTGGGCTAATGGCGAGTTTCCAGTATGGTCTCCTTTAAATGGTGAGATGAATGGATGGACATTCCCTCCGAGAGATGTAGAAGTTAACGGACCTGGGTTAGTTAATTACCTATTCTATTATTTGCTCTCCTGCTAACTTTCATAGCCCTTTCATCACGGATGGAGATGCGATCGATTTCGCACCGGGGTCATCACTTCCAGCACATTTTACGTACTGGAGGTTTCCCATCCCTAAATCATATACGGTCTCGTCCCCGGATCACCCGAACACTTTAAGACTAAACCCATCGAAATTGAATCTCACAGGACTCAATGGAAACTATGCCGGACCCGATGGCCAGACATTCGTTGGTCGGCGCCAACAGGACACTCTTTTCACATATAGTGTTGATCTAGACTTCTCTCCCACATCCCTTGAGGAGGAAGCTGGTGTGTCAGTCTTTTTAACACAGAACCATCATTTAGATCTAGGCGTTGTTACGCTTCCAGCTAATAGAAGCACTTCATCATTCCCAGGGACGAACAATTTAGCGAACTCATCAGAATTAATTCCTCAACTGAGGTTTCGCGGCATTTCTTATATACCCGTACCAGACGAGATCATTGTTCCGATCCCCGAATCCTGGTCAAGCAAGTCACTAAGGTTGGAGATCAAAGCTCACAACATGACTCATTATTCTATGTCTGCTGGGCCAGCAGATGCACTGTCGCAGATGTGGACAATTCTCGACGTGTCAAATTCGCCCGTTAGCTGGGGTTTTACGGGTATGGAACATTAAAGCTGCTTGTAACTTGATACTAATAGTGTCCAGGTGTTCTTCTCGGTGTTTATTGTACAAGCAACGGCTACGAGGGTACCACGCCAGCGTATTTTTCAAGATGGAGATATGTTCCACAGGGACAATTCGTAAATTAAGCTCTCGTAGCATAGAATTGGAAGTATCAACGGATTTTGTGCTGTAGTACTGCAATCAAAACAATATTGTCGCGCTGCTTTTACACTACCTGATCTCTACTCTCGCCATTGGACAGAACACTCAGGACGGTGATCCAAATCATCCACATGGATTACATACAAGGGTGCGCTATAATTCCCGCGGGGGCTGGGGGTTACGGCAATAAAGCTTACCGTAGGTATAGCGGTCATAGCGTATTACTCACTAAAATTTATAGCGATTAAATCAACCAATCAGATTGCGAGACAATTCTACAATAACTACAGGGCGTATAGCGCTAAACAACGCTTATAATTGTAAGGGCTATAGCGCATACTTCCTTAAAATGTTTAGCGATGGATTTCAATCAAATCCATCCATCGCTAAAGTTTTTCACTCAAAACCTTACGTACCTAGTGGGATATGCGCTATAATTTTAGCAGGCTTTGGCGCTAAGTGTCCTGTAACTTTACAACACACCCCTCCATACGCCTAGATTTGGCGGTTTAGCGGATGTAATGATTTCGTCCATCGCACTTAAACTGAGAACTCTGTCCTTGCTAGGTACCTAGAAATACCTGCAGGTAGCTATATTAGCTACTATGCGTAGCGATGTGCCACTTTCTTTATATTAACTCTTTCATATACCTACATGCTGAATGCTCCAGCTTCATGACCTTCCTCGGTTTGCGTACCGTCTCATGTCTAAGAGTAGGCATAGTGCGGCTTGGAAAATTTGTTTTCAGGCCAGTCAACCACGTAATAGAGCTCAAATTGCACCCGCGACCATGTAATTTAAAATTCGTTTCGGCAGTTGATAGAGCCTTAATGAAGTTTACAATATGGTATTATAATATCTAACTTTTAATTGCGCTGTGAGTCCGGGGTAAATACACTCATTCTAGGTAGTTTCTTAATTGATCTCACAACAGTCTCTCAGCCTGTTTGCTTACCTAATAAATACTGAATGTATTACATTAGGTAAGCTATCCCTTCCAGATATGACTAACAACTTGAATGAAAAGGGGCGTTTAAGACCAAGAATTAGTAATACAAAATTGGCTCGACTAGAAAGATTCTTTTGGAAGATCTTGGATATCTAATGAAGATTAAAATTTATGAGTCGCGGAAAATCGCACTCTTCTTAGGATAATTCGGCTCTACGATACATGGCATATTTGTTGGCTAAGGGTTAAGCATTGGGGTTAAATCGCGACCTAAGATCTTAAAGGCTAGAAGCATTCTTACATGTGCAAAGGAATAGGAGATAAATACATGATATCGGCCTTCAAAATCTAGCGACTTACAACTCTCTATCACGTGGCGCACCATATATGTGAAAATAGAATGCGTTGTTCCGCGAGGAGCTGGAAACTATCTGGCTAAGGCTAGGATATATATAATGACTCTTTGTCCATGGTGAAACATGACACTCTCATGTTTGACGATTGGATGATAACTCCGCTCGCCAAGTATTTAATCCAAGTAGGTATTGAATCGGCACGATAAAGAGAGAATTATTTCCGCCCTGCGCCCGCCTGTTGTCACAATGGTGTATTAGACGTAGGAATTATGTGTCCATGTAGGATGTACTCGAAGAGTAAGGCTAGTCTAATCGATAGGCTAACAGGCAAGAATTCATTCGTCCGCGCTATCATTCAGGCTGCACAGCCCTGGCCTGGTGGTCGAAGGGTTGTGTAGTAGAGCACTGCCAGATGAGTTAATTGGCTAAAGGACTGCGCCTATTGCTCAGCCCCTATCTCACTCTTACCCGTCACCGGCCCCTGTCATGTTGTACTACCCATCCATCTACATATATGTAGGTACCTAAGGTAGGGGGCAAGTTTTGCTTTCGAAACGGCGGCTTGATCAGGTTTAATATCGAGCGGGGTAGCGTAAGCAAGGCTCTATCACCAAACCTCTTCAAAGCAACGAAAACCTCAATATGATATCGATGAGGACGATCGAAACCACCCTTTACCTCCAGTTCGAATACGATAAATCGCAGACCTTTTACAATGGCGGGAGTGAGTAAGCGATTGAACCGAGAAGACTATCGTGTCGCGTGGATCTGCCCCGTGTCCGATCTCGAGTTGTTGCCGTCACGCTTGATGCTAGACGAAGAGCACGACACACCAGAGTATGACACTACCTATGACGACAATGTGTATACCTGTGGCTCTATGGTGGGACACAACGTCGTTCTGGCAACCTGCCCTCCTGGATTAACCGGCAACGTCAATGCCGGGCGTGTAACCGGCCCCATGTTCAAGACATTCCCCAACATCCGTATGGGCCTGCTCGTCGGTATTGGAGGAGGCGTGCCTCGTCCAGATACACCCGAAGATTCCACCGAGGACGTACATCTTGGGGATGTTGTGGTAGGATGGCCCGGTGATGGAAAGCCTGCATGTGTCTACTACGACTCTGGAAAACGGCACACTGATGGGAGGTTTGAGATGACAAGCATAATAGACAAGCCGGATCGGGTGTTGCTGAATGCTCTCAGTAAGCTTGAGTCCGATCATGAGGTGGGCAAGAGCATGTTCCACGAGCATCTTAAGAAGTTGCACGCACCGAGACATACTCGAAAATTCGCCTTCCCTGGTCTCAGTCAGGACCGACTATTCCAGGCCGATTATCGTCATTGCGGATCCCGCACGGATCAGTGTGCCAACTGCGATATTTCCAAGCTTGTAATCCGACCCCCACGTACAGAGGCAGACATCTCTAAATTCGTTTTTCATCGGGGCAGAATAGCCACTGGAAACTCCGTGGTGCGAGATGGCATTTGGAGAGATGAGATCAGTGAGCAGTGTGACGGAGTACTTTGTATTGAAATGGAAGCGGCCGGAGTCGATGCGAGCGGACGCTGCCTCGTGATCCGAGGGGTGTCGGATTACGCCGATTCACATAAGAATGACATATGGCGGTCATATGCGTCTGGCAATGCAACGGTATTTGCACGAGAACTCCTTAGCAAAATTCCTGCCGCTACGGTTACTGGGATGGATAGTTTCGGGGCCAAAGGTCAGTGACAGATTCCACGAAGACTCCTAGACGGATAGTTACCTAGGTACTTTCCTACCTAGGCATATACCTTAATATAAAAAAGATAGAAGCATCGTCACGAACAGACCTCTATATGAACGTACACTTACTCGAAAATAGCGCCACCGTTTGTTGTTCCCTTTCCTAGAAATCTGACCTTTTCTGGTCGATCAAATCACCTCGAACAACTTAGAGCACACTTGGCACAAAATGAGAGTCAGAAGCTAGCGGTATGCGGGCTTGGTGGCTGCGGGAAGACAGCACTTGTGGTCGAATTCGCCCACTCTGTTAGACGTGACCAGCCTGAACGCGCTGTTTTCTGGGTGCCGGCCTTGAGCCGAAAAACGTTTGAGCAAGCCTACCGAGAGATTGGGAAAGTCTTGCGCATCCCGCAGATACTCGACAACGAAATTGACAGCGAGAGTGACGTTAGGCGGCTGGTCAACGAGACACTGAGCAGCGAAGAGTCCAGACCATGGTTGATTATCATCGATAACGCCGACGACGTCAACATCCTATTTAACAAGGTTTCAACTAAAGACAGAAGGTTGATCGACGACCTCCCGCGTAGTAGTAAAGGGTCTATCATCTTTACCACACGGACGCAAAAGGCTGCAGTCGACCTTGCGGGAAGCAGGTGGTTCCGGCTCGAACAACTAGACAAAACAGAAGCCAGAGATTTCTTAGACAAGCGCATCCTGAACAGAGACTTGATTGGTAACGATGCAGTTGTACAAGAGTTCCTGGAGCAGCTCACCTATCTTCCGCTTGCTATAGTGCAGGCCGTTGCGTTCATCATCAAGAATGATATATCCCTAACACAATATACCCAGCTATTCAGGAACGCCCAGGAGACCAGCATGGAACTTTTACGGGAAGAATTCCAAGATGATAGCCGATATGAAAACGCGAATAATGCGGTAGCAACTACGTGGTACATTTCGTTTGAACATATCCGCAGAGAAGATGAACTAGCTGCCGATTACCTAGCATTCATGTCTTGCGTACGAAGAGACAACATACCAGCGTCACTCTTACCGCCTGATTCTCCGATTGCAATGATTAAGGCGCTAGGTACATTGAAGGCGTACGCCTTTATAACAATACAGCTAGGGCAACAGCTGCAGAAGACGGTTGATGTAGAAGTATACAATGTCCATCGACTAGTACACACTGCTATGCAGGAGTGGTTAAAAATCCAAAATAACTGGGAGCACTGGGTGCATCAAGCATTGAGGCGATTGGATGAGCGTGTGTCATTTGTTGACTTTGCACGCGAAGCTAAACGAATATTGGAGGGCGAGGGCTACCTAGCGCATGGTATTCATGTCGCGGATTTGTCCGAGGCTCGCGAAGCAAATGCTATAGTCAAGATGTCACTACTTCATAAGATCGGGGAATTCCAGTATATTCTAGGACAAGTCAGTGCAGCAGAAGGAACAGTACGTAAAGAATTAGCGCTAGAAGGGGAAGTGCTAGGGAAAGAACACCCAAACACGCTATACACCATGGTAATCCTAGGATTAATACTTACGCACCAAGCAAAACGCAATGAATGTAAGGAGGTACTCGGAGAGGCAATGGCTATATGCAATAAAGTCTTAGGAAAGGAGCACCCTCAAACATTAATTTCTGCGTATGCATGGGGTACGGCGTTGGGCTTCATGGAAGAATATGCCTACGCAGAAAAGATTCTACTGGACACATTAGAACTGCAACTGAAGATATTCGGAAAGGAGCACATCCAAACGCAGCTAACCATGTTTATTCTTGTGTCACTATTTAGCAAGCAAGAGAAGTACGTAAAGGCGAGGGAGATATTTCGCGACGTCCATGCGTCGAAGGTAAAAAGGTGCTAGAAGAAAGACAACCTACCAAATTCATACAAATGTTGCTCCTTGGGGCATCGCTTATTTGTTTAGGAAAATATTCAGAGGGAGAAGGGGTATTACGCGAGATCTTGTCAATTGCGGAAGACGTGTTTGGGAAAGAAGATCCCATGATTGTAACGGTTTTGGGCTGCTTGGGAGATGCGCTCGTTAAACAGGAGGGAAAAGAAAAGGAGGCAGAGGAGATACTCCGCCGTACATTCGAGTGGATAAAAAAGGTACTAGGAGGAGAATATCCAAATACCCTGTTAACCCTAGGAGACGTTGCTACAGCACTTGGTAATTCAGGAAATCACGCGGCAGAACGAACATGGCGTTAGGTATTAGAGTCTAACCGTGTGGGTTACCTTTTGTATCACCCCCTCATTTATAACACCCTTACCGCCTTTTATATAATTTTTATAATAACTTCTTTTTACTATAACATTATAAATTATTTAAATTAACTATTAAAAATAAAGAATAAGGTAAACTTTAAAACGTATATTATATATATTATAATAAAAGTTTATAAAAATATATTATTATAAAACGTTATTACTTAATATAAATTAATTAAGTTTACTTTATTATAATAGCTATAAATAACTTAATTTTACTAAAAAATAATTAAGCTATAATAAAAGTTATTATTAAAGTAAAAATAATATATCGTTAATTAAATATTATAAAAAAAGATATATAAAAAAGCTTTTTTTAACATTTTTATTATTATATTTACTTAAATTATACTTAAAAATTAAAAAAAGTAATAATTATTTAATAATAAATAAATTAGTTAATTTAAGAAATAATATAAAAATATTTTAACAAAGATAAAATAATATATTAAATATAAAAAGTTATATTTAAATAATATAAAAAAAATAAAAGGCTTTTATTATTAATTAAGCTATATATAAAATAAATATAATATTATACCATTAAATAAATATAATATAAATGAAATAAAGTTTTAAAAAGAAAAAACTAATATATTTATAACTTTTAACATATTTAAATCTTACCATATATAAATTATTAAGTTTAAAATAATATTATAAATTATAATAATTAAATATATCTTTTTAATTAGCATTAAAGGTTATTTTATAATAATTTTTAATAATTAAAGGATTTAAGCTTAATAATTTCTAATGGAAATTAAGAAATAATAGTATATAATATTTATTAAAAAATAAATAAATTATATAATTATTTAATAATAACTTAAATATATCTTTATACCTTATATTAAGCTTTAAAATAAAAAGTAATATAAATTATTTATCTTAAATGATTATTTTATATATATATTAATTAAATTTATACTTTTAACTTATTAAAATAATATTATATTACTTTTTTTACTTTTTAATATAAGTAATATATTATAGCTTTTTAACGTTAATATATTTTTATTTTTAAAGTATTTTTTTTAGTTTAAAATAAGGTAATATATATTTTACCTAGGTTTAGCTTTAATTTATAAGTAATAAATACTTAGTATATATGTTAAAGTAAATAAAAAAGCTTTTACATTTTATAATATATAATTAAAATAGAAAAAAATAAAATTATAACTTTTAAATCTTATAAAGGCTATTCTTTTTATTCTTAAAACATTATTAAAAGTACTTATACCTAAATATTATAATATATTACCTTATATTTTATTAAAAGATATTTACGTTATTTTTAAAAGGCTTAAAAAACTTACTAAATAATTATAAAAAATAAAAAAAAATTCTAGCCTAATTTTTCACTTTATTTATAACTTAATTAATTAAGTAATTAAGGCTTTAACATAATATATAAATTAAATAACAACTTTTTATATAAATAATTTTAATTTATAACTTAGGTTAAATAAGTATATTTTTAATATATATTAACCCGTTAAACTTAAGCCTAATAAAATTTTAATAAATATATAATAAGTTAAAAAAGCTTAAGCTAAAAAATTAAAAAGAAATCTTAAAGTTAAATTAATAAATATTAAAAAAAATAACTTTATAATAAATAAATTAAATAGGCCATTTAAGAGGTAATAAAAAAATCTATAATAATTTATTCGAATTTATTTAAGTATATTTTACTATTAGAATTACCAATTAAAGTTATAAGGTATTATAGGAGGCACCCCCCGCACGGGGTGCACAATAATGCCCTGAGTTTACGAAGTAGTAACTCGTACGAGCAAAGCTCGAGCCAAATTACCCGGGAGAAAAAAAAAGGAAAAAATCAAAGAAAATTCGTATTTTATTAAATAAAAATCGTAAAAATAAACGGTTTTATATTTTATATTATATATCGTATATAATAATTACTAATAATCTTATATCATTAAAAACTAATTTATCTAATTATTTATTACAATTTTTAAATTTTAAAGTTTTTAATTTTTAATTTATTAAAAGATTTTATTTTATATAATTTTTAAATTTTATATTATTATAATATAATAACTATTATATTTAATAAGTTTTATAAAATTTTCTTTTAAATAATTAAATTTAAAAATAATTTTTTTATTTAAATTAAAAAGTTAATTTTTATTATATACTAATAATATTATAATAAAACTTTAAAATTATTATTTATTTATATTATAAAAGGCTA